>LDDX01000214.1:967828-1358754 GCA_012184315.1 Arthrobotrys entomopaga | reverse complement strand
CCCCCCCCCTTCCCCGCCTTTATCTTACAATATTTCTTCCCCTATACAAATCTAGAGCCATGCATGATGATTCATATATACTTTCCAACGTTGGCCAACTTGATAAAAAGTAAAAAAAAAAAAAAAAAAAAAAAAATCGGAAAATAAAATAGAAAAAAAGGGCGCCAAAGCAAAATACCAATTAACACCCACCTCCCTTTATAAAAATACAACAAAAACCATGCGACAAAGAAAAACAAAAAAAACACACATAATATATACCACTCACTCCTTCAAAATCTCAACCTTTCCTATAAGATTCGTAATTCATCGGTCCCTGTCCCTGTCCCTGTTGCTGCTGCGAGGGTTGATTCCTCGGATGACTGCTACCCTGCGGCGTCAGCGGTCTCGACCTCTGTTGAATCCCAAAATTCGGCGGCAGCGGAGGTTGGAAACTACTATGACTCGAAGTCGGCCGTGAATCGTATCCATCAACTCCAGGCGTCAACGACCTCCCCATACCCTGCCCACGAGCCAACAACCCCGTGAGATCCGTATCGCTATCCCCTGCTCCCATCTCCGCAATGTGAGGGAAATACCCACTAGCGTTAATGGATTCAACACCGGGCGTCATACCCGCCGCTCCTGCCGCCAACGGTGACGGCGTCATGACTCGCTGCGCGGTCGCAAACATTGCCTGACTCTGCGTGCTACTGCTACTACTCGTCCCACCTCCTTCGGTAGCGGTATACCTCGTCACATTATGCTGTTGATGCATGTAATACCCGCCTCCGCCACCGTTCCCACCGGGCGTACTAGGTCTGGAAGCCTCAGCGAACCCCGCACCACCACCACCACCAACAAAACTCAACGGTCTGCCAGGCGTACCCGGTCTCGACCCGGGCATCTCAAACACATACCCGAAACTAGCAAACTCCTGTTTCTGCGATTTCGTCAAACTGTTGAAATCCAGTTGATGTTCCTTCAAGAATCCAAACTGCTCCAACCCTGTAACTTGTCGTTCAGGCATGCCCACTTTATCGTTCTGCATGGTATCCATCCCCATGGCGCCTGTTTCGTGCGGTGGTATAATACCACCAGCGGGATGGTAGGATGACGTGGTGGTGGTATCCCCATCTTCCAAACGGAGGGTGTACACCCGTTCCAACAGATGCTTGACTTTATCGTGTACCAACGGCACGAGTAATTTCCTAGTCAACGCCGGATGACCGTATCTATCGGACAACCGATCCTCGCGGTGACTCTTCATCTGCGCTTCCGATACCCGGCCCGCAACACTACTATCACCGCCACCGCCACCGCCACCGCCCTCGATATCCTCAACGGGCGGTTTGGTGTAGAATCCCATCTTGTCGTCGAAGAATCTCACGCAGTAGACTTTAAACGCGATAAGACCCAGGATGGGTATCAAAGCTGCGATGGCTGCCTTTCCGTTGAAATTAACCCACACGATCCCTCCGGTGACGATATTGCCGAAACTCGCGGCGACGAGGATTCTGTTTACTAGCACCCGCCAAAACGCACCGCCACTCTCGGTTTTTGTTACAAACATGTACATCATCTGATACTTTCGGAAGTAACTGTCAATGGTAAAGTAGAAGCAGGCGACGAGGATGACGAGCGGTTGGACGGGGGCAAACATGAAGGCGATGGTGGCGTAGAAGAGAAAGTAGTTGTAGTAGGCGGCGTAATCCATCGGTTGTGGGGCGGACCATTCGATCAGTTCTCGCGGGGTCGGGGAGTGGAATTTCCGGGCGTACCAGCGTACGAAGAGGGTGTAGAGCTGGACGAGGTCGAGGAGGGCTCCCATGTTGCGCATGAAGAGGTACATGATCCAGAAACGGGAGACGCCAAAGACGGCGGTGATGCTCTGGGTGGCGAGTTTGAAGTCTAGGATGGCGGCGATGGCGGATTTGCGGGACACCCCGCCGGTTTCGGCGACGACCTGGGCGACAAAGTTCCAGATGGTGCCGAGGATGGTAAAGATGAAGAGATTGTTAAAGATGAAGAAGGAGAAGAGTTTGGCCAGGGCGTGGCGTTCACGGGCGGTTTTGGTGATATCTCCCTGACGGGCCGAGATGCGACGCATGATCGTGGGGAGGAGGAGGAAGATTCCAGCGGTGACGAGAGGTGCCAGGACACCCTGCATCAGAGCCCAAAAGTTTGGATGTTTCTTCGCGAGGGTTGCGAATTCAGGCCATAGAGCACCGATTCGATTAAAGTTGGCGAGAAAGGTGGCGATGAAGGCGTTCGGGACGGTCCAGACGACGGTGAGGAAGAGATATAACGCCCACCCCCAGGTCCTATTCCAGCGGCGTTGCCTTTTGGTTTTGCTACATCAAAAAACTTTTGTTAAAAGCCCTGTTCTAGTGTTGAAATTGAATGGAAAATGTGAATATAATATACGTACGCGAGATTCTCCCATATCAAATCCATAGGCTGTGGCGCCAATTTAATCCTTGTCCCCTCAATCTTCTTTTCCTTGTGAGCCGAATACGCCACGGTATGCGCATTCTCGACCGTCGAAAAGCTGACGAACCCGTAGGGTAACGGTTTTTTCAAATCGATATTGGCCCTGATCTCCTTGATTCTCGTCTCCAACATTCTTATCCTCTGATCCAGATACTCGATCGCATCGGTTTTCCTACTCCCCTTGGCTTTTCTATCCTCCTTGAACGGTTTCATGGTCGGTCGATTCGGCGGTAACCTATCCGGATTGCTCAAATACTTTGACAGCACGCTTTCCAACTTTCTCACCGCCTTCTCGTGCTTCTTTACCAACTTTGGTAACTCTCTGGTATCCCTCGCTATCCGAGCCTTCATATCCTGTTTTATGCCATCATCCACCTTTGTACGTCCGACGATATCCGCCAACCCATCATTACTCTGAAACTGACCGGGCACGTCCGTGACCATCAGAGTCTTGGCGTAAAGCGTGGAACGGTACTCCTCGCTCTGGAAATGCTTGATCTTGAGCTGGACAATCTTGCGGTAACTGCTCCAGATGAAGTAACAGATGATCATATTGAAGATCCAGCTTTCGAAAACGTGGGCGTAGAGACAGTTTCCGACGACGTACTGGGGGGAGGTGTATATCAGCGGATCGACGCCGCCGCTGCCGCCGGCGGTGGCTTGGTCGAACAGGTTTGTGTTTTTAGCGGTACAGCCAGCGTTGACGGCGAGCATGATGAGCGCACCGATGGAGAGGATTGCAAACATGTTTCGCAACATGCGTAGGAACCGGAGAAAGACGGTGGCGTCGAGGCCGATATTGTCGACGAGGTCGTCTTCCTTGCATTTGAAGACTGGGATGAGCCATGAGAAGTATCCCTTTTCGATAGCCGGCGGGGCGTGTTTTTTATTGTTGTTTTGGAGACGGGGGGCGTAGACTGCTGTGTTTAGAGGACGGATGACGCAGAAGAGGGCGAGGAGGACGAAGGAGACGAGGAAGGAGGTGCCAATGTTGAACGAGAAGGCGGCCTTGTTGAATTGATTTCTATTTTTATACAACTTGTATTAGCAAAAAAAAAAGACTCTCGATATATATATAATGTGTGTATATATATATATAGAGGGAGAGAGAGGTAAATAAAGGGCATACTGGAATTGATCGTGTAAAAAGTCGCGTAGGAGGGCGGCGTGGTCGACGTTATCACGCTTCAACAGCGAAGGAGACGCCGACCACGGACAACTTGGCTCCATGGTTTCTTTTCTATATGTTATTACTACTATCCCACGAATGATGATTTCGATATTGTTATTTTTTTTAAATATATCCTCCCACCTCTACTTCTTCTTCTTCTTCTTCTTTGTTCGGTCCGATTCAAACAAAGGTTCGAGTGTGTTTTTCTACAGCACAGGCATCGGATATATATCGATATACGAAAGTCGACGCCGGGGGGCAGTTGTGTTATTTTGTATAATTTATTCGCGATTCGGAAATCCAACCAGCTTGGCAATTTCGATGTATGTAGATGTCGGTACTGTATGAACGAACGAACGAACGAACGGAACGACCGACGGGAAGGTAAGGAACGTCAAGAAAATGAGAGAGAGACGACGAAGATGAAGTTGGAGGTTCGAAAAGTAAAGTGAGAGTCGGAGGATATCGATCAAAAAACAGGTGTCCCAAGAAAAAAGGTCAGGAAAGGTAAGGAAAAGAAGAAGAAAGCCGAGCCCAGCAAGCAAGCTTAGCTAAGGTGACCTTGTTGCTAGCTATAAATTAATTAGTTCCACTCTGTAATAAAGTATGCAATGCAAGATGGCCATCTTATTAAAAAATAAAAAATTAAATCGTTAGAGCGTCGTGAAGCTGCGGGCGGGCTGCACTTACCGAAAGTTGCGGAAAAGGGTAGCTTGGCCTGGGTCGGATATTAGCCCCCCCTTCTGGTTGAATTGGAAGCGACAAGGTGTATATTCCGAATTAGCGCCTTGGAGAGTGGAAGAATGGAAATTTACTTGTCGATTTAAAAAAGCAGCCAGAAATGAACAGGAATTATTATAATATCTGGTAATATATTATTGTTGTTGGATTGAGGAGTTTTGGGTGGGAGGAGAAACACATATGAAAATTTTATAAACCCAAAAAAGCTTAAAAAGGAAGAAAGAACGAGAACGAGAACGAGAACGAGAACGAGAATAATAAATATAATAATAAACACAAGGACGAGGCGACCTTTTTCTATGAGATCCGAAAAATTGCTAAATAGTTTTTATAAACCAGGGAGGTCAATTAATTTTTTTTTACTCACCCGCAGCCCGGTATTAAGTATGTAAGTACTTAAGTATGTATTATAACTTGGTAAGTTGCATGAAATGAAATGACGAAGAAATACCCGCTCGATCCCTTGAATCCCGATCATCCATATCTTTCCTTCTTTCCCTTGTAAATTTGATCCCTGGCCTGGCCTGGCCGCCCTGCCAGTGTGTGTGTGCCAGTTACTGGCTAGCTTAGCTCTAAGTGTAAAGGTAAAACTATAACATCCGTCCCGAGAAATATTTGTTAATGGTAATGGTCTGTAGTACATGTAAACCATTGATCCCCCCACCTTCCCGTTCCATATGTATCGCTCTCTCACACCCTCTTCCATCACGAGGCAGTATTAATAATTCTCCAGTTTTTCACCCAGGATCGAATTGAAAAATCTGGTATACTCCGCCCTGTCTCTCCGAAAAGAGCACGATTCACGAAAAAAAAAAAGAAAAAAAAAAAAAAAAAAAAAAGAGTTGAAAAATTCTGATGTTGTGGGTTGTCTCGGGCGGTGTGTGTTTCGGGGCGTGGGGTGTCTCGAAATGTAACCTCGTTTTGGCCACACTTTCATCATCCAACCACCACCATCACCACACTACCATATGGCCACCATCAACCACGCACAAATATCACAACCACATGTAAAATAATTCAAAAGTAGAACCAACTCATCAATAAAATACCATTCAACCCGTTGTATCAATTAATTGCAATTGAACGATCGATCGAACAGTAGCATCGGGAAAATTCAAAAAAAAAAAAAAAAATGCAGGTAAACCGGTGCATCGGCATCGGCATCGGGTTCTAAAAATGGACATCCCAACCCAATCAACATGGTTTAAACGTCAAGACCTGTCAACAATCGGCTTGCTTGAATGCATTAATTACATCCCCTCGCCACCTTCTTTTATATTCAAGATACTTAAGTACTCAAGTACTTACTTATAATTATATAATCTGAAAGATCTGCTAACAAATTGTTGCACACCACGAAGCAAAGATGTTCTCTCTGTCACACTTTTGATTCTTTGATTCTTTGATTCTTTTGATCTTCGTCTTCTTCTGTTGCGTTTAGAACGGGTCTTCGGCCGTCAGTTCTAGTTCGTGCCAGGGACATAGCTACTTAAGTATACATACGTAGGATATACCCGACGATCGTGTGATATAATCGAATCTTTGCGTTTCCTATCCCCGAATATACCCCCGAGATTAACAACCAAACCTTCCAATTCATTCCAAATATCATGGTTTTTTTTTCACATTATAACATATACCATTTTACTTTTTTTTCAAATTCAAATCAAAATTCAAAAGAGAGAATGGAATCTTTTCATTTTCTGTTCTTTTCATTTTCTTTTCTTCTTCTCAAGCTATGGAAAGGAAAGTACAAAACAACCCTGTAACAAGACCACCTTTCCCGAGCGACGTAAGCTAAAACGTCCCCAAAACCCGAAGGTAAAAGAAAAACAAAATAAAAAGGAAAGCCAACTCGGGCAAGGAAAACCTAATAGCGAATCGGCTGACCGACCAATGCGACATCATCCCTTTCGCAAGCTATCTTACGACCAAAAGAAAGTAAAAAGCAGTCTAGTAGTTCCATTTCCAGAGAATTATCAAAAAAAAAGAAAAAAAAAAAAAAAAGAGAAAGAGAGAGAAAAGAAGAAACCCGATTCGAATCAGAGTCGCAAGTTTTTTTTCTTTTACAACTGGTTCGCAGTGTTGAAATCAACCAAAGCCTCTTGGACTCTAGCCGACATTGTCTTCTCGCCTTCACGGACCCAAACGCGTGGATCAAAGTACTTTTTGTTGGGCTTGTCGTCGCCTATAAATATTAAAAAAAGAAGATAGAAAAGTCAGCCAATATTCACGCGCTTCCACTTTCGAAGAAGAGAGAGGGAAAAAAAAACCCACCCTCCGGGTTTCCGACTTGGGTCTTAATGTAATCCTGCTTGTTCAAAACGTAGTCTCGGATACCCGTCAAATACGCCCACTGCAAATCGGTATCAAGGTTAACCTTGACAACACCGTTACTGATCCCAGCTCTAAACTCCTCCTTTGTGCTTCCCGATCCACCGTGGAAGACCAAAAACAACGGCTTTTCTTCACTGCCTCCAATCTTCTCCTTGGCGTATTGCTGGTGCTTTTGCAACAACTCCGGGTGAAGCTTGACGTTGCCGGGTTTGTAGACACCGTGGACATTGCCAAAGGCCGCGGCGATGGAGAAATAAGGGCTGATGGCCGAGAGAGCAGAGTAGACGTCGTAAATGTCTTCGGGTTGGGTGTAAAGGGAAGCATTGTCGACGTCTTCATTGTTGACACCATCTTCTTCACCACCGGTGATACCAATTTCCTGAATTTTTCCACAACTGTTAGTGCCATTCTCATGTTTATCTCTTAATTTTTGAAAAGAAAAGATATTACCATCTCGAGCCATTGCTTCATGGGAGCGGCACGCTTGAGATACTCGGCGGTGGTGGCGATATTTTTGTCCTTGGGTTCCTCGGAAAGATCAATCATGTGAGAAGAGAAGAGAGGCTCGCCGTGTTCCTTGAAATAAGCCTCATCGGCGTCCAACATGCCATCGAGCCATGGTAGCAACTTGTGGGCGCAATGATCGGTGTGAAGGACGACGGGGATGCCGTAAGCTGGAGCGATAGCACGGATGTAGTGAGCGGCGGCGATGGCACCTTGGATGGAGCCGTACAGCTTGGTGGGGGTGTCATTGGAGACGCCCTATATTTAAATTAGCCCAAAAAATTTCTTAAGAGTTATCTAATTTTCGATATATTCAAGTACCTTTCCGGCAAAGTAGGCGGCACCACCTTGCGAGGTTTGGAGGATGATTGGGGATTTCTTGTCGCGAGCAGCTTCTAGGGCAGCAACGACGGTGGAGGAAGAGGTGACGTTCTAACCCAGCCGATTAACGTGATTCAAGTCCTGAATTATATTACAAATGGATACTCACGATAGCTGGGATGGCATATTTATTCTCCCTGGCGTGTTTGAAGAGCTAGTAGTAATACATCTCGGTCAGTTTTTTGGGGGTGGTTCCTCGTGGTTGATGGCGGGGTAAATTTTTCGCCGATAGCGGGGTTGTTTTGGGGGGAGATGGACACGTACAGCCATGACATCGTCACCGGTAATGACACCGGTCTTTCTTGTGAGAACGTCTTGAGCACCCATGTTTTGCGATTTTTTAATCCGATTCGATGATTTCAAATTTGTATCTGTAAAAAAGAGGGATAGAGAATGTGTGTGCGCTGGATACTACTTTTCTGGTCGATTGGTTGATAGAGTTAGTTTCCGAGTTTTTTGAAGTTTAGAACTAGTTTAGTTAGCTAGCTCTGGTAGCTCGGTTTTGTTGAGAGGAGCCAATAATGACGATATATATGAACAGATAAAAACAGACTAATTATTATCAACGTTAACCAGACGAACTGATCGATAATCAATCACTTCGTCTGCTGTTTGCAATTATATATCATTTTATCGGGTCCCAGCGGATAGTCTCGCGTCCTGAGCTGAGGAGTTATCTCCCGACAGACAGCCGAAAACATCGCCCACCGTCCGCGTCCGGTCTGTTCGTTAATTAACAGCCTTCCCGGCGGGGTGTAGCGAGAACGAGGGGCAACGAAAATTGCACCCCGCACATGCATAATATATGGTACAGTGTGCGGGCCCATCCGACTTTGCTTCAGGAAAAAAAAAAAAGGTAAAATTCAAGGGAATAATGATAATGATAATATCAACTCACCTCTGAAGTGTCAATTAATTGAGAACGGGGAGGGGTATCTTTGGGTATCTTGGTGACAGGAATGAGCTAAGTAAGTAGTCTTACGAGTTCAATTGCAATCGGGGCAGCCCGCGTTCTTATTTATACCAACCATATGATACTTAAGTATATATTCCCCTTCCGATTGTCGGGCCAGAAAATGGAGGAGTTCCACGTACCAGCCAGCCGATGACCTGATGCGGGTGTGCACTGCACCGGGGACCAAAAAAATTTAAAGATGGAATTGATCAATCAAACCAACCAGCTCTGCGTCCCCACGTTTTAATTCATGATAAACGGCGATACCCTCAGTGCACCACTGGTGGGTTTATTTTCTTCTTCCTCAGGATTCATCGCGTTCGTTCCAATTTTTGATTGCTAGTACTACATATGGTAGTGTAGTATATTCTTTGCCAATTCACTCGCTCGGCAACCCGAAGAATTCTCGCGCCATTTCGGCTGACCCATCGCGGAACGAAAGAGTGATTTTTTTTCTGGTCCGCCTTGTTCTTTTTTTTGGGAAGGCCATCGGCATCCCTTTTTCATGTCTTCTCGGGCAGTATGCGGCTTGGTGAACCAATTAGTGACGTGATGGAAAACATGGGGGTTGCATGCTGCTGGACTCGGTTACGATAGAAAATATTTTTTTTTTAATCTCGCAGCAGCAGCGGACAGGGTTTTCTTTCTCCTTCGTTCCTCGGTTTTAGAAGGCAACGTAACCCGACCCGGGTCAGACACTCAAAAATACTCTAAAGTACTCAAGTAACTTAAGTATTTAGCTTGGCGATTGGGTAATACCCACAGACTAGGGTAATGCAGTCTAGCTTTCATATTCAAACCAATGAGATTGCTTGGAATATAAGCTATATTCTCGTATATATACAAAAACGATTTTCAATTCAGACTGAAAAATATTTACAATTACAGCTCCGGGCTCAGAAAAGTGTATCTATCTACTGCCACCGTTTATCTTGCGAATATTTCGCTTCTCCTTCTACCCCCTCCCTGTTGTGGTTGCTGCTGGGTCTGTTGCGGCTGCTGTTGTTTCCCACCACCAGCACCACCACCACCAAATATACTTCCTCCTTGTGGCATCGACGGTGGCTCCAACTCCGGTGGTGTAATAATACCACCAAAATCACCCTCATCCTCCTCCCGAATAACAGCCACAGTCCTGGTAACCGTCTCCCCCTCACCCTTATACCCAATCACAACCTCATACTGTCCCAACTCCTTCACCCTCCCGCCCTCCTGATCGTGCGAGAAAGTTATATTCTCAGCCGTAACCACGACTCTATTCCCATTCACGTGTTCCGATGCCGCCGCGATCGCTTTGATGGCTCCCGCTACATCTGCTGCTGTCACGGACCCGTGCAGCGAATCGGATTGTGGTGTGATTGTAGATTTGTAGAAACGGATTGAAGGTGGTAGAATAGCTTTTAGAATTGCAATGTTTTCGTGGGGCTGTTTGTCATCCATCCATAATCCCGTTGGATCACCATCGTTAGCTCATCCCCATCTCCTATATCCGTACTCAAAAGCAAAATATAAAAAAAAGGAGAATAATTAAAGAGGGTCGATAATAATCAGTAGGAACAATTGGAGTTTTGAATTTTAAATAAATTTTGAGTGCAATCCACACAAATCGTTCAGGAAAGCGTATATAAACCAAAATCTTCATCATATAAATATATAAAAAAGGGAGATAGAATCTCACGGCATAAAACGAGAGATATAACTAGATGAAAAAAAAAGAAGAAAGAAAGATACGTACCGGTAAACCACCCCCCTGCACTTCCTTCAACAGATGATACTGCCCCCACATATCCGGAACCCGCTCATCCTTCTTCGGCTTCTCCGGTATGAATGGCTTGTACCCGGGATCTCGCTCTACGAGCGTGTATTTCCCAATACTAGCCTCCAGTTCGCGTGTCAGATATTCAGCTTGACTGCGTGGATACCACAACGTGCGCATCCGGCCTGGAGCTACCATCATTATCACGCCTGATTGAAAATATCACATATAATCAGTCAGCCGTCAAGTAAAAGTAGATGTAAAGCCAATGCCAATGCCAGTGCTACGAAGCATTGAGTGGAGGTATTAAAGATGGTAGAAAGATACCTTTAGGTCCATAATTGGGAATATCTTTCAACAACCGAACCTTGATCCCGATGGCTTTGGGTAACTTTTTCTTCCCTCTGATAAAGACGGATTGGCCGAGTGATCGTAGGCAGTCACCGCATATCGAGACGTTTGGGCCCTGCTGCTGCCGCCATCCTGTTATTGCGGTTCGCGTGACGGCAGTGGCGGCGGAGGAGGAGGAGGAAGAGGGAAAGGAGAGGAGGGCGAGACGGCTTGATACCGCGGCGCTGAGTATTCGTGGTGGTGGTGACATTACATTGGAAGGAGAAGGAGTGCGGTTGTTACTAATTTTGCGGGAGAGATATTTCGGTGGGCAAATTTTCTTTGTTGCCGAGTTTGGGATTTTCACATGAGCAACGCAAAACTGGATGCTTGTTGCGTCCCCGAGACGCAAATTAATGCAATGCAATGGACAGTGCTAGCCGGCGGATCTAGAATACTAAGAAACCGACACAAATAGGCTGGGATGCTTGGAATAAAAGAATATAGTAAATCTAATACTCCACCTTTTAAGTCAAACAATGGTGATATGGTCTGCTTAGAGATTTGATTGACAAGTTTTAAGTATATGGTGTTTTCTCGCGAGGTCATATGCCATTAGAAATGCTGGTCTCGAGGCTATATAAAAGCAGATTCTTCTTCAGAAGGTTTTCGGGTTCTCTCGAGCTCTTTAGCACCATCGATCGTCCTCTTCGTTCTTCAACATGCAACATCATCGATCATGACCATTCCAGTCCGCCTCATCGAATTCAACCAAACCAAGCTAAGCTATCAACTCGAATGCCCTGGAATACAAGATGCAGAAGGAAGAAAGGAAGAGAGAGAGAAAGAAAGACATAGAAATAGGATTCCGATGCATGCGCAAAAATCAAAATTTGGGTGTTGGCCATGTGACCGGCTAACATATGTGTTCCGGAGCGTAAAATCGTCGGTCTCGTTGTAGAAGATCCCAGTTCTCGAATTCTGGTTTTGGAGGACAATGGTCCAAGATATTAGTTGACGTCGGGGAAGTTCTTTTCTCTCAAAAATAACTGGCGGTGTCCATGCTGATTGAGTATATGAAGTACCAAGATCTACGTCGCTTGAATTGAGGTCCCCGAATCGAATGTAAAATGTATCGGCAATAGAATTCCGATATCGAACAGGTGCAGAGTTGAAATCGCCTGCAAATTTAACTCATGCTCCAACGTTTGAATCTCCAACAGGAGTTCTGTATTCCAGTGTAGCTCGTTGGTCTGAATCTAGGCCCGACCGTCCCCACCGCTTGTTAAACTTGCTGGAATTTTTGGTACAGACCTGAAGATATCAACCGGACTCCGAAATCCGAATTTATTATCGATGGTATTATTATGTAGACGCTTATACGTTCTCTCTATCTTGATGCCCACTTTCAAGTTGTCCTGCTAAATCCGTATTAACTGACTAGAATATATGAAGGCACTCAAAACCAAAAGACCTACCCGGTGTTTAACAACAGCGGCAAATTCGTTGTCATTATCATTGTCAAAAGTGTGGACCTGGCGGATCCTACCAGGAGGCTAACCGGACTAAGTTGATGTGCTCTTTAAAGGTAAGAGAGTATACCACTATATCGTCTATATAGCAGTTTAATATCCGCCACATCCTTCCTTTGAACAGCCTATCCATGCATGAACTTCTGCTGGTGCGCAACCGATCTCTTGAAGCCCATACGGCGTATCACGGTTTATATAGTGCCGAGACTGACAGGTTGATTAAACTCGACTGAGGCTAACTAAACTATGATTAAGCTGAGATATACTACTCGAGTAGACAAATAACAACTTACATATATTAATAACAAATACTCAGACTCCACATCAGATTATAATGTGGTTCATTCACCACCGCCTCTTGTGACAAGGAAAGCAGTCTTCTTGGGAGTTCATAATATATATTGAGATCCTGGCGACGGGGCTGATTGAGATAGAATAAAAATCCATCATAACTTTGACTCGGGTTTTGATAACTCGATATATACGTAAGTATACATATATTATTATATAGAGGCTCGAGGATATCTGTATGAAGGCGGTAGGAGAAGGAGTGAAGGGAAAGAAAGAAAGAAGGAAATAAAGAGACGCAGACGGAGACGGAAAAAGTCCTCTTTAAATACACATTCCTAAGACGACGACTATCATGATGCCGTGGCAACTTGTGGAAACTAGTAATTAATTATATTAGCTCTAAGTTTCCAGATGCTTGAAGATGTGCCCCTCCCATGGCCACCAAAACATCCAATTTCTCTGTCTGATCAGCTGACCATCTAGTGGAATATGAGAGCGGCTTTTATCAAAGAGCAACGATGAGAATGGCCTTCTAACCCATGTAGCCCAAACATCGTTATCGTTCGATCGTTACATTCGAACCTCGGGCTCGGGATTATATAACAGTGCATCGTCCATTTTCATTTGCGGGTTCTCTTTCTATGTAAATTGTGTTGATGTGTTATTCTATCACCCCTAGAAAATTCCGAGATGAATTGATGAAAGGATACCATTTATTGCCTAGAAAGATGCATATGGAGCTGGAGTCGATTGTCCGTTCACCGCGCGTTTTCATACCTGGGCATGAAATCCGGAACATTGCTATGGTAGCGTGATAAACCGAATCAATGCTGACTGAGTAGGGTCGACGACGAATCGCGATATTATATATATCGACGGAGGCCAGCGACAACGCGCGACCTTCCTGCAAGCAAGCTCTAGCTCTACCGTATAATGCTTCAAGCGATTTTACGACGTGCTACTCACCAAAGCTGTCGCTTGAGGCCTCTCACGGCCATATCGAGGCCATACCCGGCCTTTCACTCAAGATTACCTCTCGTCCGTCAAGTCTCTACATCTTTCGCGAGAATGAGTGCAGAAAACGACTCTCTCCCGCCCGAGGTCGTCCAGGCCACCATTTCGGGCGTCCAAGTTTCCGTTCAGCAGCCAGTCGTCGAGCCTGAAACCGAATCAAAGCGTCCTTTACAATCCGATAACCCTCTTGTCTGGATTGACTGTGAGGTACGTATACTTATACATTCACTTCTCTTTCTGACAAACATGTTCCATTTAGTAGAGCTTATTATATTAAACATCTGAATACAATTTTTTTTTTTTTTTTTTTTTTTTTTTTAGATGTCCGGTCTGAATCCACCTCACGACAAACTCCTCCAGATCGCATGTTTCATCACCGACGCCCAATTGAACCTTTTGGATACCGAGGGTTTCGAAACTGTGATTGCCCGGCCGAAAAGCCTTCTAGACGAGATGGATCAATGGTGTATTGACACCCACACCCGTAACGGCCTTACAAACCGCGTTCTCGAATCAGAGGTCACCGTTGAACAAGCCGGCGAAGCTTTGTTGGAGTACATCAAAAAATACGTACCGCAGCCGCGCACAGCGATCATGTGCGGTAATTCTATACATTTTGATAAACTATTTATATCGATAGAGATGCCACAGGTGGTGGAATATTTATATTACAGGATTGGCGATGTGAGCAGCATCAAGGAGTTTGCGAAGAGGTGGTGTAGCATAAAGATGCTTGAAGAATTGCCTGTGAAAAAATATACTCATGAAGCGAAGCAAGACATCCTGGAGAGTATTGAAGAGGCGAGATATTATCGGAAGGTACTATTTCAAAAGGAGGATCACGAAGGACAATGAAGCTATCGATTCTTGCAGTTACTGTATTGGAATATCTAAATACAATAATATTATAGCTAAGATTCTCTTCCTCTGCGACGTCTGGGTACGAGACCATAAGATTCTGGAGATATCTATCCAACAAGGTACTAGTTGTATAGCCATAACTAGCTCTCGAGCAGATTTTCCAATTGAGAGCCTGCAAAAGACGTCATATATATATGTCAGTACAAACTTGACTTTCTGCTACTCATGACTCAATTTTTAAAGAGAATTTCAGGTGTTTACCTTGCGCGTGAAATATATATTATTTTTGGAATATATCTACAAATAGGGCGAGTCCTCAGATGAAAATACTTCGTATATACTCTGCGGTGCGGGTAAGATCCTGTATTAGGAAAAACCTTTAAGCTGGCAGCGATGCCAGTTGCCTTATTCCAACGGAGCCGCCAAACCCATCCCTGCAAGCCTCGGTACCAGCTACCTTACTCAACCACAACTTCGTATTCGATCATTTCCTCTTCGTATTTCATACATTTCCTTAGACTCATCAAACCTTTTCCTAGGTCGTGTAGCAACCTCAGGTATTATTCAACATGACTCACCGTGACTTTTAAAAAGGCCACTGAGAATCGAGATATTGCACTGTCTTACATCATCTTGATCCTTTTCGATATCCAACTACGTACAAGCCAACATTCAATTAAACTTCTCAGTCCACTGTTGCATGCAACTTTAGACTTTCAAATTAATCTCTCCCAAACATAGCGATATCACATAAATACTCAAATTTCAATCGCAAGCATGTCTACCGCCGCCCAGCGGGCACTACTTCTCCCCGAAATCCTCTCGCTAGTGCTGGAATGGGTCCACGCGCAAGAATGGCTAAGCTCCGAAGATATGGACAACTACCCGGAAAGCTACACAGACCTCAAAAGCCCCAACCTAGCCAATCTCGCACGTTGCGCCCGTGTCAACAAGCTCTGGTTCGAAGAATCAATCTGCTTCCTCTGGAAGGACCCCAACGCGCACAACTACGGATTCTACGGACTGCGCCACTATTTCGAGAGGCTTGAGCCTGAGCGCCGACAATTCTACGCCAATTACGTCGAGGAGTGTATGATCGAAGACGTGCAGGTGCAGGAACAATCGAACACGGTATTGCTAGAGCTCGAGTATCCGAATTTGAAAAAGGTCAAATTGAGAGCGGCGGGGTGGTTTGACTGTCAGTTTCCAAAGTTTGGCAAGAATTCGGTCAGGAAGATTGAGTTCGACCCTCGGTTTGATGTTTACCCGGATACATATGGCGTTAGACAGGACGAGATGAAACAATCGCTTGATTATATCGCAGTATGCGTTCCCCTCTACCTTCAAAACTAGAATTCGAAAGTGTTTTTTGATTGTTCGCTAAATTATGTTTTTTGTGGCTCGTTTAATAGGAGACCTTCCCAGATCTGGAGACCTTGGACGTGATAGATCGCTGTCTGGCATATCCGGGAGATTTGGAAAGTTTCGCTCGTCGGATGCCTAAACTGAAATCTTTTGACCATAGGTTGGTATGGGTAGGACACGGCGATCCGCCTCCCAGATCATAAACGCAGCTGGTATATATTCCGACGGTAAAACAAATGATACCATCTTGATCAGTGACTTGAATAATCAAATCTTTAGATGCAAATATATTGCCATAACTGTATACACTCGGAAAAGAACTTGTCGTCTAGCGGTCAAAAAAAGTGCGAATGAATTTATAAAGTTCGCTGGAAGGCAAAGGATTAGTAACAACTTATCGTCTCGGTCTTTCCATGGACCCATTAGCCTACGTCGTGGTATCATCTCAAGGATATCAAATGTATTCAAAGGGCAAACTCTCCTGTCTAATTCTAGCAATCATATCTTCTAATTTATAATTCTAAAATCCGAGATTTTATTAGAAAATTTCTGTAAGATTCGCATTCTAGAACCAATTCAGGAAATATTTATTCATGCTCGATATTTAAAAAAAAAAATAAATCCGTAAATTTATAGACTAATCAAAATCCTTCGATGTATGACAAAATAAATTGACCTTCAACAAACACCTGTTGTAAAACTCCATTGCCCCGACCCGAGCCCCACTGCGACCCAAAAACATGCGTACGCATGCAGGGACACTTGATCGCCTACCCTCGCAACTGTCCAAGCAATTGCAAGGAGCCTCGTATATTATCCCAGCGTAGGACTGACAACGCCCGAACTTAATCAATACCCATATGCATCCAAGAAACTTGGCGCTTCTGGGCGCCCGGAGAGGCAGCAAGCGCTTCCGTCTTGACCTCATTGCGACTTTCTTCCACGGACATGTACATGGGGTCGTCCAATATATTGCAATATAATATCAAAACCAACAAATCTAATAATAATATTTGAGACGGAAGGAGGACCACGGATCAATCGATAGAGTCCGTCCTGATAATCACAGATGAGGAGGGTGTGTATCACCCAATTCGACCTTCAGAACGACGTTGGAGCGTACGCTATATATGCTCTCGCCCATACTACCAGCCAATGTTACCAACTCGAACGAATGAGAATGGAGGGAAGCCTGCATCTGCCGAGGAAGCTTAGCGCTCTCAAAATACGGATGACAAGCCAAACCGACCCGAAAATGCTACACAGCCGTGCTGTCGTCCTTGGTTCGTCCATCGGTTCCGTGTCAAGCCACCCGGCTTGTTCGCTCAATTGAACATCTATATCGAGTCAATCGGACTGACGGCAAACATCCCAGTCGACGGTTTTAAATTTCCACCTATGAAATTCTTCAGATCTCCTCGACATAGTGTTCAGCTATACTACTATTGCGCGTCAACTCGACTCTTGTGTTTTCTTAGTAGACGCAGTTCGATCGGACCATGATTGAACCTGCGATATGCCTCAAGTTCAGGCTGCCTCCAAACGGTGAAATTCTCCAAGTTCGCCGGTTGACTTTTTAAATTTCAGCCATGATATAAAGGACAGACAGGCTCTCTCGAAATTTCCTCGGTGTCAATCTCTCAAGCGAGAATAATCGGTAACTTTGACGTATAGACGACACCTCGTATATCTGTCCATTGAAATATATCAATGACAATGAAGCAATCCACCCTTCTTCTATTGGCAGGCGCTGTCTTGGCTAGCGCCCAATCGCCACTCTACGGACAGTGCGGTGGCATCGGCTGGAATGGCCCAACCAGCTGCGTCTCGGGATCCACTTGCGTCTTCTCGAACGATTACTACAGCCAGTGCGTCCCAGGCAGCAGCGGCGGCACGACAAAGGCCACGACCGCAAAGACCACTGTTACCAAGACCACCGCCGTAGCAGGAGGCAGCGGTGCCACTGGTTTGACTACCGTCGTTCCAGCCTCTGCTGGTTCGACAACCCTCCCATCCGCCAAGGTCATCTCGGGAACCTTTGACGGTGGTATGATCAAGTATGACCGCAACCCCAGGGTGTGCCAAGAGCAAACCGAAACTGGTGAGAAAGATGCCATGTTCATCCTCGAAGCTGGAGCCACCATCAAGAACGTCCTCATTGGACCAAACCAAGCCGAGGGTATCCACTGCCGTGGCACCTGCACCATCCAGAACGTCTGGTGGCTCGACGTCTGCGAGGACGCCTTGACCTTAAAACAATCTTCCGGTACCTCGACCATCATCGGAGGTGGTGCATTGCACGCCGCGGACAAGATTATCCAATTCAACGGCCGCGGTACCGTTTCTGTTAAGAACTTTTACGCCAACGATTACGGCAAGCTCGTTCGATCTTGCGGTAACTGTTCTGGTAACGGCGGCCCGCGTAACATTATCATCGATAACTGTATCGGCAAGAGCGGCGGTGTTTTGTGCGGTATCAATACCAACTATGGTGATACTTGCAGGATCACCAACTCGTGCCAGAATTCCGGCAAGTACTGCGATCGATACACCGGTAACTCTTCCGGTGCGGAACCACCAAAGATCGGATCGGGGCCAGATGGTACATATTGTACCACCTCGAACGTCAGAACTTCTTGTTAAGCGATATCTAGTAAGGAAATATATTAGCTACAAGGAAATATAGCAGGAGGACTGTAGATATGGATATCTTGGTTGGACTTTTTTGCTTCATGTTGACTTTTACCGGGGAGGTCCACCGAGAGACTTACGCGGTCGTCTCAATTGGTTTTTGGTATCCCTGTACATAAGCTATAAGACTTTCCCGATGCGAATGTGCATACCAATCCAGCTAGTCCCCGGTTAGTCTCGAAATTACCCCTCGCATGAAGCAGACGAATGCGTATACGTACTTGAGTACATAATATAATAAGGATAAGTAGGTCCTGAACCAAAAAAAGTATACGTACCGTCCGCGAAACCATTTCGCTTCGCCTTGTATCGCGGGGATACAAATCTTCCGACATATACTTGTTTGCGACGGTGGCGTGCGCTGCGCATATCATTCTTTAAATAATTACCATGTGCCCTTGCCAATTTAAATTAAAGACCACCTGCACCCTCTCTCTTTATATATCTTCTGTGCGACGATGCAGAAATTCCCCCATCGCCACCTTGTCTTTTCTTCCAACTTGCAATCTTAAGAATCCGACCACCGAAATTAAACAATCCGAGCTGATAATATCACCAAGCTAAACACTATCGTTGAACCCGGGTTGCGGGACCATCCGGTTCATACTTGTTTACGCCACAATGACACTACGTACCAAACTCGCCGCCTTCCACGCCCGAATCCACTCCCACCGTCGACACCCTCACCGAAAAGACAAAGAAAAGCACCACCACAACCATCACCATACACACTCCCCGGCCAGAAAACCCACCCCGCGCGATTCCCTCTCCTCCATATCTAGCAGCACCAACGGCAACCATTCCCTCTCACCGGTCCTAACCCTCATAGTCCCCACCACCACCTCCTCCTCCCACGACTTAAACGTCGAAGCACGAGTCTACCACCCCACCGAATTCCCGCAAAACTATGGTATCGACAAAACACACCCCCGCAAAGCAGCGGTGGTAGCACACCCCTACGCTTCCCTGGGGGGTACCTGGGACGATCCGGTGGTTCTCTCACTGGTGAGTTTACTCACACGGAAAGGATGGGTCGTGGCGACGTTCAACTTTGGCGGGGCGGGGAATTCGAAGGGGAAGACTTCGTGGACGGGTGGGCCGGAACGGGAGGAGTATGCTACCATTGCCGCATTTTTGGTCAAATACGTTGAATGTTTGGATCCGCATTCTTTCAGCCATAATCATCATACTACTATTAACAACAATAATAATATTAATAATACGTCTGCGACTACGGCTGGGATATCAATATCGAACGATACTACTACTACTACTACTACTACTACTACTACTACTACGAGCGACGATGTTAATAATGAGGGAGAGGGAGGGAAACCGGCGATGAAGGTGTTACTGGCAGGATACTCCTACGGCTCGCTCATCGCATCCAAAACCCCCTCCGCTGAAAAGATTCTAAAAACAGTGGATTGTGATGTCCTAGCTTACGCTACCCGAACCGCATACGAGTGGGCTAGTACTGAAAAACGCCGCAGTTTCGCAATGCACCGTGGTGCAGCTGCAGGATTGAGTCCATGGTGTATAGATACCTGCGAAGACCAAGACCAAGACGAAGAAGAACAAGCGGATGGGACGGGTAGTAGTAGAAGCAGGGAAGCGGGTGCTGTGAAGGATAAAGTGAATTACAACGTACAGATGAAATTGGATACCTACTGGCTACTGGTTTCGCCACTGTTACCACCCGTTTCGATACTACTAAACTTACCCAACCCGCTCTCTTGGTTTCATAGAAGCAAGAACAAGGCTGAAGTTGAGGAGGCTGAAGTTGAGGAGGGTGAAGAGGAGGGAGGAGGAGGAGGGGAAGATGAACAAGATGGAGGAAGAGAAGATGAGAGGGATATGTTGGTGGTTTATGGTACTAATGATATGTTTACCGGGGTGGGGAAGTATAGAAATTGGATCAAGGGACGGAAGACGGGGGATAAGAAGACGAGGAAGGGAGAGTTTCATGCTGTGGAGGTGGAGGGTGCGGGGCACTTTTGGATGCAGGAGGAGGCGTGGATGGTTAGGTTGAGAGAAGGGGTGGCCGCGTGGATAGATGCGCTGGATCATAGAAACGGGATGGCGTGATATAAATATCTTTGTAATATTTTTTTGTATCGGAGTTTATAGGGCTGCATTTCGGGAGTCAGGAAAAAAAGGCGTTAATTGGGGGGGGCATAGAGATTTGATGAGGGGATTTCATCTGTATATTAACGACTCTTCATCAATTTTGTAGATATTATAATTACTTACTTATCTATGCAATAATGATTCCGATGAATATCATATGCAAGGATAGACCTCTTTGATAAGTAAGAATAATACTCGAGGCACTAATAATAATATATAATGTACACTCTCAGAATCAAACAGCGTTTCCCATAAAACAAAGCTATTCTAAATAAGAAAAATAAGAGAAACAGCGTCGGAAAAAAAAAAGGCCGCCTGCCGTGTGGTATATATTTTCACTGAGGATATTAATCTAATCACGTACGCTCCACGGATCCATACTCTCCGCTGTTTCTTTCAACTTATAGCTTCATTCCTAGTGCTTGGTGCACCTTCATAGCCTGTCTGATGCTCAAGTCCTCCATGATCTCCAAGCTACCACCGGGGATCATGTACGCCTTGACGTCTCTGTACAGTCTCTCGACCTTAGCACCCTGTCCTCCTCTGCTGTAGGCCAGACCGCCAAAGATCTGTGCGGCTTCCCTGGCACAGAACTCAAAGGTTGTGGTAGCTTGAGCCTTCAACCCGGCGATGGCGCCACCTAGACGCAACATACTCTCGGTGGTTCCCATCTTTTCGCACTGGTAAACAATGTTCTCGAGCCAGTTGTGGCAAGCTTCGATCTGACGAGCCATCTGAGCGAGTTTCATTCGGATAACCTAAGGTTCACTATTAGCATTCTACTCAACCGAGTTGAAGAGGGAAAATATTTGTATATATACGTACCGGATGCTCGACGAGCTTCTTGCCAAAGGTCTTTCTCTTGTTGGCGTACTTCATACTCTCCTCGTACAAGACTCTGCTGAATCTGTTACACTGGATGACGATTCCCAACCGTTCGTGGTTAAAGTTGGTCATGATGACCTTGAAACCCTGGTTCTCCTTTCCGATCAGGTTTTCAACGGGGACCTTGACATCCTCGAATGTGATGTACGTCGTTCCCGAAGACCACACACCCTGGCAGTCCATCTTTCGAACGCTGACACCAGGCGAGGTCTTCTCGATCAAGAGAACCGAAACACCACCCATACCCGGTCCACCGGTTCTAACCGCGGTGGTAAAATAATCCGCCCAGATACCGTTCGTGATCCACTTCTTCTCACCGTTGACGATATAGTGCTTGCCATCCTCGCTCAACTTGGCCTCGCAGGTCAAGTTTGCGACATCGCTACCGGCATCCGGTTCGGTGATGGCCAAGCAGATCCTCTTCTCGCCGTTCAACAAACCAGGCAGGATTCTCTTCTTCAACTCGGGTGCTCCGAATCTGATGACGGGTGGTAAACCGATCCCGTACCCTCCAATCTGACTCCACACGAACCCACCGGATCCCGTCCGCGACAACTCATCGGTGACAATCAACTCGTGGAAGTGGTCCCACTCTTCAGCGGGTACCGACGCGACCCGACGGTCGGTATATTCGACTGGGAACTTGACACCCAATAAACCGGCGAGGTACCCTCGCTGGCCCATCTGCTGGTAAATCTTCTCCGGGACGTGACGAGCTTCGTCCCATTCTGTGACGTACGGTTCAATCTCATTTTGAATCCACTCGCGGACTTCGATGCGGAGGGCGGCGTGGGAGGCCTTGTAGTATGGTGAGTGGTAGGATTGGTACCACGCCGGGTCTCCGTAGGGGATTAAGTCACCGTATGTTTCATGGACGGTGACGGCTGGTTCCTCGGAGGATGAGGCGACGCTCTTGGCGACCGGTGCTGGTTTTGGTGGTTCGGCTTTTGGTGCTGGTGCTGGTGCTGCGGGTGCTTTACCCTCTAGCGAACCGACTTGGAGCTTTCCCTTGTATTTCTCAAGGACGGAGAGCTTGTGGTACTTGTCGAATTGGACGGTGGCGTCCTTTCCGGCTACTCTTTCGAGGACTATTAATTATTATATCAATGTCAGTTCGCGTGATCAATTAATTATCGTCAAATGTACGTAGTGAACGCGAGTAGGTAAATGCCGAGGTTAAGTCGTCGGCATTATCATGTCAACGCATTCCTTTTCCCCCAGCCCTGCATATTTTCTACGAGTCCAGGGGAAAATTGATCAAAGTTAAGGAAGGAGAAAAGAGGAAACCTACTCTTCTTGCCGCCGGGATGCTCGTTCTTGAATTCGGTGACATTGTAGACATCACCGTGGACGATGATAAAGTTGTCGTCGAGCTTGTTGTGGGCCTTGACCTCGTCTACTGTGAATACCTTTGCCATCTTTTAACTTTATCGATTTATTTTTTTTACTTGTAAAGGATAGGAAGAATGAAAGGAGGCAAGAATAAAAGGCTACGCTAGATAATCTTATCTAAGGACTTGATATAAAATACAAGTTAGGATATTCAGAGGTCCGGGTCGTGGGAAATGTGAACTTTCAGCTACGAAGGATAATGACGAGTATGTAAAGAAGAATAGAAAGAAGAGAAGAGATGAAGAAGAAGGAGAGAGCTAAAGTCAGAAAGAAGGGCAGGTTTTTGTGGCCGTGGAATGTTGGAAACTAAAAATGGGACGACCTCCGGCTTCATCAGTTCAGCTTTCTTTCTTTATAAACGATTGCATTCCAAGGCATGTGAAACTGTGGGGAGCCTGTAACCGTCCCCAAATATTCCCATTCAGATGTCTTATTTCTTATTATCAGTCGTCCATCGGTCGAACCGCGCGAGCGAGACGAGCGACGAGAGATTGCGAAAGAAAAAGAGAGAGAGACAAGGAAGACGGTCACATGCGGACTACATCATCCCATCCCACCGTCCCCCTTCCCTTTCGTTCCAGCCCAGCCAGCCCTGTAACCAACGCTTCAGCGTGCTTCTGTGACCACGGTATCCCCGGCTCACCACGGCTATTCCCCACACTCCAGACCTTTTTCTGTTGCGAATTGGCAGGCTGTTGATTGGTCCCCCCTTCAAGGCCAAGGGTCTCTCGCTTGTTAGCATGTGAAAGAAAGGCCCTCGGCCCTCGGAGGAACACCGCGACTTAAGTTCGTTCCCGTCGCATGAAATACGCGAGCCACAGGTGCGGCTTAAGCTTCGAAGGATTCGATTCCAGTGCAGTCACGCATTGCATTGTGACTCGGGATATCGTTTCAGACGGTTAACGTTTTGAATACGCCATTTTCGATCATATTCGGTATCCGGGTTGGTTCTATCGTACCAAAGTATAGTATAGGTCATCGGCGCTACTTATACTTGACAGGCGGTTAGATCCGTAGCCATGTAACGACCTTGATATGACTTTAACCTGGGAGAGAAATTTAAATGGGACGAAAAAAAGTCGACATCGGGATCAAAATGAGGAAAGCCAGAGGAGATATTGTATATATTGGCAAGGAGAACCACAATACCGG
Source organism: Arthrobotrys entomopaga (assembly GCA_012184315.1). Classification (NCBI taxonomy): domain Eukaryota; kingdom Fungi; phylum Ascomycota; class Orbiliomycetes; order Orbiliales; family Orbiliaceae; genus Arthrobotrys; species Arthrobotrys entomopaga. The sequence goes on along the minus strand of LDDX01000214.1, from coordinate 1,334,794 downwards.
GGGGCTCATAAAGCATATGCATATGGTGCATACATGCATCGACGACAAAACCACTGACCAAAAAAAAAAAACAATACCTTCGCGCAATTCGGATATTAAACTAAATTTCGCACAGAAACAAGACTCTTGTATACATGTATATATATCTTCTCTCGCTCGCTAGTGACGAAATAAATATATATGTGCATACCAGTACTTGTATCGACTAGAGTCTAGAACAAATTTATAAATACTAAACTTCAATTGAAGATACTGATAGAAACGGATTTAAGTGTGTATATGGATTAAATTGAATGATAATGCATGCAATATCCCGTCTATATGTTCTATCCTCACAACCATCCATATATATAGCGCTTTAATATTATTTTGAATTACTCTCACTTCCCCATTCCAATTCCTCCATGGTCGGTTCACGTCCCGCATACGGCACCGGCTCGCTATCGACATCTTGAGTAACCCCAACCTTCAACTCCCCTTCGACACACCCCCAAAACTCCTTCACCACCATCTCCCACCCCTCACCACCCCTGATAGCTAAATACCTCCTCCCATCAACCTTTGGCTGCCATCCACCGGGATTCGCATCAACAATCTCCCCACCGGCCTCCTTAAGCACCACCCACCCCGCGCAAACATCCCAAGCCCAACACCCGCCCTCCCAATAAACATCCGCCCACCCTGCCGCCACACCACACAGATTCAACGCCGCCGATCCCAACGACCTGATAGAATGCACCATAGCCCCGCCTTCCTCCTTACTCCCACACAGCTTCCTAAAAGTCCTAACCTTAACATCATAATCCGCCCCGCTCCTATCGCTACCCCACTCCGTTATCACCAAACATTTACTCAACCCTCCGTCCTCGAAACTCTCGGCTTCTTTAAGCGGTAACCTCTCGCGATCGTGGAACGGGGAGGTGAGGTAGCTTCCGTGGTTCTTTATACCCGTGAAGAGATGTTGCGTGAAGGGGTTATATATCACCCCTACCACCGGTTCGAGGTTTACTGCTAGACCGAGGGAGATGCAAGCATAGGGAAACGCGTGGACAAAGTTTGTGGTGCCGTCTATCGGGTCTATTATGAATGTTGGGGAGGGGGTTAGGGTATCCCCTGGTTTGTAGGTTTCTTCACCCATGAATCTATAAATATAAATATCAAATACGATGCATACAATATTGTTAGCGTGTGTGTGTATTTAAGTACTAGATACTAGCTTGAGTATTATTTGTATATTTAATAATTGATAACTGGTGTTGGGTTGGAAAAGTGGATGTGTACTCAAAGTTAGGATAAGTCTCGCGAATTCTATCGCTAACCATCTTTTCGACCGCCTTGTCGGTTTCTGTTACCAGATCGGCGGAATTCATCTTGCTTCCCGTGCGGGAGGTCGTGGGTCGGGCTTGGGTTATCATTTCACCGGCCGCGCGGGCGAGGGTGATTAGGAAATCGTGGATTTCTTGGAGGTTGATGTCCGACATTATGGTTGTTAAATTAATATTTGTATTATTGAGAGATCCAATTGAGTGTATTGTCTAAAATGAAACTTATGGTGGCGAGTTAATTGGCAGATATGAACGGTAGTGCTTTTGGAGAATAGGTTTTCAAGACGTGAGGTTGTAGTTGTCGGATATCGATAGCTACGGATAGCTAGGAGCGCTGCTCCGGTAGAAGATAATATTCCGTATATCGGAGCCCAAGCACGCCTCGAATCCTAATCCTCCTATTCGCCAGATTAAGAAATTCCAAAGAAAAGCGAACCTCGAGACGAATTATGGTAACCGTCAAAACGTAAGCTGTAGCAAGTAGCTTGGGTAGACAGCTGTCGCGTCGGTAAGCTTGAGCTTCTCACCAGCCACCACCGCCATCACAACGGAAATAAAAAAATACAACCCAACGCAAATTACGTATGTCACCGTAAATGATGTCATGTCCCCTCAAATAGAGATGAGAACTTTTTTGACGCATGCAGACCAACCTTTAACGTAAAATTTTTTTTTACTTTCACATTGGTGTGGTACAAGTTACTTTATTCACATGCTACAGTGTCATCATCTTTTCCCTTTCAATTATCATTATTGGGGAAAGAAAGATAAGCTTGTTTTCTCGCTACGGTGTCTGTGACACATTTACTCACAATCACATTTTTTTTGTTCACAATCACATTCATTTTATTGAGGAGATAAGATTTTGAGGCAGAAGAATCCCTTTAATTGTTCATTACCAATGACTAATAAACAAAGAATTTGCTCGTGAAAAAAGACACTTGATTCCCGTCCGTTAACAGTCCGAAGAAAAAAGCGTGAGGATAGTTTGCCAGCCAAAAAAAAAAGAAAAGAAAAAGGAGGTTATATCATGCAATCGTCCAAAAAGAAAAACCCCATAATAGTAGTAAGACCAAAAAAAAAAAGAGACAGTCCGAATTCCTCCTCATTCCCATCAAGAATCAATAAAACCACAAATTTTTCAAATCAGTTTTTTTTTTTTATTAAAGAAAAAAACAAGAAGTGATCGTTCGTGTGTTGTAAAAAGGGTATCGATGATAATTGATCGGAAAAAAAGAGAGAACGAAAAGCATCATAGGCTGAAAGAAAGGCATTTAGATGCTCTCCTTGTTGGCCTTTGCAGATGTTTCATGCTTGTGCTGGTCAATCTTGTCAGAGGCAGCTCCGAGAGCACCAGAGGCACGATCGCTGATGGAATCGTTTCCGGTGACGTTGCCCTTGGCTTGCTCCTTGTTAGCCTCCTTGGAAGCTTCGGCGCCCTGTACATAAACATATATTAGTATATGTGTCATTCTTAATGATGATAGATGGTTGTATTTACCTTTCCTGAGAGAGTCTCAGAGACGTAGTTGGCAGCGTTTCCCAAAGAGTTGCCGATCTGGCCGACGATTCCCTCGTTTGGCTTGTTAACGTTTGGGGCAGACATGTTGATTGGTTTTTTGAAGTTCGTAAAAAGGTACGATTTAAAAAAGTTTTTATTTGGTTTGTAAAAGAGATTCTTTTGAATGTTCTGAAGCTTGATTGTTTGTGTGATGATGTAGAAGGAAGGGAAAAGATGGAGGGTGAGAGGTGGGTTGAGGGTCCTTTTATAGATACTTTTTTTTCCCTTCTGACAGTTACGTCAATGATCTTGTTGTTTCTTGTATGTGCGGATTGCACTCTGTTGTGAGGCAGTTTACGCCGGGATCGAGCGATTGCTACCGATTACGCTACTCGCAAAGGCCCGATTCGTACAGCTATCGTCCCGCACAGCTAAGGTCCCGCACAGCTAAGCTTGTCGACAGCGAGTGAGTGTGTTGTTTGGTAATTAGGTGTCGTCGCTGGAATGACGTCATGACGTCATTACCCGCACAACAGACGCCTCAAGCGACTGTGGATGACCGCATACCTGCGTAAACCTCTTCAACATGATCTCTCTCTCGCCTGGACCTGTCTGGATCCTTCCACATGACAAGACAAAAAAAAAGAACCAAGAATAAAGCAATAGTATCCTTCCACCTTGTTTTGACGGCGAGTGACTTGATTCCCTGGTTTTCTTTTGGGAGGGGTTTTGCCTTTGCCGCATCCTGCAATCGAACATCGAAAACGTTGAGAATTCCTTGATTGAATGAATCTCGATCTCCAACACCCTGGACGCTGGTTCACTTTACTTGAAGCTAATTTGCTAAAACCAACAAACCACAAAGAACCTTTCAGCTTTGGATACATGGTAGAGCTTCCTTAGCCTCCATGAACTTCCTCTTTCATGTGCAATCCAGAACAACTTTGAGCTTTCCCCCCCTGATCACCAGGCTTGTTTCTATTCAAATTAATCCATTCCCCCGCCTTTTTTCTTTCTTTACCCGACCTGTAACCCATTTCAGTTTTTTTCCTTTGAACTATCCCCGTTTCATTGATACAAATTACATCATTCACTGTTCGTAAGACTAAGGGTATCACGATCTGCCGCTTGATTTCCGATGGGCGGCAGATCGACGGGGCGGTTTATCATTCGTTTGTTCCGCGATTGGTTACCGTATTACCCCATCCGAACAACATCAGCACGCTAGGTGGCTAGTTGCTTGAGTATGTATTTTAGCTAGGACCACTTGGCTTTCAGGGTACTATCCGCGATCCGTGACACTATTTTCATTCTTTTTCATTCTTTTTCATGTGGTATTTGCCATTCTCACGACGTAAAAAAAAAAAAATTGTGTAACGTGCATTGTTGGAGACTGATCTCTAGTCTTTCAGATTGTTATTGCTATTACCTCACTTGATCAATTGAACGAATATTTTTCTTTAGAAATACATGTCACGGAGGCTATTATGAAGCTATAGGTAAGAACTTCATAAGTCCGGAGAAAATCTAATCATTCTTGAATTCTCGGCTAACCTTCGTGAAATCGAGACTAGTCACATTCCTCTGTCCAAGAATTCCTTCAATTTGAGACTAATGTACATACTTCCAAGATTCCTGAGCATAATGCACTCTTTCAGACTAGACGGAATCTTTCATGCTACTATGCATGCACGCATGCGTACAATACTACCCATCTCAAACCTTCAAAGTATGTCTCCAAGTTTATAATTCTCGGCTACCAGCTGGCTAGCTTACTTTTCAAAGTAAAGAAATAATGATAAATTTCACGATCTCAATCTTAAACTTCGATCTGAGTGACATCTATAGTTGTCTCGTAAACCAGCCGCGCAGCATGAAGCAGTGTTTTCCACGGCGGTGACGCAAGGGTAACATCAGAACCTTTTCGGTTTGCCGTTAACCCCAAATACGCATCCTTTCACCGAAAATTTAAAAAAAGGATCTATTTGAACGGACCAAGGCGGCGCGTCCTGTAGCTCAACTTGACCTGTTTTTTTTTTTTTTAACTTTCCTGGAAAACAAAGGTTCGATTTCCGGATATATCGATAACGTGAGCGCTATTCCTTTTTCCTTTTTCCTTTTTTTTTTTTTAAAAAAAAAATCGTATTACAACATTGATACATATTTTTGTATGTACACATGGCATGACACCGAGATCACATGGCCTGAGTTCACATGGGCACGGATATATCGATGGACGAAAAATAAAGAGAGAGAAGCCATGGTGAGGAGAAGGACGGAATGATGGTCTATGGTTCATCAGTATCAGTGCTTTCTATTCACAAATTACAAGAATATTCGAACGAGGTGGTTAAAAAGAATATCCTCCACGATACGGATTTCAATTCTCCTTTGTCCTACTTCGGCTTCCACTTGCAAAACGCCGGTTCCTTAACGGCAACTTACATCTGCAATCAATTCCATCCCGGCGATTGAAAAATCAACGGTGTTCCTTTTCGAATTCGACGCGAAAACCCGAAAAAAAGCTTAGTTTACACAACCCGAATCGGGAAAATTAGCAATACGTCAGAATTGCAATTCAACTCAATTTCTTCACTTTGTGCATTGCATCTTATTTGCAATCCCAGCCGGCCGGCTTGTCGACGTCAATCAAATACTGTTGCAGTGTTATCCCAAGCGGAACGGGTTTCTACACGCCTGTCGGAGCTACCTTGCATCAAAGGATACCCGACTCGGTTGGTGATCAAGAAGGTGTCAAGGACCGGTTGTTGACAGCTTGAACTCGGGGCTTTCCGGCCATCTTTACAAATTTCCCACAATTTGACGTCATGGGGAATCGTTTGCGTGCTTTCGAAAGGAGAAGCGGGCGAGGCGAGGGTTGGTTAGTTTTAGCCGAGGCTGAGCGGATAAACTTGCCACCGAGAGCGGTATTAATTAGCAAAAGAACAACTCCGAGCTGAGCAGGTGACTTGAACTTTGCAAAATTCGAGCTCCAAGGAAGCAATACGAACGAGGGGACCTTTTCGTGCACAAACATGATGGTGCCATGAAGCCGGGGTGCAGTCTCTTCGGAAGTTGTACAATTTCGTGTTCAGTGCAAATTGCACATGTCCAGCTTATAATTATTTATCTAGCTGGCAAGAACGGAAACCCCCATATCACAACACTAAAAGTCGAAACCCCTTGGCGTGGAGCTGCGTTATAATTACGTCGCGTTACACGGCATTTCAAAATCTCGTATTTCGAGGGTGAGAGCGGTTGACCGGTCCTGGTGCAATATTATATCACCGTTCAAAACACATATCAAATCTCTCGTATCTGTATCCCGTTGGTCAGCGTAAGGCAGGCTGGAAACTATAACCATCTATATATATCCAAAGAATTGGCTTGCATCTCGATCAATTGAGCCGCAGCCCAAACTAAACAACCAGACAAATTAATCCAACTCGAGTGTCCAAGCTCATGAAATTAGTTGGAGGACGAGTTCTACATCTCCATTTACCGCCCACGCTCCGTTTCAAAAATTTTCATCAAAACGCGGCAACCCGGTTTGGTTACCCCCAGATTACCCACGATACAGTATATAATGTTGGTTGCATTGCTAACCTCGTTAATTATATATAACTTTTTTGGTTGATTTTTTATACCAGTTACGCCATACATGTACTTCGTACTACTACCAACATTTTGCAGCGGTCCAACGTGGTTTTATCTCCGTTTTCGATTCGATTCGAAACACACACACACACACACACACACACACATACACACACATGACAGTGCTATGTTGCATGTTGTACGAAAAATCAATATGACAAGTCGGTCGATACTATAACGAGCAAATTTAAGGGATATGTGGCCTCCAAGCCATCATATAATATATACACCTCTGTTTAACTAGAGTTGTCCGGGTGGGTGGAACTAACGCTGTTGCATAAAGCTTACGTTTGCAACATGGTCTCAGGATGGTATTTTACAGCACTGTACGAATTTGAGTGAAGGGAAGTTAGGTTTTTTTTGGAACTTGAAGGAAGATACGTAGTATTGATCCTGGATGTTATCTCGAGGCCTTGAAAGTTCCGAAACAAAATTTACCTTCTCGGAGTTAGATGAGCTTACGAGAGAGGAAGATGATAAGTTTATTAAGACCGGCTTGGAAGCCGAGGGTTCCTATCGATTGATTGATCGAGAGAGCGGGATCCACTTATATTATCAGTTTCATAGTATTCAACAAATAATAAAACAATAATACGTCGGCTGGAGAAAGACAGATTTTTGTGAGAAATAAGTTTTGATGTTGTCTCGTGAACCAGCTGCGGCGTAGGAGGGTTTGAATCAGATACCAGGGGTGATAGGAAAACGGGGTGTCTACATCCGGTGAATTTTGAAGATTCTGAAACAAATAACAGTGTAGTCTGGGGACAACAGTATAGGTTGTAGTTTAAACGTTGGTGAACCAGATGTCATCTTTCGAATGAGGTTTGTGCAAGGGTCCTTGGGTATGCATGCAACGAATGAACCAAGCTTTTCATCGTTTCGAAAGGTTTGATATCATAAAAAAATATTATACTGTATATATCGAGTGATGTGAAAACAAGCATTTTTATCTTTCCGATCGGGCTGGGTCTAGACCAGCCCCGCCAGCTCTTCAGGTGACAATATTTGTTTTTTCTTTCTTTTTTTTCTTTTCATACAAGGAAATATGACTAGTCGAGGGTGTGAATATCGATATCGGCTATATTGAACGGGCGAGATTCCGAAATTTTTACAGAGTAGCTAGAAACCTGGTAAATCAAAAGGCTTAAACGTCTTAAACTTTTGAACGTGTATGCACGATAATTAAAAAAGAAAAAAGAAAAAAGAACTCTTTCCTGGAACTAACCCCCTATGAGAGCTCTGTAGAATCCTTACATACTCGAGTGAAGCTTAAAACTCGATGCGCCATTAATGGATTTACGGTAACGGTCTGGGCATTAATTTGTGGCGTTAGCTAGGTGTTCAGTCTGGTCTTCTGACGAGGTCTTTTTTGCATTGCATTTATAGATGCCAAGGTGTCAAAATAGGTGGTTAAGTGGTTTTCGTAACCTGGAAACCGGGTTTGCACTTTTGTTTTGAAGTTTCCCAAGTTAACCGGCGTGTGGGGGGTCTATGTTAATATATTGTATTGAGATAATTCCCGTGTAACCAATATTTGAAGGATATATTGGGACACCTATAGGCTGAGATTGCTAATCTAAAGTCATTTCATCCGGAGTTTATCGATACCAACCCATGAAAAATAAATCACGACATGAGAAAGAAGGTTAATCAGGCCGAGAATACCCCTTTTGGGGAGTTTCATCCGCTTCGTGAGTCGGGGATGGCATGTGTCGAAGCTGGATCTCTGGTGGTCTGTAGCAGGGTTGGGGGTACACGTACACACGCATGTGGATTACGCGGCTGATCGAGGGATGAGATTTGAGATTTTAGAGTTTTTTTTAGTTTGGATAATGGCGATTTGTCGGGAGATGATGATTGAATTTCCGGATGAAAAGTTTATAGATATTGAGTGTACTTCTTTCTTATCACTTGTGATCATAGAATAATTGATACATTTGCCATTCCAACGTACTGGTCGAAGAACTTGAAGTAGCAAAGTTCCTGGATGAAAGTCTCCGCCAGCTGGGTCGGTTAGCTGAGACAATAATAATTTGTCTTGGCCCGTTTGTCTCGCAAGGCTGGGCCGTTGACTAACTTGGCTCGGCTCTTTCTGCAGTTTTTCTTAGACCATTCTAATTCTGCAGCCAATTCACATTCGCGAACGTTCAAACTGGGCTTGAAAGGCAATAATATAATTTGAATGGGATTCCGCATGCAAACCCGGATTAACTCTAATTATAAAATCATAAAAAAAATAAGGCCCTGAGAAACTATCATCCGAACGAATGGCATGTTGATCAACGTTTGGTTGAATTCAGCGATGCATTCTATGCGGTCGGACAGGACGAATGAATATCACCAATATGTGAAACGAGACCTGGCTGGGCAAAGTGTGTCACGTCAGGGGGGTTTTTCCTTCCTCTTTCGAGGTGTCTACATCGAACCGATTTCCTGGATATTGTTCCATATTATATTCACAGTTTTAGTTTATTTTATTTTATTTTATTTTATTTTATTTTATTTTATTTTCTCCTGAGCGAGAGAGCGGGTCGAGTATTCTTGCAGAGTTTTTTTTTTTTTTTTTTTTGTAATGTAGGGACCACGCAAGCGACATTCCACCTGATCTTCTTTATTTCAGGTATTTCAGGCTCTTTGGATTGAATCGGAGTTGCTTGTCACATTCGCGATGTCCAAAAAAGAGTGAGTGAGAGAGCGAATATCTAGTATAGTAGTGAATATATCAATGTGTAAGTTCGGTGAATGAATATATACTTAAGTCAGGATCCGAGGGTCTGTGCATCTATATAGCATTGAAATCTTGGGCGTTCTAATTTCCCAGATTACATATACAATAATACACATCGACGCCTCTTTTTTTTTGAATTTTATAAAAATAATACCAAACTATACCAGATATCGGTAGTCGAGTTGATTATCGTGTTTTCCCAACCACCGGATTGTTTGATCTGTGTAGACAGGAGAGGGTTTTCGATTTTGATTGGATTGACAGTCGGAGAGGCTAAGCTAAGAGGATTAGATTCGAACAGGTTAGTTAACGTTACTTAGCTAGCAAAAAAGAAAAGCACGGGCGTACTTTGCACACTTGGATCCACAGCTTGGTACCAGCCAGGCCGAGTCAGCTCTGAGAAACTGCGCCGCTGTGGGAAATCGCTGCAACATTACGTTTCCAGTTGCTTGCAGACGACAGAGTAGCAGATGTGGGTACTCACTTAATTATAGTAAGCCCGTCCTCTCTTGGCTGTGCGATTGGCATTACAATATTACTCTTCGAACGAGCGGGAGTACCGTAATTACTTAATATCGATTTTTTTTTTTCCCACGCGGAATGAGATTGGATATCCCGTACTTATGTACATGATTCGGTCACCCATACCATACTACAAGTAATATATATGTACCACGTACTATGTACATGATATGATTGTCATATGTTCGATGTTCAGGAGGAGGAGTGGTTGGGAGCTTGTGTAATTGAAGATTTCAGCTCCATTTGCATTCCTCGCCCTCAGCTCTTTTAATATTTTAAAATATTTTTTTATATTCTATATATCGTTCTACCTGCCCTGTTTCTTTCTTTCTTTCTTCTTTTCTGTCTCCTTTCCTCTTCCCCCTCCCCCTTCGTTTCGTTTGATAGATATATTATTATGTATAACCTTTGGAAGTAACTAACAGTTGGAAAGTTCAAAAAAAAAAGGAGAGTTGTATTTAACCCTTTTCTTTCTTTTCCTTCTTTTCCTTGTCTGACTTCCGACGTCCGACGGTCGCCTAAGAGAAATAATTAGCCTCTGCCCTTTCCCACCCCTCGAGGCCTTCCCCCCCTTCCCTTCCCTTCCCTTCCCTTTTTCCATCAGCCAAGCCCGACAGACAGACAGAAAGACAGCTATTGCCCTTATTCTCCCGTTCTTCTCCTCTGGCTGTAGAACGAAGTACATACATAGTACATACAGACGGACAGACACAGGACGTGGGTAAATTAACAATCACAATAATCCTGCTATTCTCGGATCCCCTCGCGCAGCCGCACCACCACCACCAAGCGTGATATTGGCCCCCCCTCTCCCCCACGGCGAGAAATAATAATTGATTGATTGATTGATTGATTGCTGCTGCTGCCACCGGCTGGCTCACAGTTTGGTTACGAGACTGCGGCTGGCTGGCTCGATTTTTTTTTTAAAATTATCTGTCGCTGTTGCTCAAACTATCGCATTCCACTCTCTTCCGCACCCTCTCATCTCTCTTTTCCATCTCCCATCACCACCGCCATCGCGACACACTTCCGACCCACGGTCGACTCGAATTACGCCACCTCTCTCATTTTCTTACCCTTTCCTTTCAATCACCTTGTCGAGGATAGATACTAGTTAGTGGTAGATACACAACAACAACAACCATGCCGTCGGAAGAAGAACGCGGGCACGATCTCGAGGCCCAGAAGAACTCCCTCCTAAAGGACACCGACAACAATGACGATGATACCGTCGAAAAGATCACCGAATCTTCGTCGTCAGCTCCACCGACCGCCGACGGTGCCATAAAATCGTCTGGTGGTAGTTCGAGGTCGTTCATAATATGGACATTGGTGAACACCCTCGCAACAATTGGAATTGTACGTAATCCTCCCCGTGCCCCTGATTTTAGCATCTTCAAAACCACGTCGTCGATTACAATCCTCCCAACGTGGGGGACTGTCGACCGTCGACCGTTGAGACTGCCACCGTGGGAAGATCTCTGCGTGCTCCTCTGCACCCCTCCCCCTTAAACGACGAAGCGATGTTAACATGATTTTTTTTTTTTTTTTAATCTACAGGTCTTCACCAATAAAGCTATTTTTGATGATCCCGGCCTGAAGAAGATGCAAACGTCATTCGCCGCCTTCCACTTCCTCTGCACGACCCTCACGCTCTTCGTCATCTCCCGTCCCACTTTTGGCTTTTTCGTTCCCAGAAGAGCGGGTTTCCTCGAGATTGCCCCTCTATCCTTCGCAATGTGCTTCAACGTCATCCTTCCCAATCTGTCCCTCGCCTACTCTAGCGTCACTTTCTACCAGATCGCCCGTATCCTGCTCACTCCCTTCGTCGCTCTCATCAACTATGTCTTCTACCACGTTTCCATCCCGCGAAATGCCGCGTTGGCGCTCATCCCCGTCTGCTTCGGTGTCGGTATCGTCTCCTACTATGATACCCTTCCCGACCCGAACAAACCGACAAAGACCACCAGCACCGCCGGTATCATTTTCGCCTTCTCCGGTGTCATCGCCAGCAGCTTGTACACGGTTTGGATCGGTACCTATCACCGAAAGTTGAACATGAGCTCCATGCAGCTTTTGTTCAACCAGGCACCAGTCTCGACCTTTTTGTTGCTTTACTTTATCCCATTCTGTGATACCTTCCCGAATTGGAGCGGCGTCCACTTGAACAAATACACGCTGATCGTGTTGAGCGGTGGATTCGCCAGTTTGATCAATGTAAGATTTCTAAATCCTTCAATTCGGGTATTATAACGCTAATTATTTTTTATTAGTTGTCTCAATTCTTCATCATCGCTGGTGCAGGTGCTGTGAGCAGTACTGTTGTCGGACACGCAAAGACCTGCTCGATCGTCATGCTCGGATGGATGGTTTCCGGACGTGCCATCACCGATAAATCTCTATTGGGTATCTTTATGGCTATCGGCGGTATCATCACGTAAGTCCCCCCAAAAATACTAGCATCACCTCCCCTCAGAATGGATTTGACTAACTCTCCAATTTAGTTACTCTATCGCCATGCTCAAGTCCCGAAAACCGTAAATACATCTCCCTGCCAACAGATTTCACAATACCGATAAACAATTCATTTTGGGGAGTTTCTATTTTATTTTGTTTTTCCGAATCGGATGCTTTGACGTTTGCTTGTTATGGCGAATGAATTAACCGGGCGGGGAGTGTAGGCCTTGTAATCAATACCGTATCTTATAGAATTCTCTTTACTTGCTGGTTTCAATTTTCTCCTTATTTTTACTCTAAGGTTTTTGGTTTGAGATGAAGAAAGGTTGGAAAGAGGTTTTTTTTACGTTTAGAACTGGCGTGGGGAGCGCTAGATATTGTTAGTCACACTACTTTCTTTTCTTTTCTGCCTCCTGGGATGGCGATGATGAGAGGGAGCGCAGGTTGGGATTCTAATACGATACAATACAAGAAGAAAAAGGGGGGAGGGATGAGGTGGTCTAGGGTGAAGACAAGAATATGGCAACCGGGGGGTAACTTTCTTTTGGCGTTCAATGTTGATTGTTGATGGCTAAGCTATGTTTTCTTTTATTTCTTATATTCTTTCGTGTATATGTTTAATACCTTTTCTTTCTTTCTTTCTTTCCTTTTTCTTGAATGTTTGGACGTTTCTTAGGTGCACGATATATATTTTTATCAATTGATGGATTGGTATAGGTACAGGTATATATGCTAGATGTCTCTCCTTTTCGTTTTTCTCTTGGATTGTGTGGGGATGCGTTTTCTTTGATCAATTGGGCGACTGTAGGCTTCGAATATCAATGTGGCTAGAAATACCATTGTTATTGCGGTGCCCGGATAATTTAGGTGTGGTGGGTAGGATGTATTGATGGCGGGAAATATATATATCAAAATAACTGTGAAATCAGCATGAGGGTAGATTGGATAAGTAATTATATAATTGACGACACGTGCACTAGCTCTCGGCTGCGGATGATTGTATAACGCTAGGAATCGAAGCTAATAACACCATGCCGCTGGAAGGGGGTATATAGCACTCGATATATATTGTGAATTTCACAGAGAAGAGTACTGACACATGCAACTTGTTTGCGATTATGATCATATGAAGGTGTTCATATAGCCTCGATACCAGGCTAGTGTTAATATAGTGAGTTAAAAAAAAAAAAAAAAAACTGATGGGTGTGGTACTATAAAAAATGAACCAACTGACTCTCAATTATCCTAAGAAACATGGTGAACGTCCGATCTGGTGAATCTTGCATATATATATATATGCGTTATACTGGCCCGAGGGGAACGACTAGGTCTCAATTAAAATAGGATCTTTGAATAGCAATGCGCTAGATAAGATTACTTAAGTATTTAACAGGTTAAATTTCAAAAAACAGGCGTATTTTGTCTGGCTCTTAGGTCGATATATAGTCTAACAAAGCAAGAACAATCACACCACAGCGTGACGATATATATCGTATATATGTAACGTACGTTGTTTTGACAGCGTTCGTCACCACTACTGGTATGATGATTCCGAGATATTTGGAATTGATATTGAAGGGAAATTAATGGACTAGATACGTGGTATATTGGTGATGATTGAGGATGGGTACTTGAGGGGGGTAGCATAGCCAACAGTCAATACTATTGTATCTGTCAATCCGAGGCTTGTGAACTGGACGTATCCATGGTGTCCAGATAAGAGCTAGGCAATTAACTCAAACAAAGCTTTCGGAAGGACAGAATTTTAGGTTGTGTCTTTGGTAGTCTTGGGGCTTTGGTTTTGAGACCATTATATATGCTTAAGTAGCTACTTAAGTATATAGTGGATAATGAAGACTACCTCCTGCTTGTATTACATCTCAGCACACTCTCGCCGTGTTTTCCCCTTCACAACTCCCTGGGAAAATCATCCAGAGTGAGGATTTTGGATGAACTTCTCAAGCGTTGAAATCATCCGAGGAAGATCCGACATGTGCGATTCGTCAGATGTTTCCAGCGATTCAGACGGTTCTACCGGTTGCGACGACAGCTCTGAGATATCCAGTCTGCATTCATCCATCTCGTAGAGAATTTTATCGGTATCTTTATTGAACGCGTTTATTCGTTCATGGGTGGATAGCTCAGAGATTGGATCGGTTATCCCAGGTGTCCAATCCAAGCCTCGTAGAACGGTACCTCTCCTATCATCGGTCAACATCGAGGATCTCTCAATCCTCTCCGAAGGGAACGAAATGAGATCCGCGACTCGTCCCATGCCGTTGGACGCAGTGTCAGGTTGCCAACGCGATGTTGAGTCAGAATAGCAGATATATTTGTCTATATCACCGCTGTACTCGCTGAGTAGCTTTTGTGACTTTTTAGATTTAGATCTAATCGAGTCCGTACCCCTCAACTGATTTAGTAAATCTTGGAGACCCTGGTTCCACTGTGAGATTACGCAATCATCGAAAGAATATCCAAAACAATTATGAAAGCGACCCGAATCTTTCATCAGAATACTATTAGGAACCTTGGGTGTCATGATTGTTCCGGGTATTTGTTGGCGCCAAAAATCTCGTGAGATCTTTGGCTGTATATCAGCCGGGAGGTATGTGAATGCATAATCAGGGAATATATATTGGCCATCTTCTGTATCTTGATGTCTGGGGAAGATTGTAAGGGGGTCTGGGGTGAAGGAAGTGTCACACATTCGATTATTGGTCTCATAATCTGGGTTATTGTGGTGAAGTTTACGTTTTCGTGAGCTTTCCTTCGCAACAGATGTCGATGTGTGAGTATTTTGGATGGATGTGAAATGCCCTGATTACGAGTCAAAGGTGAATTACGTTAACCTGGAACTGTTATCAGCGCTCGGCATGGATACGGCTTACTAGGGGTCTAGAGTATGTTAGCCATTTTAACTCTAAATAACGACAGAACTTGAACCAAGAGGGGTTTACTATCCACATACATGGTATCTTTTGTCCGAAATTACGCTTCCAACGTAAGAATTATATGATTCTGATAGTGATTGGTCTTGGGTTTCCGATATAGGTAACTGGTCTCGAATCTCAGATATAGGGAATATTCTTTGCAGCGTTCTCGGTCTTTTCTTCGGTATATGTATAGGTATATCTTCTTTGGTAGATTGTGGGAAGTTTTTTCGAAGTTTCCACAATTTACATCTGTATTCGAGTTGATTTTTCCTGTTTATAGCCGTTTAGCAAAAAGGTTAGTCAACTAGAAAAAATCAATACCTGAAGCGAGTTACATACGTCACATCTACCCCTTTCTTCTTTAGCAGCGCTTGTAACCCGTTGAGGGTTTCGCCATTATCCAAGTAGTGCTCCCGGATGAAGGTCCGAAGATTGTCCCAATCTCGATTCGTTAGGGAGCTTATCGATTCTGAATATCGTGGGTTAAACACGGTGAAATTTGCACACTGGTCATGCATTTGTAATCGACTCAGCGTGCCCCTCGTGCGGGGAGAGTATATATAATATAATTATAGCTTTAGATCCAACTTTGGATAGATCTTCGATCAGACCAAGAATAGGGCAGGCTTTGATAGAGGCATGAAAGTTACTAAGAACGGAAAGGGGGTGCTATCCTGAGAGGGATATCATTGTTTGAAGGGCAGTAAGAGGAAATGCGCGAGAGGAGGTCGGAAATTGAAATTGCCGCGCATTCGCCGAGTCCGCGATGATGCAACACGAATTCTGGCAGCCTCGCTGCAAGTTGTAATTGTCCAGCGCAGCCACCTGCAGCTGGCGCTCGCAATACCTGCAGTTACGTCTCACAAGGCTGTCAGTTTTTGACAACACAAGTCTGTTTTTCAAGCCTTAATTAGCGGCTGTAACTATCGGGTGGTTCACGAGACGAGACTGGCCTCGCTGTGTGTGCCAGACTCTGCGCGTTGGACGAGACGGAAAGCTGCTAGACCAGTGTTGGAAGAAATGTGTTGTAATATTCTTCCTTCAGGCAGGAGCTCAGCACAGTCTCGGCACTAGAGCTCAGCACGCCTCTAGAAGGGTTTATAACGTTTATCCAAACGACAAATACGAATGGCATGGAGAGAAGTAAGAGATATAGAGTTTGGTTAACCAGATGAGCTTGCACAAATTCATTAGATGGCCGAGCGCTTCGGGACTTAGCTAAATATCCACTTCGGAGAGCTCAAGAGCATGAGCGTGCCATTCATATTCTCATTCCCCCCAAAAAATCTGGAGTAGAGTTCCTATTGCAGAAATTACTGGGAGGAGTTGTATACATAAAGATTGGAATACCGGAGAAGGAAAACCTCATAATATTGACCCATACGTTTGCGTCTTGTCTGGTATACAGTATAGGATATATAATTCCTTCTCGTCTCGTAGACCAGCCGGGCGCACGAAGATTCCTTCCCTTCTCCGCTATCTTCTCCTTTGT
This sequence comes from Arthrobotrys entomopaga, assembly GCA_012184315.1. NCBI lineage: Eukaryota > Fungi > Ascomycota > Orbiliomycetes > Orbiliales > Orbiliaceae > Arthrobotrys > Arthrobotrys entomopaga. The sequence goes on along the minus strand of LDDX01000214.1, from coordinate 1,318,176 downwards.
TTTGTTTCTTTTATTCTTCTATTTATAATCTTAGGTCTTTTTTTTTTCCTTAATTTTTTTATATGGCTTTTTTTCTTCTTCCGTGCTTTGGTCTCTCGATTCATAAAATCCGATGTGAATGCCAATATTCGTGACCCGAGTGAACTGCGAAGCGCAGCCTCTTGTTCCCTCCTCTCCGTAATTTTTTGGCGAAGCTGAGCTATTACAAAGCTGCTCCTGAGCTGAGAGATGTGAAAGCTGATGAAAACGCTGATGCGAAAAATAATCGCGACAAAGAGCAAAGTAAAACGAGACTATAGCCACCCCTACCATTCTAAATGTTGCTTGTTGGTATTAAAAGAACCTCGCCGCCATGCTGGAATCCCCAAAGAACGCCTTATCCTTATCCTTTTCATACAGCTAAAAATACAGTTTTTGTTAAAAAGAAAGAATACTAGAGTAGAGTAAGCTTGGCGGCTAGATAAGGTAGCCTATAATTTTTTATTTATTTATTTATTTATTTTATTTTTTTTAAGTAGGATGTTCCCATGTCTCCTGTACTACTACTTTACTATCATATTTCGTGTCCGATGGAAACTTTTGGCTGTTCCCCCTCTGGGGTGAGACCAACAAGCCGACCATAGCTCCAAATGTGAGGGCCTCTGGGAACATGAAGAGAAAAAACTCGCCAGGAGTTGTAGAAGCAAGAGCACCGGCGATGAGAGAAAATAATATGGTGCTCGTAACCCAAAATTCGGCAGCGGGTAGCTCGGTTTGGGATGTTTTGTGAAGGGAGAAATGATTCGTGTTACGCGCAAGTGCCCAGATGGCTAGACTGAGCTGGAATGCGAAGAAGGTGACAGTTACGGGATGCAAGGCATTTGATGATGATAAAGTTGGGAGTCCGGTTACTAGCTTTTGAATCTATAAAACCGCTATTTAGTATTTCTTCTACTGATCCATTAAGAAAATAAAATAAAATATAAAATATATATAAATATATATATATATATATATAAAACGGTATTAAAAGGCTTTGGACGCGTATGCAATACCTTTCTCTGAGCTGATACAAGAATAGATTGTTCGTTCAAACGGGTTGAAAGAATATTTCGCCAACCACCATTCAGTATAAATCTAACATCGAGGATAGATAGCACGGTATAATGAAGATTGATTATCGCTAGGCAGGTTGTTACAATCAACCGCGAATCCATTTTTCGAGAAAAAGGAAAAGGAAAGTATATTATTGATGGCCTGGAAGCTGAGGGCGATAACACTTTTGTTTGCATGCTGGCGGAATTAACGTTATAAACGGACGTTAGTTGGGTTTATAGCTTAATCGGGGTTGGTCTACATGTCACGTGAAATCCGAAATTCTTCAATCTGATTGGCTGAAACCGCCCAAAATCGGAAAATTACCTACTTAGGGCCCCCTGATCCTTTACGTCAATTGAAATCAGTTCTGGACTTTCGAAAAGGAACTCTGCTTCATCATAATTATCTTCACTTTCCGCGAAGCCATAGTATTATTATAGATCCCTTTTCATTTTCTACTATAAACTCGTTCTTTTCTCTTTCTATTTATCTACTCGAGTATCTTTATTTTGTTTATTTTGTTTATTTTATTTTTAGACAAGTATCCCGATATCATCCCTTCAATGTTTCCCCAGCAAATACTTTGCGTTGGGGGTTTTCAGCACGACAACGTCGAGCGAAATCTCGTAGCCTTACAGCCAAAAAACCTCGCAGCCGATACATACACACACACACACGCCCTTGGCATTCTGCACTTTTGATAGTGCCGCCAAATATTCGCAGAGAGATGGCCTTCCGGACCGCCTTGTACGATGGCTGCGTTGCGCTGGCGTATTCTAGGTCCCGCTACAAGCGTAACTCTTGAACTCGGGACGGTGCCATCAGCATCGGCCAAAACTAAGTACATTTGATCCAATGACGTGGGCGGGAACCAATAGCATTAGCAGGAGCTCAATGCTGCGGTGAAAACCCCCGAATCAACTTGCCAGCGCGTTCCTACGACGATCTGAGAGTGCCGAAACCCTCCCTCTAGCACTGCGACCAGAACAATCCGAATCGATAACCTCGAAACCAAACCAGACGTAGCAGCCGAATAGATACTAGCTAGCTGTTCAGCGACACTAGAAACATTTGTTGATAGTTTTGGGAACAAGAGCACATCTTCATCTGTAACAGCAGAGAGAACGACTTCGAGATGATGCTGGACAAGTTCGGTCGTGCTTTGGGCGGATGCCTTGTCTACATCTTGTGCTTCTCCTTCGAAACAAAATACCTCCTCGACACTACTCTGGCCAATAATGCCCTCCTCATACCCCATAACCAGCTAGCTGTAGCTTCCGCTGTATCGTTACTCGTAGTACAGTGTGAGGACCAGATTATCAAGATCGGGAGGGAGAAGCTCCGACCTTTAGATGGACCGCCACCGGTAAGCTTGTCTGGATAACCGCAGCCCGCCCGGTATTCAATGCTAACGTCAGGTTCAGCCTACGTCCTTCAGTCCGCTCCTTGCTGGCAATATACTCACCCTTGTAAATATTTGCCTCGAAGGAGTCGCCGTGTATATCATCAACCATTTTCTCGTCAGTTACTGTCTCGCCTACGCTGTTCAACACATCGACCCAACCCTCCATTCACAATTGACGCGCGTATTGGGGTACGACTGGTTGCCGATTGTTGAACTCGGCATTCTCCTCTTTCTTGCAACTGAACTTCCGGCCGTACTGAACCCAGCGTTGGAAGAAATTTACCGCTTTATCAGTGGCTACACGGAGAAGCCGGTATTAGGCTTTTTCCTTGGTAAGGACTTTGAGAAGGCCCTCGAAGAAGGCCGGTCAAACATACTTTCCCCCAACCCAAAAGCTGGACTCGAGAAATCCGCCGAAGTTTGTCAGGCGCTACCACTCCACACCGACCAGAGCAATAAAATCCCCAAAGTCCCTGAAGACGGTCAAGTGGCTCCGACTTGTATCAAGGTAGATGTTGAAGTAAAGGAACATCTTGAAGGAAGCTCGTCGCAAAACTCCAATACATATCAGCACATTGGAACTCAACAAGCCCTACCGCCAGTATTGCCCACATATAATGATGCCCGAAGCCAAGAAGTTCATGACACGGCCCAAGCAATCACGGTCCCTCGCTCGGTTCAGACTCTTGATGCTGTTCAGCATCAGGAGCAATCTTTAGAGCTTTCTCTTAGAATACTTTATGGTGATAAACAGTTTGCCAATTGCATTCTCAATTGCGGCGCTATAATCAAGGTTTTCCCAAATGTTCCGAGAAAGGTATGTATCACAAAATCCTCTTTTGCATACCCATTTGGTAAACTGACAACGATGAACTTTAGAATACGCTTATCAAAGCTCACGCCAGCCATATCCACGATAAAAAATACCCCGACCACAACATAAAGGAAACCATAACGACATTGAACAGATACGCAAATTATAAATCATTCCTGGACAGGTTCTTCACAGAACACCCTCGTTTTTATTCGTGGCTTAATCTAAACTCAATGACTCCGGCTTGCCCTTTCCGCGACAGACACCACAATCCGTGCGATTGGAAAGCCGATCCCAACGATAGACGTTCTTTGGTGAGTAGATATTCCTGGATACGATCGAATCAACATCTTCCCATCTTCACCCCCTTTTACTGATGATTATACCTTAGACATCTGATCGAGTAGATCCATCACTCGAAATTGGGTGGCATTTAGCCTTCGACCATGAGCACGAATACCAGACGTTTCAACATTTTGTCACGGAGATGAAGAATATCGCCGCTGCGTTGGATACCGTCGCCAAGCCGTATGAATTCGTCGCCATACACAAGAAAACAAAAAGCTGGGATATGTAACGAGAGCCGGCAGTCGATGGAAAACTGATGAGAAAAATGATTACATGTGGTGTTACGGAATAATGGCAAGAATTTTGTTGGAATGAGTTTGGGTATTATTGTAAAAGTTGTCTTGATTGATTTTTTTTCTTTTTTTTTTTTTGTCGTTTCTTCTTCTTTCAGCGGGTATATGTATGTGTCTTCTCGGTCGTGCATTTTGCAGGCTAGATGACGGGCCTAACTGGAGAGGTTCTCATTTGATCCCTCGAAAAAAGAACCGTCATCATATCTTATCTTTTTGGCAGATCAGCTGTAAACAGGGTCTTGAGAGCTCTAGTGTAGCTATCCAATTAAAATTTATAAATTCGCATCTAGTAGCATACTTTTTTTTCGTCGGGTTTTTTTCCGGGTCAAGTCAAGTATAGTAATGTAACAATTATTGATCATTTATAATTAATAGGCAATAATTTATAGTAGAGTATAAAGTTATAATACTATAATGCATAATGTTAATATTATATAAAACTGGGTACGAGACCATATAAAACACTATTTTGTAGATGGTTGTGATATCTGGCTGATTGATTTTCGCTGGCATTTCGGAATGATATTTCGGAATTTTAAGTGTGTGCTATATATTTTGAACAGATGACGGTTAATGGCCGAAGTTGCAAAAACTGCTAGCAAAATTATCAAATTTTGGTACCAGATGCGCTCTGTGTTTATATTTGAAAAAATGTCGGTCCGCGCGGTGGCCAACATATGCGTCTGGGAATGAGACTAGGTCAAGTTGATAAAAGGTCTGGGGAGGTCTTTTTTTTTTTTTCACATTACCCATACCATAACAGAATAATATAATTATATTATACTTGATTTACGCAGAGCTCCCGAGACCAAATTTACATTTACGCAAAAAAAAAAAAAAAAAAAAAAAAAAAAAAAAAATCGCATATTCTGGAAGGGCCAATCATGGGGCGTGTGTAAGAGAGCGACCCTGATACCGATAGTCGATAGTCCGGTGAACGGAAGTCCTCTGAAAGTCGGTTGAATGGCTGCATGCGATAGATACATTTTTGTATCTTCAAAGCTTGCAAGACAAGGCTAATTAGGGCGCGCGCACGTCACCAGCTCCGTCCCTGGTTTCACAACGATTTATAAGGAAAGAAGCAGAAAAGCGAGTGGCGAGAAGAAATCAGCAAAAATATTGAAACAAAAGAAGTGAGGGAAATTAGAGATCGAAGGGCTTGTAGAGAAAAATATCTATCGGCAAAGAGGCCGTTAAAAAAGAAAAGAAAAGAAAAGAGGGGGGAAGTTTTCTTAATTTTGCTTGCTGGATCGAATCGACGACTCATGAGCTGAGCTCATTAGATTCGAAAAAAAGAGCGGACTTTGAATTCCTTCGAGATGACAGAAAAGCCGAAAGTCAGGTATTCGAGACAACAACATATCAATCATGTTGATAATAATACTTACTTGGGTACTCATCAGATCTAGATATCAATATCTGGGGTGGTTACGATTGCGTCCCGAACGGGACTGGCACGAGAAGATGGCGACCTTCATCCGACCACTTTGCGTCAAATTTTTGATTGGCGGTGTATCCGTCGCAAGCCTTTTCTTTCTCTTCTCGTAAGAGCAACCTGCCCAAGTAGTATACTCAATTAAGTACTTACTCATTACCCAAGTAATACTTACTTAAGCTTAATTATATTTACCCTAACCTTTAAACACTCCTCCTGATGTTGCCCTTTATTTAATATATTTCTTCGCGCGCACACCTACCTCCTCAGGCTTCCATCACCCCGACCGATACAACTGCAACCCATAGATACTTAAGTACTTACTTACTTACTTCTTACCACAAGTACTCAAGTACTCAATTACATATATATATATTCAACCCTCTCTCTCTCTCTCTCTCTCTCTCTCTCTTCATTCTGCACTCCCCTTTCTTCCCAACCATTCACTCTTAAGCTTCACAACAATTCTCCACGACTATATTCCCATTCCCACTTACTGCACCGCCATATAACCCTTCCTTACCCTTTTTTGGTGTCCCCAATCATCGTTTCTCTCAAGCCCGTGGAAAGCCGAAAAAAGGCGAGAAAAGAAAAGAAAAGGAAAGGGAAAAAAAACCAAAAAAAAAACCAAGAAAACAATAAAGAAAAAAAAAAAAATAGTATATTCTAGTTCTCTTGTAGCATTATTCTCCGCTTAAGCACCATAATATTATACTGCAGAGTATACTGCCCCGAATTCCCCCCATCTAGCTGGTCTGTCCATCATGGCTGACCGTCCTCACCACCCGCACTCGTTCGATCTCGAGAGCCAGCACGCGAATGAGCCTCCGAAAATCAGTAATGGTGCACTCATCGCCGTCGCATTTCCCCTCGTCCCGTCCTTCGCCATGGCTCTCATCGATCCGTCCTCCTGTGTCTGGAAGACCATGTAAAAGAAACCTACCCTTCCCTAAAGTTTCTTTCCTATAACATAAGCTAATATGTTGATTGCTAGCTTGTTTGCAATTTACATCGTATCCAAACTTTCGTTGGCCCTCTGGTACCTTTCTTCGAATCACTCCCAGTATGTTTAGAGCCACCTAAGTCCATCCCCTCCTAGAGCTCCTTCCGCTAACAGTTTACCCGTGTCTGCAGGCTCGACTTGAAATTCTACGTCTACGTGATGTTCTCCATCTTCGGCATCTCCTTTGGCATCTACCGCTCCCAAATTCCCGACACAAATAGTAGCAAATACCTCCTGCTCACGTGGATAATCTGGACATATATCGGCCACATATTCATAGAATACGGACGCCTTGCCTGCCGCGAGTGGAAAAAGTACTTTAATCATAGTCCCCGATACGACTACGCTCGGCATGGGCACCACCATTGAGGCGGCTTCCCGCCTCTGAAAATCAAACAACGCGGGGCCGCCTGGTCTCGCCGCCCGTCTTTCACGACACTGGAATTCCAACGAGCCGTTACACAACACACGGTCCACACACGTGCACACGCACCAAAAACTTATATATATATATATGTATATCTCCAGCAGCATTCTCCCACACCCATCTACCAGACCTTTCAGCCCATCGCTCAATGTCTCGATACTGCATCCGCTCTGCTGGGAGAATTATCGGTAGACACTGCAAACATTTTGCAAAAAAGAACCAGCCCTCCTTTCAGGGATTCCAAGAGAGCTTCCCGAGGCTCGAGGGCTCACGACTATACATCTGTTTGAAAAAAAAAACCCCCATCCTCTACATATCAAAGATGCCTTTTCTATATTGAAACATTATGATTGTAGATACTCGAGGGTATTTTCTTCATAAGGTGTTTTTCTTGGCATTTGATGTTTACGATTTTCCCTTCCTCTCTTATTTTTATATATTACCCTTTTATTTGCATATAATTTGGATGATGGCATTTATGTTTCTCTCTTTTTTGTTCTCATATTTTAATATTTTTTTCTTCTCAAGCGATATAAGAAAGCGAGATGTGGGTTTGAGGTTGGTAAGAGGTATGTACCATGACAGACAAGACTTTTTCTTTTTTCACTTTACCAAAACTTTTATCACGGCCGTCATCATATACCAGCGTTTGGTTGTCCGCATACGAATCTCATACTCTTTTTTGGTTTTCTCCTTTTCTTTCCTTCTGATATCTTTGTTGGGTGTTTTTTTTTTTTTTTTTTTTTTTTTTGATTACTTTTGGGAGGGAATTTCCAGCCCGGCGAGGCATTTGGATGGGCGTTTCACTTCTTTGTATTATAGTTTTTGGCATTTTTTGTGCTTCGGCATCGGATTTGATACCCTATTCGTTTAATAAAACTGGCGTTTTTTTGGGGAAATAATATCTCTGCTTTTAACCTTCATGACAAGGTTGAGCGACGTTCCAAGGTATACCAAAGATCCAAAGAAGTTTCAACGTAACGTACGTGGCTGTCAATGTCGAGGATTCAATCTATACTATCTCGGTTGATTGAACTCGATTTAAGGTTTCTTTCAGTGCGGCTAACTAAGTACTTAAGTAGTTAAGTTTGGGGACGGCTAGTGCGAGATCGATCACAGCTGCCGTTATTGGAAGGATGAGAGCTGACGTAATGACATGTATATTAGTTTCGGCAGGTATATATGTGCCACGCTAATTCCAGGGGTAGATTCCGGATCAACAGCCGAGAATGATAACCATGCAGCCACTACGCGACGGGTGTTCACGTGGTTTTCGTCTTTTCGGTTGCGAGGCTGCCAATTTTCTGGTTGGTTAACCCAGTCTCGGGAACTCACCCAACGAAGGATTACTCCTCAGTTACACTTTTTTTTTTTTTTTTTTTTTTCTTGGTAAAAGCGCTAGCTCGAGTGGTGGATATCAATCAGGGGTATCTGCAGTTTTTTGACGGCTGGAGCCGCATGCGCATATGCATGCATGCATGCATGAGCTTCCGATTTTTCCTGTTGTTGGATGTTCACTAATCGTATGCCTGCACCCACAAAGCCTAAGCTAAGAGAGTTTCTGATGTGGAGGTTGGGCCGGTCAGAGCAAGCTCGCAGGGTAGCGTCCCCGAGACTACGGTCAGGGCCGTAAATACATAGAGGAGCTGCTACGATGAGTTTTCTGAAGTCCCGTATACGCACGTAGCGAGGAGTATGGATTGAACTGAAGCACAAAGCGAGAATCGCGACTCCGGTCTAATATCATATATATGTGTGCGTGCTGCTGAGAGTGAAAACATTACGGAATGGACAACAGATATATATATATTATTGTTCCAAATATTAAATACTAGCTGGTCTCGTACCCAGAAGTCGCAGAGGAAGTCTACAAATATTTAGTTCTCAATCCCCTTTGTTTTGCATCACCAAGCGGTCTAATTGTGTTTGTATGTATTGAGACTGTATTTAGATTTTCTTTTTTTGTATATCTATATATTCTGGGCTCCTGACAGCTGACATGATGATCTGAACTATTACCTAAGATTCAAGGGGTGTGACTAGCTGGTTGGTTGTACCATGTTCTCTCGCCCGAAGCTAATTAAAATGTTGCTAAGAAGTGAGAATGTCAAGAATCGTTTAAAAAAAGATCGATATAGGACAATGGTATGATTTGACACTCTCTGTTAAGTCCGATCTAGCCTCGAATCCAGAGTCCGGTCCTAATATTGTGAAATCCCGATGCATGCATGCATGTTCCGGTTTTGTCCTGTGCTGGTTTGTATAGCCTCGAGAACTCAAACCCTGGTTCGTTGCGAGATACAACGCGGACTCAATCCTCAGGCAATACGATGCCTTACAAGGTACACCGGTGACTTTAATTCTGCCTGAGCTGAGTACTCAAATTTGGATAGTGTATTTCTGTATATTCGCTAGGCCTATAGGTTAGAATCTATACAATCTTAGAAGCTTTCAAACCCTTCAGATTTCTAGTATAAAATATATGAATACATGTTATTATATATTATATCAGTATCAGTATTAGTTTTTGATTTTTGATTTTGGATAGGATTAATTTGGATTTGATTATAAATATTGAAGTGTAGTAATAGCGTGAAGCTTGATTTCAGGAGAACCCGCAGGGAAATTTCGAAATTTTTTTTTTTCGAAAATATATACTTACTAACATGGAAAGGATATGTAGTAAAATATAATAGTCTTGTTTATAGAATGGAATGCGATTAAAAAGAAGTTTCACAATCCAATCCATCGACAAGAATACTGTAAACAACATGCAATATGTAATGCCTCTCCTCGCCATATTCAATCTAGAGTTATACCCCAAGAAACATCGCCATGATCATAGATCCGACTACAAAACTCGCGAGGAGCGGTGAACCATGTTTTCGTGATGCTAAATTTGGTGCGGAAGTTGTAGTAGCCGTTGGATTGCTAGACTGAGCGGTCGGTTCCGGTGTAGAACCTCCACCGGAAGTAACAATGGCGGTATCTTTGCCGCCTGCTGGAGCAGACGTCGACATTGAAGGCTTATTTGTAGGAGTAGCGGTGTGGGGACGGGTTTGAGCCTCGCCGGTGGCATGGCCGGTGGTTTCGGTATTTGGTTTACTGATACTGCTGGACCCACTCTTCGAATCATCATAGTCCAAATCCACGCATATAGGTATATAAGGCTTGACCTCCTTCGTTCCATCGACCAGGGTTATAATCACGGTTGCACATTTACCGGGATCGCTAGGTAGCTTTGCGATGGAATCGTATGTATTGTCTGAGAGCTGTGGGAATGCATCGCATGATGTAAGGTAAGAGGCACTAGTGTTTGAAAAAGTGACCGTTCCGTAACAGCAGGAATTCTTCAGTCCCAACCAGTTACCGCATTGTTTGGGGAAGGTTTGATCGCAATAGTTGGATGAGGAACCGCATTGTTCTCCTCCCGTTATGGAATTGTCTACAGGTGAGGTGATGATGACGTCGACAAGAGCTCCGGCAGGGGTTGTACCCATTTTAATAACTTCTCTGTGATCGAAGGGTTTGTGTAGGAGCTAGGCGATATTGAATAATTTCGAGATCTATGAAAGGTAGGTTTTGCCAAAAGCAAAGCGATTATTTGGTCACTTCGTGTGCACGTGTGTAGCTCCGTAAATTTAAAAGAGAAAACAAAGGTCAGAGATTCTCATGATCATGTCGCTCTTTTATAAATCCGGGGTGGGCTTGGACCCTTCTTTCCAGGATAATATATTGTGCATAAATTTCTCAGCTGCAAAGTTTCTACTTCCCAAGAATGTGTCGAGTCTCGTCCTAATTGAGAGTAGGTGGCGTCTGGCATCGTATGGGTAATCAAATCCGACCAATGATATCATGATGCGTGATGTTTCCCTTGTTTTTCTCCCCAGTTCTCGAGGATTCCGGATTTAGCCGCACCCGGGCCGCCCCATAGTTTTATATAATTCTATTTTCACCATGTTTAGCCAAGACGCAGGTTAATTAAATCAAGCCTTTGAACAGCAGGCTAAGACCTACTTGGCATGGTTGATACCATTCGAGGGATGTATCAATGGAGTTTCGTTCCGACTATCCCCAAAAACTCTATATAGAAAAAGCGTGCGGCTCGAAAACTAATAAAACGGATGATTTGATAAATGAGACGATGGTATTTGAAATTGATTGAGTAATAAGCTTTTTGCGCCGATGATGTTGTTCTGGAAAATATTATTCTGAATCGCAGATGGCATGGGCAGTCTTTATAAGCTTTATATTTATGAAGAAGTGCGGCGGTACCGCGGTACGAGCGCGCATCCCCTAGACGAGACCATCGGTAGTCTGGACCATCAGCTGTTCCCTTTCGGGATGGTTGTCCTAAATTGGATATGCTAATGTTGAGCTTGCATGCACATACGAGAAAAACAATCGATCTGGGCACGCAACAATTAATTGCCGGCACGGGAAAAGCGAGCGAACTCGCGTCGTCACCGACACCCGACGATTCGCTTGTGATGGCTATAAATAATCGGAAAAGACAACTCGGAAAAGGGAATTAAGGGAATTCTCTGGTCTCGCTGGAATTCTCATATTTGGGACTCGGCCGCTCGGCAATAACGGGCTTAACTGCAACGCGCAACGAAACCACAAAACAATTAAAAGCAGGAGGACTCCGGACTAGGAATGAGACAAGGTTAAAACATCTCATGTCAATTATTATAGAATACAGATATAAACCTGGATGCTATATATCTACCGTGACATACATCTGTTTCTGTCTGCGTAAATGAGCAGAGATATGTGTTTATACGATTAGTCGAAAGCTAGCATTCAACAGATTAAACTCAAGAACAGATCGATTGTACACGTGATTCGTATCAATTCAATATATTAATATCAGCATGCTTTTGATATGACACCACTAACTGTCGACACCACTCTAGTACGGACGCATGATCTTCGTTACATCATACGTATATTAAGAAATGGGACTATAATAATTCTTACGGACTTCAGAATACATTACAACTATAACAAATGTCCCAATTGTTTTTATATGTATACACTAGTATGCTAACTAAATCGCCCTTTAAAGAATAGCTTGTATTGTTAAATTTTATTATATGGTTTCTGCATTTAAACTACAGGTGCTAGTACATGCAGCTTCCAAGCTCCTTTCGAGTCATGTCTTGATAAATCACATATTTGAAAATTGTCCTGTCCTTTGCACCTTCAAGATCCTCGTCTATAATATAGCCGATTTGTCGAAGAGAAGGCCGGTTGAACCGTGACGGTCGAAATAAGGCGCGTTATACGGCTCTTTGTCTAGATGCAGTCGATAACGTTAATGGTTGTTTGAGAAGCTTACAGGTAACAACAATGAATAGTCTTTGTAGGATTGCACCATGAAGATTGACCAAGTTACATTATTGACCACTAACGCATACTATGCATACATACCTAGCAGTTGCCGAGCTTCCTGTCTCCGACGTAGCATCCTTGAGGGCCACCAATGCATTGATAAGTGTAGCAGCCTCCACTAAGGCAGATTTCACCGTTAGGGCAGCCGCGACGCTTGGCGAGATCATTGCCGTCCTCAACGGGACCGGACGAAGGGGCGGCCATGACGACGGCGGAGAAGAGGAGGACGAGAACGGAGGTGAATTTCATTTTTGCTGGTTGCTTTGGGTATATACTTGAGTATAAAGAGGGAGTTTTTTTGTGATTTCGAATATTTCTTGAAGAAGCTTTCTGTGATTATTTTACTTTGTCGAGCTGGACACAATATTGATTTCAGGTTGACTTGACGGACTCTATTTATACTTGCCAGTCTCTCTGCGAATGCAACTATATTCTATACAAATGGTGAATTAAGGTCAAGATACCGATTGCCGGTGTCAAAGATACAGTACGTTTTCACGGCTCGCAGACCCGACGGCTAAATACCCCAATGTCGATCCAGATATATCTATGACTTGTTGATTGTACAAGTGGAAGATCAAAATAGCAGCTATTTGAGTGGCCTCGCGAGGTTGACTGACTTCAGGACCAGTCGAATCAAAGATATTGTATTATAGGCATGGTAGCAACTGCCAGAATACGAGAATTAGATGGCCAGAATACGAGGTTTATATGGCTAGGATACGAGGTTTATATAGCCATACCGCGGTCGAGTGAAGATGCCTGGCTTGCAATGGAGCTTGTCTCGACTGGGGCCGTTGAACGGTCTGCCCGAGGCAACAATGGAGCATTGTTTTCAAATTTCTATACCCCAATTATAGCTCTTTTTAAAAACGCCTCACCCGAATCAAAGTGATGGTCCGGTGCGGGATGTACTAACGGCTCCGCAGATTGGGGTTTCATAGGTTCTGCAAACCCACTTTATGCTTGACGTACGTGCAGGGGACATCCATGAGCTACAGCTAGCGCAGCTTCTAGTGGCCATTTTGCTGGTCTCTTAAGTTACATGATCTCGGCTAAACCCTCAGATCCCTACTAACGACTACGTATTTTCGATTCTACCCGCAACCATAGTTCCGGAGCGCTCCGGGTAAAAACCTAAAGAACAAACCGAGTCTGTGAAGTTAAGCTCAGGCTAGGCAAAAACTGGTCGTATTCAGATGCCGATTAATTCTCGGATAATGTCTGCCGTGAATTCATGAAAGGGCAGGGTACGCCTACTTGCAGTTTATTATGCATGTACATTTCGAATATTCCACGAATTCCAGCACTTGAATACAGCGAGGGAGGGGACGTTATCAATATAATGAGGTTCAAAAAATATTCTAGTAAACATATCAGGATCTTCAAAACATTTTCCCCTAATCAACCCTGATGCCCGACCCGAGAACCGAAGTCTCCACACACGTGTACACCCTTCCTACGCGTATCTCCGTAATACGTATCCCACCCAACTGCCTGATCTCTGCACCCGATTTCGGTATCTGATCTGCTCCCACCCCAAGGTTTCCACCAAAAGCGCCGGCTTTAACATCCACGGGATTTACACTTGCATTAACGCCTGCATATATATTAATGAACCTACTGAATCGACTTGAGCCCCAACCTTAGCGCTGATGACATCCACGTGCACCTGCTCAACTTTGGTCCTTCTTTTCTCCGCAGCATGAAAGATCGACAGAAGCTACGGCATTTGCACTATTGGTGCGGAAAAACTCGATCGCCTTCGCTTTCCGTATCAGCATTATAATATTATATTAACGTAGATTGTAATCGACAGCACCGTTCTCTTCTTGTGGCAACTTGAACCTTACCCTCTGGTATAAGTCTTGCTGTCATGAAGCTTTGAAGTTCATCCTGCTGTGCGTAATGGATATCAGAAATCAAGAAGCTAAGATGTATGTTTTTCTTTTTATACACATACTTTCGAAACTTTCTTTCATTCGACCGGCGCCGGCAAATCCGTTTGGACTGAACTGTCCAGGGCTGGTCTCGTATACCAAACTCTCACTTCCAACGTCTAGGGCCCACAATGACGGAAGATAGAGGGGAGGAATTCCTCTACGACGTCTGAGTACGAGTCCAGTGGGGAATTTGTCTGAATAGTATGGGTTTTAACCGTTTGACGTTCGGAGGTATGACACTCGAATGCGGTCAATGCTGATCGAAAGATTTTAATTTATATGATGAGAATATACGGATATATTGATTATGCCAACAACGTTGGGATTGGAGAACCGGCGACTCCGGAAAATTGGAGGTCCTTATAACCCATTACTCTCTATACCCACATTCATTATCAGCCTAAAATATAGTTGTCATTATAATTTGGGTCTTGGTTATGCCTCCATGGGAACCCAAGTTGCAGAGTGTCTATAGCTACGAAAGCACCCAGCTCCTATGGACATTTCTCATGAGAGCACCCGGTTGATTTGCACCAGGCCAATTAAGACTTCTTCGCAACCGGCTGGCTAGACTGCATCTCCCCACGAAGATATATCAACTCCTGAAAGCCACATCATACGAATTAATACACATCACGCCACATCATACCGGCTCCTGTATGCCACACATCATAAATAAGGTAAAAAGCGAGAGTAGATATTAGAAACACATTTTCTCTTCTTGTGACAAAAAAAAGCCAGCTAATCTAGATTCGAATCCAGCAATAAATGAATACATTGTCATATGACCAATGAGACTAATATAGAGAGAAACATTTGAGGACCAGGGATTTCTTGAATTCAACATCTAATTAAAGAGAGAAGATGACGAAACTATCTTATCACGGTAGACACCCTTCGGACTCGTCCATCGCGTGTGTTTGATATTCGATTTAAAGTTTAAAGGTCATTTCGGAGGAAGAACCGATGAATTAACAGTCTAATAATCGTCCGACTGTCGTCAGAGTTTGAATTTAGGTTGTGCTACGAATTCTGTATTTCCCCAACGAGCTTTCGAAAAAGCAGGCCAGCCGTGGTCCAGGTCATGATGTTCTAATTGGATCATCAGCGTTGGGAATGAATTGATTTTGGGGGCTTATCGAAACGGCTATATTTCGAATATTTCTCAATTTTTCACTCCACGGTTTATATGTAAATATATCGTTCAGAAATGTATGACAGTAGTATTATTCTACTACTTGCTTAATTATAAGGTATAACCTTAGAACAAGATCGATCTCGATATATACCATGACTTCGATTGAGGCCCTGATTTAAAGAGCAATCGATCAGGAGGAGGATGCGTTGCCGGCTCGGGTCATGTTGGATTTCGCGTTGCGTGGAATCAATCGCAATATTGTGGCCTCGTAAACAATCCAGGCACTCTTTTAGCTAGCACCATTAATTTTATTAATCGATCGATTTCGGGCTTCGGCGCGCACGAGAACTAGGCTTGTGGGCACAAAAAACTGCGACAATTCAAGCTCTATCGTAGTGGAGTCCATTTCAATTCAAGTACTAGTGCGATAGGATCCTTGGGACTGCGCGAGTCAATGTCGACCGACTGGTGGCGGTAGCCCAGCCGCAGGGACAGCCAGTGAAGATGGGAACGATTCTAGGCGAGGGATCATTCTTGATCCCAGTCGAGTCGCCGCCAGCCCGCCGGAGGAACCGGATCCCATCTACCGCCGGGAGCTGATTGACACCGGTTGGAATCGTCTTCTACCCCACCCAGTCGCATTCGATGTTTGGGATTCACGAAGCTGTTGTGATACCGCTTTATTCACAACAGCCGAACATTTCCATACTAAAGTCTTATCCCATAACAAGATAATTCAATTATATCGACCCAAAGAGCCTCAGAACCGCTGGATCCCGGCGCTTGACCATGTCGTCCGAATCACATCTCAAGGGTGATTTCGCCGGTAGAACCGAAACGGGGCAATACACCACCTCCCATTCGCGGCCGACATATCACGAAACCATGGCCGTCTCCGACTTTTATAGTTACAACAGTAGTCTCACTGCCGGCGGGATATCGAATCAAAATGAGGCTGCAACGGCGGATAACATGGTATCACTCACGCGAAAGACGGAGAGTATGAGTATAACTCAATACGGAGGAAGAGAAATGGCAGCGAAAACTAGTTTGAAGGTTCGATAATCCGTATTTTCGATTTACAAGTGGTATATTTTTGTATTTTTGATGATAGTTGACAAGGATTCTGTATTTTTTGGCTTAGAATAGTAGCGCTACAGAGAATGTTGATACACGGCGATATACACCCACGAGCCAAACGAGTAATACTCAAGAGAATGAATCCAACCGCAATATCCGGAATCCGTTCCGAAGGAAAAAAGTCAATAATGAGAGCAGGAGCGTACCGTCTACACCGCAAGAATCACACGCCGGATATTCAAACTCATTCCGAGAATCACAAGTCTCCACCTCATCATCTACATCCTTACCAACTCAAGAAACTATCGCGAGCTCACCGCTACGGCAACAACAAGACGACCCGAATCTATCAGACTCAGACGAGGAGATCGAGCTCGAAAAGATTCAATTCGCATCGAAGAAGTCTACTCAGTTTTATAGAGACAAAGATTATAAAAAGGCCGAGACATTCATCCGCGCCGTGCTGATGAACTGCAAGAAAAGGGGATACCCGCTCTTTCATAACTTTGATCCGCAAACAGGCTACAATCTCATCAATAGAGCAAAAGTATGCAGCGTGGAATGTTTCTGGATATTGTTGAACATTTATCGCGCACAAAAACGATATTCGGACGAGCTGAACGCTCTGCTAGTCTATGAGACAGAGTTGAGAGCCGTTGCAGCACGACCTGGTGGAAGTCAACTGAAACTACTCTCTAGTTCTTTTGAAATAGCGTATATCAAAATCGGAGTCGGCAAAATGTTTCTATATAACTGTCTTGGCGACTATGAAACTGCCAAGAGTCATTGCAAAAAGACTCTGAAGCTCGCGAGGAGCTGCGAGGATGCGGAGGCCGTCGGTTACCGGGATCAATGTATTAAAACGTTGGTGGAGATAGCCACGAGGAACGGCGACGAGGTTGAGATGGAGTTTTACGCTTCAATGTTATCACCTACGTCCTCGTCTAAGCCCAAAGAACCTCCTGCCCCTACCCCGGTAAGGAGGACGTTAACGCCACCACCTGTCTATACCCCGCCGGCAACGAAGCTTGAGGATATCGATGCGGATTTCGAGTATCCGATTCAAGACCGTCGGAATTTAGTTTCCGTTAGGCCTATCTCACTTGATTCCTCGACGCAAAAGGCATTTCAACAGTTCAAAGTAACGATGAGGATCACAGTGCATGGGAAACGCTTGATAGGGACGGAACATCAGATCGATAGTATCATAAACCATGTGCTCCAAAAAGGCGATGTAAAACTCGCCGGAGTAATATTTGAAGGTGAGCACTCCATTCCACAATTTTATTCACCTTACCGTATCAATCCGGGAGGGGAAAAAAGCTTATAGGATACTTTTATCTACTTGTAGATCATTCGTTACTACGCTGGACAACCTTCGGCTTTGACGAAACCGAACTGACCACACCACTTCTCCGCGCTATCCGCCTGGATAGTATCAAAATGGTCGATTTTTTACTATCCATAGACTCTAGCCTCCTTTTCGGACGCCACACTGGCGCAACCGCGCTATACACCGCGCTGAAATCCAACGTAACGGGGACCGACATGATACGTCATCTGATAAGGCGTGGATACAACGTAGACGGCTACCCGGAGCAAGAATGTCGCAGCGACCTACCCATCTACTGCGCGTGTATTCTCAAAGACCCAAACAGCGTAAAACTTAAAACGTTAATCGCAGCCGGAGCGAATGTGAACATCAAGACGGGAAAGGAAGAGATTACGCCGATAATGTGGCTGACCATGCTGTTCGTTCGGGGTACAGAGATCAGTAACGCTGGGGATATACTTTATAAAGCGAGTTTGGACGTGTTGGTGAAAGCTGGGGCTGACGTGAACGCTGTGGATTCGGACGGGAATACGGCGTTGCATTTGGCTGCGATGCACGGGAAGGGAATGTTTTTGGTGGCTGCTTCGAGGGCGTTGATGACGCATGGGGTGAATCAATCGGCGGTGAATATTTATGGGAGGAAGGCGGCGTATTATATGAAGAAGTAGAGTGATGGGAAGAATTTTATCCTTTCCATAGCATATATATATATATATATATATATTATTGCGAAATTAGCGGTTTGGAGTTTGGTTGAGCATTGATGCATGGCATATATCCAGGCAGTTGCTGAGTACTATATCGAGTATTTATCATATTAGCGTAAGGTTATAGCATTTAGACAGATGATATTTACATACATCTATTTTAATTGGGATTACGAGTGCAAATACAAAGTTACAGCGTTTCAAGTTTGTGCTCGTGTGACCTTGAACTCGGACTACTAGTGTTACTCGTCGGTTTACTACACTCCCATCGCATCCAATTGTCAATCGAAGGGAGGTTCATAGAACCTTTAAAATTCATGAGTACAATTGAATGGTATACTCAATCGGGAATGGAAACCGTGCAAAAATCGGTTACTGGCGTAGAGACGGTCTACTAATAATTTCAGTCCATCTTGATCGATATCAATTGGAACGGGTAGAATGTCATAGATAGAACTAGTACTAGCTAGTCTTGGGCCTGATTAAGTGCAACGTCACCAGCCAATATGATGCCAATTGATTCGAAACGTTACATCCTGGGAAATAAATAGCATGGCACCGCGGAGGTTAAAAAGCTTGACTGGCGTGTTCATGTAGGTACGTATGGTTTACTCCGCGGGAGGACGTAAATTTGCAATTTCAACCACTTAAATTCTCGTTGTCGCGGAATCTGAAGGGACACAAAATATTCGACTAGCGACTCCGCAATGGAATTCTCCCTTGCCGTGAGTCCCGAGAATTTGCATCATGGTATCTTGGGATATGATTATATATATATATTTCCACGCTGGCTCGCGGCTTGTAGCAATAGTGGATATTGTGTCATGATATATAGCGTAACGTAGCATGCAATAAATCCGGTGTTCGCTGATTAATTGTTATCAAGTTGAGTGAGTTTAATCTTCATCTCCGGAGTAAACGTTCTCTCAACCCTCATCCATCTCTTCTTATCCCTCTCTTCGTCGATTGCAATTATCGACGCTGCCGTTACAACTCTCGATCATGTTGAAGATGCCTCCCCAGTTTGTGTAGGTCCACCATTCATAATCTTCCCCATATATTATTACTCGCTAGTCTGCTCGTTGGCTGGGTCGCTAACCAAACCCCTGCATGCTCGTTCGCCATTGATTGATTGCCCCATTTAGCCGGCTGGGCATCCTCATATCCCTCTTCTCCTTCTTCTGTTTTACCATCTGGCGATTCTCCAATCGTGGCCTCATCGCCTCCGACGACAATATAGGTATGTTCTTGTCCCGATAAATTTTCATTTTAGATATCGTTATTTACGAGAGTACCGTCATTTAGGTATAACGCCGACGCTACAAGACGCATCCCAAAAGCACAACTACAACATCTTTGCGACATCTCCGAAGGAGATAACCAGCGCTCAAGACAATAATGACGAGGTGGAAGAAAAGTATTTGGCTGTCGGAGATGGCGGGAAGGAAGAACCGGTGGTGGTAGACTACAATAATGGTTTCGTCACGGTGACGGCAACGGTGACAAAAGTCGAAGCAACCACGAAATATATCGATAGAATGCCATATGGTGGTCCTGCGACTGCTGTCGCGGAGACGGAAACCGCGTCCGCTACCCCGACTGTAACGGCCGTCCGCGATTTCGAGCGATACCACGGCCTCGTCGAGAACTACGAAGAGAAACTCACCTCCGAAGACCTACAAATCATTGAAAAGGCTGTGACGAAAAGTACCCGACAGGAAAGACTCAGGCAAATGTACGATCTCGATGGTGCCGACCAATGGCTCCAATTTATCCAAGACCAAGACGATTCGGCGATGCCTCCATTCACCAAATTCGCTCAAGATTTCATCTACAAATGGCAAAACCCACCCGTCTCGGAATGCGAAAACCGCCAATTCCTTGTGCTCCATCACAATTGGGACGGTAACGGCCTAGGTACCGTCGTCCACGGCACCGGCTGGGTCCTCGGTCTCGCCATCCGCTTAAACCGCACGCTAATCTACGACGACGCCGCCCCGCCAGGCAAAAACTTCCTCGAAAAGGACTGTGCGGGCGAGAACGGCCCCCGTTCCTTAGACTGCATCTTCGAACCCTTCTCCAGCTGCTCGAGCTCCAAACACCTCCGACCGGGCAACTACATCAAACTCCCAAGCTACTGGAAAGTCCCCGAAGAAATAAACATGTCCACCTCAGCCGTACCACCAATCTTCGGCCACCTCCTCAAGACCGAGTTTCCTCAAATGCACCCGGACGCCATAAAATACTGGTGGCGATCGCAAGCCACAGCATACATGATGCGAATGAATAGCCGGGCTCTCCACCGTCTCAAGACCCTCAGAATGGACCAAACCCTCCATTCCGCGAGCACATACGACTCAAACGGCCAATCCGTCTCTGCAAGCGTTCCCTTCCCCCTCCCTGATGGCAGCTTCAGCATCCACGTTCGCCACGGTGATAAAGGCGTAGAAATGGAACTGATACCCTTTCGCAAATACGTTGACCGTGCGGAGGAGTACGCTGCCATGAATATGATCATGACAAAGAAGATTTGTTTCATCAGTACTGAAGATGTGGGTGTCATCGAGGAGGCGAAGGGGATCGGGAACGCTTGGATTAGTAGTAATACTACTAGTAACGAGAATTGGACGTGGGTGTGGAGTGATATCCCGCGTATTAATGGAGGACCGGTGGAGCAGTTGAACAAGTTTGGGAATCGGACGGAGATGAGTATTAGTACGTATATCCTTCTTCTGCTTCCACTTTTTTATATTTCGTGGTGAGTGGGTACTAATTTTTAAATTTTGGCGGGATGTAGAGTGGATGATGCAACTCTTCTTTGCGATCGAGGCGCCGAATATACTCGGTACAAGAGGGAGCGGGTGGAATAGGATGATTGACGAGTTGAGGTGTATTTGGGTGGATTGCCGGACGCCGTATATGGAAGTAGGACCCTTTGAAGACTGGGTACGTATGCTCATTCATCCCATGATTGGAGAAAAAGTGCTGACAAGTTTGATATAGGTTCACTATAATTTTTAAGATATATTTTCAGATGGATTCTACGGTGTAGTATTGATATAATCTTTGATATTTGTTGGGGAATAGGTGTTTTTGATAATAATGCAAATACGGATCGGTTCGGCCTGGCGTCATGCTTGATGGGTGGTTTCCTTGTTTTTAAATTCTAGGAGTTTCTTAATTCACAGCCTTTAGGAATATTTCAATGAAGTTCTTTATATTTGAACAATCGCTATATCTTTTATCTTTTGAGGTTATGAATTACAATCTATAGTTTACGACAATAAAAACGCCAGGTTACCCAAGCCCAAGCACCGACCCATCATGATACAAAAAAGCCCCAGTCGCACGATTGATAGTTCAATTGGTCTTAACAGGCCTTAAAGCATACATTCGCACCGGAAATAACTGTAACCGCTGCGGAAACCCCCTCTGCAATTCACTCTTGACGACAACCAACCCTGCTTCCGCGAAGATTCGTCTGAAATTCGCATCCGTCCTCGTGACGCTGCTATCCTCCTCGTCAAAGATATTATCGTCATTGTTTGTATTGTTTTCTTTGATGAATATCATGCCGCCGGCTGTTAGCGCTTTGGCGCAGCGGGAGAGGTAGAGTACCAAATCGGAATCCGTGAGATAGTTTAAGCACCATTGACTTTTTCCCAATAATGATAATAATAATGATAGCAATAATATATTAGCATGAGATATCCGCTAGTGACAGGTTGTTGGGTTATATTTATGGGGGTCGTACTTCCAGATACACCAGTACTTTCCCTCTTCTGGTTGCCAGCTTTCCAAACCTACATTGTAGATTTGTCCGATTTTACCGCTAGAGGGGGTATCGGTGGTCGAAGCGAGTAGTTCGTCGGTGAATTTCTTGATCGGTTCGACGACGTCTACGGTGTCGAGGTGTTTTAGGAGGAGTCCTTTTGTTATTCTTCCTATTCTGTTGTTTTTCTTTATTTTGTTAGTTATTTATTATATTAACCTTGTATAAAACTCCACAATCGATTGTTGTGATATATGTATATATATATACATCAGATATACTCGAGCTTGGTATATGTACATATATTGTGATTTAAAGATAAAAACTGGGCGACGAAGAACTCACCCAGCACCGCAATCCGCACCCCTTTTTACACCATCCTCAGGAACCGGCATCTGCGGCTTCAATTTCGCCAAGAAATTGGAAGAAGTTTGGAGATCCGTGCGGGAGACTTGTGGGTATCCGCCTAACATTCCATCGACAGTGGAAGGGATGGTGGACCAGTATTGGAGGTTGGCGACGTAATCAGGCGTCGGAGGGACCGGAGGGGAGTCGACAACGGCAGCTTGTGAGGTCATCATGATGGATTGATCCTTTTTGGAAGATGTAATTAATATTGAAGGTTGGATTCGGATCAGCTAATTAGGTGTCAGCTTAGGAGCATGGTGCGAATTATCGTTCGCCGTGGGTGTGTGTATGTCTGTCTGTCGCAGAAATATTCAAATCTGATTTCGGCTGTGGTGTTTTTTCGCTGACAACGCGTGCGCCGAGGTTTACGACAACGTCGGTGGGCCTCAGTCGACTCTCGTAACTAGACCGTTGTGTTGCCGAGGGTGGGCCTTGTCTCGATACCTAGAATATGCGGTCGACTGAATTGATTTGAACAATTTATGCGGCCTCGAGACCAGGCGGACGGGAAGCTAAGCG
This sequence comes from Arthrobotrys entomopaga, assembly GCA_012184315.1. NCBI lineage: Eukaryota > Fungi > Ascomycota > Orbiliomycetes > Orbiliales > Orbiliaceae > Arthrobotrys > Arthrobotrys entomopaga. The sequence continues at coordinate 1,295,077 of LDDX01000214.1, read as the reverse complement.
ACTTTTGCTGGAAATAGGTTTAATATTCACTTGAGTCTACAATTTCCATATTCTGACATTTGGTTTTTATATTTTAGAGATAATTTGTTCAAAAGAATGCTTACATGCATGCTAGATTATACAATATTTTTGAATTGGATGTTATATTGTCAACTAAAATGTGTTAGATGGTTAGATAAAGAGCCTACCCCCGGTATCATATCTATCAATTGATTAATCATAGGGGTATTCACACCACGGGATTTGGGACTAGATTCGAGCACTAGATCTAAATTTTATTTCAATAAAATCAGAATCCTGATCATGAAATCTTCATTAAATAACATTATTAATAGCAAAAGACACCTGATTTGATAAAATATAATTAACCCTTGCATGACTATGGAGTAAATTGTATAATATATAATGCTAGTAGTAAATTTGAATTTTAATAACACTAAAATTTAATTTGGAGATATAAATAATAAGGTTTATGAATCTGATAAAGTATTTATAGCAGGAGCTTAATTACTATAATATATTATTATAAGAGATCTTCCTCAAGATCCGGTCAAAAAATATGGTGTGATATTCAAGGTTGTAGTTCTGATCAAATAAATTTAAACCAGATCTCCTCTGGCTCGGCTAATACTGGTCTCGGTCCTGGCCTGCCTTTAAATTGCCCTGCCCTGTACTTAGTATACCAACGCCTAGTCTTGTATTGACGCTTCAGCAGCACCAACGCCACATCCTCCATCAGTAGCGCTGCGGAGTTTTGAACGATTTAAGAACTTGGTGTAACAAGTAATCCAATTCAATACGTTGCACTAGTCCAGCATTATTTTCACCAATCATCGTTCTCCCATTCTCCTCTTTTGCCTATTGATATACTCCTTTGGCAATTCGGCCTCAAATCAAGCTTACCCCACTTTGTGTATCTAACCAGCCTGAGGTTGATATTTATCCATATGCAAGTCACTCTTCTAATTTTCATACCAAAAAGCCACCCAAGTTAACGAACGCTTAGCTTTTCATATCCTAAAATGAGTTCACAGGCAAACAAAGGAAAGAGTACTCTAACTAGGTAAATTATCGAATACCCTTATTTAGCAACTTGTCGTGGGAGTCCAAGCTGACGAATCTTTAGAGTTCTAGAGGGAGCTTTGTTCTCTGATTTCAAAGTTCTAGCTGGTCACGAAAAGCAAGAATTCAATCTCCACCGTGCAGTTCTCAGCGTGAACTCGGAGTTCTTCAAAGCTGCATGCCAACCAAATCGGTTTAAAGAAGGTTGCAGAGGTGAAATAGCTTTGCCTGATATCAAGGCCGAAATCTTCTCCATAATTGTGACTTGGCTCTATGATGGCGGGTTTTCATTCCCAGACAACTATCGTGAGATTGTATTGGAAGTCTATCAGGCGGCCGAGTACCTCCAAATCACAAGACTGCAGACGGAAATTGCCCGAGCTGCTGTGAGATTCTGCGAAGATGTGCTTCCAGGGACAAGTGTGGAGAACAGATATTTATTCTTCCGTTTCTTTGTCCAGTTCTGCGCTGCTTGCAGGTCGGCAGATTTGCCATTGTTGATCGAGTGTGCTCGTCATTGTTTTATTAGTTATAACTTCTGTCCGATCACGTTACTTGAGCAGTTTGAAGATAAAGCCGCCGGAATGTTTGCAGCTACTATGCTGGGTGTAAAGCATTATGAGTCCCGAGCATGCCAAAAATGTTACGACCTGCGCGCAGCTGCGGAATAGGCTCGATACCAGATCTAGCTGCGGAAGTGACCGCATGAAATCAAATATGTCTGTCTATCCATCAAGTCTTAATCCTTTTGGTGGTACTATCATCCGGATTCTTTCCTTTCTTTTTATCTTTCTTTTTTCCTTTTCTTTTATTATAACTTTTAGTAAGTGGAAAGTGGGGAATATGTGTTCTTAAATTTAGTATTGGTTTATCCCCAGACCCAAGGCGAATAGATGAACTTGTAAATATAAAATATTTCACAACGAAACCCATCTATTTTGTGATACCCTATTCTATGTTTTGGATATTTGAACAAATTAATGCTACAGTTCGCTTCAAGGATTAGCAGCTGAATGCTGTTTCGGTATACTCGCATTATACCAGTATTGATTTATAATATTTAGCGAGGTTGAGGTTTACTATTAAAGACCGACGGGCTTAGCAGGTTAGAGCGACCGTTCGATTAGTGCCGGAAACCACTGTGGTTCAAAACGTTGTTATATCCAAAACTAAGCGGGTGTATTCTAAATAGATATGAAATATTTGTTACCAACACCATTTTTAAGCATCAAAAATATCATTTATTTTTTGTACATTATAAAATATCTAGTTTACTATTTACTATATCATTAGTTGCAGTACTGGCTGACTGTAGCTATATATAATTGTGATATTATAACTAGCCAGCGAGCTAGTGAATCATATTGTAAATAGTTCAGTTGGCCGTTGGGTAGCCTGATCAATCAGGTTATTATTCTATAGTCTATATTACAATCTACATCACACGTATAATCATAGGTATGATCATAAATAATATTACAGGTATGGTTATAATGTTATGTTAGTGGGCTGACTATATTAGTGGGCTGGCCTTGGTGCATTATTGTAGTAATAAATAGAGGTGGTGGAGGTAGTAGTTGTTGATGGAGGTGGTAGCATCGATGCTTTATATAGATAGCTATAGAACTGCATGCGTGTTAATCGTGCTGATTTATTATGAAATATCAAAAAAACAACTTCACACTGGTACCCAGCTAAATACATGATCGTGAACCTAATAATTATGGTATCAAGGTGCATTTGTGGTAGTATTACCAAAATCATGATCTGGTGTTAAATCACGATTGCATATAATTTTTGAACCAAAGTGGAAACGATCTTAATATTTGCTATATAATAATGTTTACACAATTGTATAATGATATCTACTAGCTTTCATTCATGCTTCATGAATTTCCTTTAGGTCGATTATAGAAGGCTCGTATCTCTACTTTCCGATTTTCTATTTGAATATATCCTTCCAGGTTATACACTTATTAACTAGATGTGCTGATCACTGAATATATTATTAAGGACTAGGGTTGTGTGATGCATTTTCATTCGAATTAAATATCTATATATATGAATCTATATTACTTCACTCTGCCAATCTACGATCATATTGATTATTTGCCAGTAAACACAATGAGTGAAACATTCCCGGTATCATGACCAAGAGCGACTGAATTACCATTGGAAGCCCAGCATTTCGCCTTCCGCGGATCCGATCTTGGGGTAACAGAATGAGCCTTCTGCCACCACCCTGGATTAACCAATCATCTTCCAGGTGAATACTGGCTCGAGCTCGTTGGGTTCACTAAACGCCATCAAGGAAAGGTCGTAGACTGCTGGGGTGCCCTTGCCAATGAGCATGTGAGTGACTGCATTTCAGGGATGTATTCTGCCAGCTGTACCGCAACGGTAGTAAAAAAAAAAAAATAATTGCCATGACCGCGGTCACCTTCTTTTCTTTTGAAAAAGAAAGTAGCGGCTAGTTCACCGACGCTCTTGGATGAGCTGGCGATCGTTCGAGAGATCGTGGATTTTCCCGTTCCAGCTTTACCATTCAACCAGAATACGCACTCTCCCAGAGGACTGTTGACCCATTTGCATATAATATTTGGCTATATGGTCAAGGACCTCAATCCTGGTCCCACGTAAGCATAATCGCTGAAACTGGTCTTGATAATTACTAAAGCTTGCTTCGGGCCCAAGCAATAGTCAAATTCCCTAGGATCCCTATAATTACAGCTTAGTAACAAGTCCTATCGTAAGGCGATAAGATTCTCAAGCGCACCTCCATAGTAATGATAGCTATAGGAATCTGTACGTTCCTGAAAGTCAGATTTGGTCATTTAATATAAAGGAATCGATTGACAAGCTACGTAGCGCTACCACGAAGAGTAAATTACTTGAAGCGATGTCTAAAGTGTGCTTGCGAATATTACATCGAATTATGAAGAGAGAGAAATTTGAAAAAATAAAACGATAAAGAGTACTCACGAAATACCGTTGCGTTCACGCACTTCTGTGATAACTAGCATGATCCCCTTGAAAAACTGCATTCTCACGTTGCTGGTTATTGATAGCACCGTCCCCCTGCTGAGCTACGACGTTGTTCTCGCCTATCATATGCATATAATGCCCTTCTTCCTTGACCTGTTGACCCGCTTCAGGGTCTAAAGGCGAGCGAGTCAGAATAAGATCAAAGAGTACCTGACCATCGGGTAGAAATAGAATTAATCGAATTAATATTCCGATTCCAGTACTTACCAACAGAAACCCATATTTTCAAACAAGTTTTCGTACAAGCTACAGCAGTTGCTGCGGCGTAAGGTTGCCACGCTTTATTCTTATGACTATCCGCGTAATCACAAACACTTTTGATTACGATGCAGTTGAATGTTTCCCATACACCGGCGCCTTCCATCTCAAGTGCGATAAACTGCTCCTCTCTGGCAATCTTATCACGATGCTCACCCGATTTCATGACAGTATCACTAGATGCGATGCGACCAAAGTGAATAGTAGGCTTCTCGGTCTCGGTAGGTGCAACTCGTCGGCGCCATTCGACTAGATTCTCCTCAGCACAGCCAAGCTCTGCGCAAGTCAATTCGCGAGAGTCATCGCAAATCGAATATGGGCTGCATTTGACACCTCGAGCTTGGCAGGCCTCCATTTGGTGGTGCTTGTGATGGTAGGTCGCATTATAGAGCTTATCCTCATTTGCCCCCGGAAATTGGGATTCCTCAAAGCCTTTTTGTTTCAATAAAGCCTCGAGATGCGTAGCCGTCTCGGTCGCCAAGGGATCGCGGTCAGCTTTTAGCTTTGCTAAAAACGATCGAATTTCAGTTGTTGGCCGCGGCAGATCTAGATCTCGATCTGGTGAGTCTATTTGGATCCTTTGAACTAGATTATCCCTCCCAAAATCATATTGCACAATCCCAGTGCTGATTACTATATCTCCAAGCACGATCGGCTTCTGGTCATGGATTGTAGGCACTCCACCACAGACACCCACAACCAAGGCGAGCTTGATATTCTTGAAGCTGAAAGCTAGCGATGCGGCCGCTGTTGTTGCTGCGATCTTGCCAGGCCCTGGTAAGTGTACTAGAACAACATTATGACTAGCAATTCTACCGAGAGTGTAGGTATTTGTATCCTTTTCCCCTTTTCCATAGTCTGCGCTCTCATAGCGTTCCTCGAATAGAGCGCTAGCCGTTTGAGACTCTTTCTCTAAGGCGCATATAATGGCGACTCGGAAAGCGCTGCGGTTAGCTGGTTTCGTGGAACCCACCATCGTGAAGCTATAGTATACACGTCGTGTCGGTACGTCTAAATTAGCTAAATCTTAGCGTCGACGTTACGCACAATTCATAAAGTTAATTAACGGTTTTAGCCGCCTGCACTGAGATAAGTAGTTAGTCTCGGGGATGCTGACTACATTGCGAAGCTAGGAGGGTAGCGTCCCGAGATTACCAACATTAACCCGCTACAGCGACTCGTACTTACCTATCAATAGATGTATAATATACTAAAATTTAGAAATTCGAGCGCAGTTCGCAAGACTCGTTGGCAAGTTGTGGAAAATTTGGTTTCCAAAGATCTAAAGGGAACCCGTCTCAAATATTTAAATTGAAACCCCCGCACGTTGAGGGATCCGAAGTCAGCCGAAGCAGAGCCAATCAGAAGTCTCAAACATACAGATCCTGGGAGCGTCTTGATACCAGTATTTGCGAACTGGCAAGCGCTTAAGCTGTTAATTCACTTTTGGCTGATCCTTGACTTGCGAATTCCACTCGCTCAGCTGGGTAAATTAACGGCACAAAGGCTTGGTAGGCAAGGATGGTTGCCAGAAGATACCTATTAATATATTGCATTAATATTAATGCATTAATGCGCATTGATAGCCCCAGCGAGGTCGTAATCCCAGTAACACGTGAAGCTAGTAACAGGATCCAAACCTCTACTTCACAGGGACTTACCGGGGAACCCTCGATTCCATGAATTCCAATCTCGCCTGAAGATACCGAAATCTCACCCGTTCTTGCCCCTACCAACATCCCACCCACCTTCGTGCCGCGCGGCTGGTTTACGAGACAGCCACCCGCCAAGGACGGTTATATAGAATCGTGTATCATAAATGATCCCGAATCCGACGACAGGAATAGGGTTGAAGGATCGCGAAGAGATCTCGACCATAGGGAAGCCAATATAGAAATTGGTGATGTCGAACTCGGTACCCAAGAAGAAATATAACATCAACACATTAGCGATCCCCTTGATGAATTCATCTTTGGGGGCTGACCAAACATGAGAGAAAGAATCGTCAACTTTATAAGTGGCTGCGGGCCGGATGAAACCTGCATATTAGCGGCTTGCGATCCAGAAGGTAGTTTAGTAAGGTCGGAGGCCACAAAACACATGAGGAGAATAGGACCGAGTGTTAGCATATTCGTAGCTGGAATAGATGGTTGGGAGTAATATTTATTGTTTTCTCAGAAGCTCTGGGGTTCGAAAGAAGTGAGGTTCCTACATAGTTTAACAAATATATTACCTTCAAAAATCTACTGTTCTAAATAATCTGATAACTAGCCCTCTTTATATATTCTCTAAAATCGATCCCACATGAGGCTGATATTGTATAAACTATCTCAATCATGATCACTTGTTACTACACATTCTAAGCAGAATGATCGGCTACGGTTGCGAGCTTAGCATCGGCAACAGAAAGCTATTGCATGCGATTTATCACGCAAGGTACTACTGCAATTCTTAGCCTCGAGAACTGCAATTCTAACTTTGCTTCATTGTCCACCTACAGCTTTGTTTGGTCACCAAGCTTCAGTGGTTGTTCTTTAACGCTTGGATCTTTGTCAAACCCTCTTACTGAAAGCACCGTTGAGGATCGATCGCAGTTGACATCTATGGTACCAAGCGTTCCGGCAAAATCACCAGCCCCTTTCGACTGGCGGCCAAAATAGGGCCTCCAACTTCAACTACCAAAGTCATAGAACTTGGCTTCTAGCTCGTCACAATAAAATTCAAGCTCAAGAGATACGAGGGTTTGTGAACAAGTTGATCTCGTACATGCATGTCCAAGCATAGTTTGCATTATGGATATACAACTCAATAAGCCGTCGGGTAAGCAATATTGCCAAAGTAGGACGGTTGGCAAAGTAGGGCGGTGTTTGAAATAAGATAGCGTCCTATTACTTCGTACAGGCGATTCAGATCGAAGAAATCAGAGCGGATAATATATGCCAAGGTGAAAATTATCACAAATTACGAAGGCTACTTTGCCATGACGCCACGATTGTGACATAAAAGTTGGGAGTGGGCACGAGACCAAATATGGGTAATGAAACAATGTGGAAACAACCTCATGCGTGGTCGCTGTGAACATGCGGCTCAGCAATACGAGATGTTGTGCGAGATCTTATCTGGTCTCGAGGTCTCGATAGCAGCGCTCCAGGCAGGGCAGAGAGTAGTCTTGGGGTAAGAAGCTCAGCGAGGGGTGTTGAGGCGGCGTTTTGGCGGTATCCCACCACCACCTTGGTACATGCCAAACACTAGACGTAAAGATAGTGTGAGAAAAGAAAATGGTGGGCAACAGCGCTCAAGTTCTTGATTTATATATTTGATTCCAGGCCAGGCCAGGTCTGCCTCGAATCCAGGCGCTCGAGGCAGAGCAGATACCGGTGGTATGGAAATGTTGTTTGTTTGTTTGTTTCAGCAGAGCGAGTCCTGCACTGCACGTGGTCCTGGGATTGCCATGCACAAGCCAAAAAAAAGCAAAAATACAACAATACAACATCTTCCATTGCCTTGCCCCTGCAGGCCAGGTACTGCACCGATTGGGCAATCGATAACGTATATATATAACCAATACACAGTTTCATATTTAGAGAATAAGTTGTACGGTGGGCGGGCTGTGTACCGAACACTCCAATCTGTATATATATTGAGGTGGAAAATTCGATCAATCCAATAGCCGAATTCTGGAAATCCAAGCAGTACACTTTACCTAGTCTTGTACAATTGTATTGACGCTTCAGCAGCACTTTACCATATTCCTCAAACAGGAACGTTGTCTCTTGCCGGCCCTCTAACTTGAACGTCGGATATATCTCAATTTGAACGGTTTTTTGTATTTCAGGAAACCTCCGTCAAGACCAAGCCTGGCAAACAGCTACCAAAAACTTTCTACTTCAGATTACAAGCTCGAGTGCAGCGTCTGGCTATGAGGTCAGCTCGAGTATACAAAATCAGCACAAACAATCTGAATAAGAAACGCTCCTTGCTACCTATAGAAGTTGAATTTGCAGATATTTTGATGAATTTGGTTCATCCGGTCCGAAATCGTTCTTCTTCTTCAAGAATAGTTTCTTCTTCTGAATCAATTATAACACCGTCAACAACCCCCACCATATTTACGGGTTTAATTTTGAAAAATGATTTACCTTCAGCAAATATCATTCCGCTTTTGCCTCTTCATATACTTGTTACTGGTTTTGGGAGCCACTTGTAAATCTAACATATTATCAACAAAGCTTCCAACTAATTTACACCTGAAAAGAGTAGCTCTTGTGGGTGGAGAGTCCACTGGCACCTCTGCACGTCTACTATCTGAAAACACACTCTCTCTTAAAAAACGATCAGATATAACAGAACTTGAAGAAGAGCTTAAACGAGACTACGATTTGAAAGCTCAGTCGAAAGCATCAAGCACATCATGCCCGGCTAATATCAATGATTTATTTAATCGTCTTTTCGGTGGAGTTATCAACAATGACAAATCCTACGCAGTGATGACATGGACACCAAATTCGCTTGCTCCCTCAGGTGCTATCCAGTTCACCATATCTTTACCAGCAAGTCATATGATCGTACATTTTGACGAATCCAGTAATACCAGGGTCGAGAGCGATTACTATAAGTTCTTATGGGTATCATGGAATATCCTAAATAACCAATACCAAGCTGATAACCCTGCTGCTGTTTTTACAGGATTTGAATTGAATTTCGTTACGATAAAATTAAGCAATCCAGCTACAATGAAGTCTCTCTTGGAAGCTCAGTCAAAACTGAATTATGGCCCGGATGAAGTGTTCGCAGTAACTGCACCAACGTTAACGAATAATGACGGTTCGAGCAACCAAGATGTATGGACTACCTTGATACAAACTCCAGAAGTCGGAGCGGTACAAAAGATGCTTACAACATAGTCTAGTACGCTCAATGGGCTTAGAATACACTCCATCGGAATTCGCTTGCAAGGTGCAACATCCAACACACCGGGAGCCACAGTGATCGTATATTTAACCCAGCCCGGACAAGAAAGCGGTCAAATCAGTGCCCTTTCAATTGTAAAAGAAGAAACTACAATATTCCAATTCCCGGCTCAAGCGTCATTTGAAGGTTCTACCCTTGTAAATGGAATGTTTGGATTCGCCGACCCTGATCCTGCTTCAAACACTAATAAAAGGAAACAATCGGTAAAAATTCCGCCGACATATAAACGGACACATTTTCAGTGGAATGGGAATCGGGATCTGATTCAAGTTTCAACATCAGGGAAAGATCAACTATTGCTGTTCGAGAAACAAAAAATATTCGACATTACCAACGCTCAAGAACTCGGGCTTCTCATCTGGCAAATTTGGCAGAAGACTCAGGGAGGGGAGTACCTCCGAAACATTGCATTTTTGGGAGTAGGTTCGTCAACGAGCCTCAGGTTGAAGGCAGCATACGACCGAAAAAAAGTGCCGCAAACCGATGATTTAAATATCTTCACATCAGCGAGAGCTAGAAATGCACTATACGGATATGACGCAGATACAAATCTAGATTATGCGGATAAAAATCTAGATGAACTAGCTTATCAAGATCTCAAAGATGTTTTAGAATTAAAGGCCGTTATTAGTCTTCTGAGCGATACTCCTACTTATATTAGTTTAGGTCAACCTATAATACGCTCAATTGAAATTGGACACCGTCCCTCGTTTAAAAGAATATCAAAATCTGCAGGTTTGACGCCGGATTTTCAATTCACTCTCTTAATACGACTTGGAGATCAAGGCTCAGACCCAATGGATATTGATAATTTGAGAACCAATCCTCCGGATGACGATGGGTTTACCGAGGCTGATACGGGCCAAACCGCAATAAATGATCCACATTTCAACGGACTCCTTGAATCTATGGGAAGAGGGAACGAAAAAAGGACCCAAATGATTGCAATACATGCCCGCCTTCAGATACCGGGTCTTCGGCTTTATAAGCGCCCAAATGGTTTGGACGTGGAGTTGAATACCGCGACCACAAGAGGAAATTAAAGCAAACGACATCCGAACTTGGGATTGGAAAGATAGTACGCACTGGGGTGTTAACCGATACATCTAGTATTATGGTAGACTTAATAAATAACTATGGATCAGCTGTAAAACGGAAAGGAGGATCGTTTTCGTTATTACCAGTAGAAGGGGTGCCAAAAGCAATGGCGGTGGTTGCACCCAGCTTTGCTGACAAAAACCTCCATTACGAGTTCTAAATCTTCTGGCCGTATGCATACCGCGACTATGCCTATATCTCGATCTCAAAAATACCCAACACCGAAGGCGATGGTTTGACGGTAAAGTTAGAAGATATGCTCTATCTATATTTTGCAGAAGCATCAGATAAGTACTATGCGAACTGTCAGCTCACATATATAAGTCTGCTCCAGGTTAGCGACAATACAGTCGAGATTCTCCAAAAGGTTTTTTTATTTTTAAATTTATCCTTAGATCAGTCTCTTTTATTAGGTAATTGGTACGAAAAAGCAAGCTCCCTGCGCGAATTAAAAGCTCTCCTAGCTGTTCTTGGAACCGCAGAACTTCTTGCGATACAAGAATTAACGCTCAAATACTATTTGGAAACCCACATCAACAACGCATTGGTATATCATATATTTATACAATGGACCACCGACACACCTGGTACCCACCGGAAACCTCAGATCCTGGTAAGCATCAGAGACCTAACTCTAAGTCCTCCTGAATCACGTATATTACAGGCTTCAGAGTCTCTAGCCCCAAAGGAGTCAGAGTCTCAAGCCCCAAGCGTGAACTTGAATGGGATAGCCGAACTTGGGATGACTTTGGCCAGGGAGATCAACGTCATCCTCGATTTCGAAATAAGTATCGGCTCCGTTGGTGGGCCCTTGACTTTAGATACAACTTTAATGGTTTCACGTGACCTGGTTGGTAGTTATACGCCGGAGCCATATGGAATTAGAAGGGCCCAGGCATTTTTTCTTCATGAAATTGTTGAAATGCCCGAATTTACAGGAGAGCCTCCCGATGATTTTAAATATAGCCGGGTGGCCATCAACAATATTGAAGAAAACGGTTGGGGCTTTGAGACCTCTCTGGGATTTCGCACAGTGGCGATATTGAGTGATACGGAGCAAATGGATGGTCAAAGCGACGAGTTGGTTGCGCAGTCATGGCAATCGGTATATCTAAGGTACTTCAACCTTTTTCGATCCACTTCTATATTACTCGTCGTTTTCTCCATCCTCACCCCCCGGATGCAACTGTTTGTGAGTTCATTCCTTCAAAAGACAATATCCTCAGATTCTTGTGTGGACAAGATACTCGAAATACCTCGTATCAGGAATTCAAATCCAATGAAACCATTCGTAATACCTCTCGTTGATGGTAATTCCGACTGGATTGAGTTTCTGGGTTTACCAGAAATCGAAGCTATGGCAAGGGTGGGGATTAGCGCAAGGTCTACTGCGCCAGCCTGGTTTATGCCAGAAAGAGGTGTCATATTTTGTCAGGGTGCAAGCAATCCACCACTGGTAGGTGTTCGTCTTGGGTATTACTCGACGGACAACGGCAGATTCATCGACACGGGTCTGGCCACCAGCAGTTCTCGATCTCAGAAAAGATGAAAAACAAGATGACAAATGACAAACAGTGTAGGAATGTAAATATTTATATAAAAGGAAGATGGGACTAATGGTATCGTGACCACCGACAAATTGGTGTAAGGAAGAAATTAAGAAATATGTAAGTCAAAAGTAACCTGAAAAGGGAGGTACCCTGAAGGAGAGTCTCTTCCTCAAATATAAAAAAAATATGTGCTATATGTATCGAGGAGTTTGGGAGTGCGGAATCGGCTCTTGAGTACTGAAACCGGCTCTTATCCGTTATAGATCGCAACCTGTATCAGGCAGTTACCCAAATCTACTTTTACTGCTACCTAGTTTTAAATTTTGGCACATTTCTAACTTTCGCTGAGCTTCTTGACCACAAGACTAATTTCTAACTTGTTAGCTTTGTAAGGGCACAAGCCATCAATTCGTTTAGTTTGTTTAAGAAGCCTTGCAACAGCTTGTGAGCTTGGCCAATTGTCACAATTCTTCAAGTTTGCCTAACGTGTGTGAACGACGACGTCTACGAGTCAACCTGCAACAAGATTATTTCTTTTTAACAGTTTTTCCTATCGCAGCCGACCATTTAATCGAAGCTCGAATTTTTGTCTTCTCATTATAATTTTCGCCTCCTTGATAGATTGAGGAACTTGCTCAGAGTGATTTCGTTTCAAATGTTCCCTACGTATATTTTCGTAATTGTTAGTATTTTAATATATCGTTTTTTTACCAAGGAAGGGCGTAAACCAATGGTGCGAAATACAGTAATGGACTAACTCGATATATAAATATCCGCTAAAATCCTTTAAATACACCACAAAGAACATACATACTACTATAATGCAAAAAAAGAACATCCTCACTTCCCCATAACCCACTTCCCTAACCCCCTCACCTCCTTCCACACAATCCGAACCCCCATCACCACCGCCCCGGCAACCCACCCCAACCAAAACCCCACCCTATCAAACCCCCTCCTAACCCCCGCCCAAACCCTCGCCCGCCTCCCGCCACTCCTCCGTCTATACCCCGGCCCGCTCAATCCCAACAGCTGAAGTAACCACTGCACGCCAATAACCGCAAAAACACCACCAAATATCAAACTCAGCGGTAAAATCGCCGCAAGATTCGACGTCCGCTGTCGTTTAGCATCCACACCGTTCTGCCAACTACTATACTCCCCGCCTTCTTTACTAAAGTCATCAACTAGTACCACCTGCGGATGTCCCCTCGGTGTACCATCATACGCGTCCATCGCCTCCGCGCTGCCGCTGTCCGCTGGTGTGAAGTTACACGCTTGGTTTAGTAACTTTGTAGCGAACACTGTCACGTCGCCGATATACGTTTTGATATCGTCATTGCAGTTACTTTTGATGCATGATGCGAGGTTGGAGGGGAGGTAGGATGTCAGTTGACATATACAGTTGAGAGCGGAGAAGGGACAGCCGAGGTGGGAGGTTGCGGTTTGAGCGCAGGGGATGGCGCAGGAGGGGAGTTGGAGGTAGTTTAGTGTTTTTTGGGGGTTGGGGAAGTTGTTGGCGGTGCAGAGGTTCGTGTACCAGTTTGTCAGGGCCGCGAAGCAGGTCGTGGAGGTTTGGGAGGTGGGGTCGTAAGGGTAGCATAGGAGCGGGCGGGGGGAGTGGGAGCAGAAGCAGGAGTTTGTTATGATGTCGTTCGGGCAGTTGAGGGTTGAGGGGGTTGATTTCCAGTTATATTCGGAGGGGGTGTCGAGGCAGGAGGAGATGGCGCATTTGGGCATATCGGAGAAGTCTACTATGGCGTCTGCTGCTCTTGCTGCGGGTACTATCGTCGTCGTGGTCGTCATCGTGGTGAGGAGAAGGACGACGAGCAAGAAGAGGTAATTATGCGTTGTTTGTTGCATTTTGAAGGTCGAATTGATTATGAGCGAAACGAAACGAAGAGATGAAGGGAGGACCACCAAGATGGTGACGAATATTATATTATTCTATTCGTACAGCCAGGGCGGGTGCTACATGATCGCGCGTGTCCGGCGATACCACAGGAGTGTCCCAAATATGATATATCTCCCGGAGCGGCTGTCGTCTCGATGAATGATAATACGCGTTCGCCTGCGCAGCTGCGTGATGTTAAGACGATATTAAATTTATAAAAAGCGCAGTTTAAATCGAAATGCGTAAACCTCGCAACCAGAAAACACCTGAACGAATCATCGTGATGAACCAGTTGAAAGAAGACTGACGAAATCTCAAGAAGATATGAACAAAATAATCCTGTGATATACCATAATCCTGCAACGGTTCGCAAATTGAGGATCCAAGCTGCGAGCAAGGTTTATAACCGAACCGAACCGTACTACGTCTTTCAAAAACTCAGCCTTGCCAAAACCTCTTTCCCCATTGCATGCCATCCAAACTTCGAGTCGGATACAATAATATATAATGGCGTCAAAACCGCCCCGCAACTTCAAACCGCCGCAACAGCAGCCCAGACCCCCTCCGATCCCTCGTACCCCAGGCGAGCTACCCGCAAAATACAAACCCGCGGAAAGAAGGTATACATACCTTCCCTCTCCCCCAACCATACGTATATACACCCTACGAAACATGAAGACTGACATCATAAATGAAGAGTAAAACTGATAATAATCGCCCTCCCCGTCGCCATAGTCAGTAGTTATCTACTATACAAACGACGTATGTCAACCATCAACTAAACAATCTCTTATAATATACTCGAAGTAAGCACTAAAGTATATACTAACAATTATAAAAAGCAGTGGTACTAGGAGAAGAACAGCGTCGTCTATCCAAAAAGACACCCGAATGAATGAATGAATCCAAGCTTCTACTATATTATTGTATATTAAATTCCAGTGGTTGTGATTGTTTGTTTCATTACACCGATAAATTACTTGTATATAATACCCGTTTAAAAGGTTTTTTGTTGATATAATTACAAGGTAGACAATTGGTATGACCCTCTTCATCTTATTACTGCTAGCGAGATGTAAGGTATCTAAAAAATTTAAAACCGAAAAATGTTACTTCTGCGAAACTCAAAGTTGTAGAATTTGATTGTTTGGCTTCTTCTTTCCTATTCTTCTTTCTTCTTTCTTCTTTCTTCGGACAAATGGGAAAAATTACTACTCGAAGGAAGAAAAATATGAAAAGATTGTAGAGTAAAAGAACAAATATCCTCGAACGGCCAGCAAGAAAAAAGAAAGAAATCGAAAAGACATGCGTGGATGATGAGGAGGACATGTTTGGTTGAAAATCGGAAGTGATGGTGGTGATAGACGGCCGTTAGTGATGATCCAGAACGATAGAAGAAAAAAAGAATATATGCTGCTCCTTCGCGAAAGCTTGTACAAAAAAAGTTACAAAGAAAAGTAGTAAAGATACGATCGATGACTCCGATGAAACGTCAAAATGGGAACGAAAAAAAAAAAAAAAAAAAAAAGGATGAAAAGATTTGTTTAAATCTGAGTATCCGTGCTACGACTCGGTGACTACTTGATGCTCGCTCAAATCGGGGGCAGTCTCGTGATGCTCATCGTTGGGTCCATTATCCTCAAACACAGGTCTCTGATCTTGCTCCATACTCGCGCGTGTCGACGTGCTACGTTGGTCATCGTCCGTTTTCCTCGAAGATCTCGATTTTTGGGATCCGACCTTCTTCGCCAGTGTTGGTGCCGGCGGCGAGACTAATCTCTTCTCGACCACTTTGGAGGCGCTGCTGGCTGTCGGGCGGGAGAGACGAGCGAGGAAATTTGGATCGATTGTCTGCGACTTTGGGCGGACGGTGGACTCGGAGGCCATCGATGCTCGGGACTGGGTGTTACGAATGCGGTGTTCCGCACGTGTAGGAGATACCGATGGCGATTTGGCGTGTGTCATTCGAGAATTCGGGCGATTGCTAGCCATAAGTCGGCTTGGAGTTTTGGCACGGGCAGTGGTTTTCGCGGGCCCAGCTGGTGGGGTGGAGAGTTTGGATGACGATGAAGAAGTAGGGCCGTATGCACCTGAGCGAGCAGAGATTGGAACGGTGGGTGGTTTCGAGACTGCTTTGGAGGCGCCGGTGGAGAGGCGCTTCGACTTGGCGGAACTTTCACCATCATCTGCGGGTGCCTCCACCTTTGGCGCAGTGGCTTTCGGAACAGGTGGTTTTGCGGATGGAGTGGCAGACTTTGTGACTTGCGCCTTGACCGGTGCCGTTCTTGTCGTGGAGGTGGAAGGAGAAGGTCTGGATTTAGCGGGGGCTGAGCTTGTGGTGGGCGTCTTTGGTTTTGTTTCCACCGGCTTGGAAGCTGGCGCTCTCGGGATCGGTTTCGTCTCAGTTGCTTTAGGAACTTTGTTGGTGCTCGTAAGAGGTTTGGGTGTATTTCTGGGCTTCTTGGTGACATTGGAATGCGGCGACGCCTTGGGCAGAGTAGATGGAGCCTTTGAGGCCACAGGAGTAGGTGGGACGATATTGATAGATGCATCTGCTGGAGCTTCGAGAGATTGTTCAGCGACTTCAGATGTTGGTTCTTCTGTCGCATCTTCTGGGTGTTCTTCCGGGGCGGATTCTGTAATCAAGGGCTCCTCTGTCGGTTTTTCGACAGTTTCCTCCTTCTCCGGCTCCGGTTCTGGCTCTACAGTGGTCTCCTCGGGTTCTGGAACCGGTTCCTCGTTAACCTGTGGTTCAGGTTCTTCTGAAACCTCGTCCTTGTCCGACAAAACGATAGCGTCCGGGACCGAAACGGGTTCTTCGACGGCGATGGGCTCAGGCCCTGAGGTCGGTTCTAGACGTGGAAATGTTAGATGCGAATTGTAAAAGAACGAGTGATTTTTTGTCTTACCTTTAACCTCCTCCTTTGGCTCTTCCTTTGGTTCCTCAGGCGCAGGTTCCGCTGGCGCCTCTTTGGCGAGATCTTCGACGTCCGGAACGGTATCTTTCTCTAAAGCGACGTCAACGACCTGAGGTTCTGGTTCCTTTGTCACTTCGGGCGCGCTTTCAGGGGCTGCTTCTTCCTTCTTGACTTCAACCGGCTCCTCAGATTTTGGCGGTTCTTCCTTCTTGACGTCAATCTTCTTCCCATTGGTGACCCAGGAGGGCTTCTCGGGCGGCTTATCGGTCTTTGGAGACTCAAACTTTTCAAACCTCTTGGAGCCTTCCCCGCCAAAGGCGAACTTTGTGGGGGTTTTGGCGGGGGACGTCTCGCCGTCGGCCTTCACCAGGCCAACGACGCCGCTAGCATCGGTGACGGCGACGAAATTGGTCTTGACGCGACCAATTGGTTTTGGCTTGAATTCTGGGGTCGCAGAGTTAGATCCGGAAGCCGAACCAGGCGACCCGCCTCCTTGTTCGAAGCGGGCGAGTAGATTTTTGAACCCTCCGCCAGACTTCGGTGGGCCGCCGAATCCGGGCGTCTTTGGGGAATCGGAGGGGGCTGACATGGCTTTCTGAGCAGCTTCGAGGTAGTTTTGGAGGTAGGAGGAGGTTGAGTTGAGAGTGCCTCTTCTTTGAAGAAGAGGTGGTGGTGGAGGTTGGGGGTTGGAGGTGGCGGGAGAGAGAGAGGGAGTGTTGTTGAGGGGTTTGTGAGGATGAAGATGATGATGATGATGATGTTGCTGCTGCTGCTGCGAGTGCTGCGGGTGAGCACTCAAGCCGTCGGTCGGCAAAACCCCCTCCTGCTGGTCGAGCGCCTGGAATCTACAGATGCAAAAAAGAGTAAAATAGACGGTGAGCTGGTAGTTCTATATGGCAAAAGCGTAATACTAGGAAATGTAGGTAGGTTCAAGGGTGGTTGGAGCGGTGGACGGATGGGATGGTAAAAAGGAAAGGAGGGGAGCGTGAAAGGGAGGTTTAGTTGAACGGACCCTATTTTGGGCAGCTGGGCGACAAGCTACTACTATCTTTTCCAATTCGTTTTATTATTTTTATTTTTATTATGACTGGCATCAAATGGAGAGAGAGAGGGCCTGCCAGTTTGCCCTGCTGCAGCCTGGTTGGTTCGTGTCCGGCCGTCCGTTTGGTGTGTGTTAAATTATAGGTATATCGCTTGTGGAGGAAGGGTGGTATTAATATAGCTCCAGCTCCGTATTAATACAAGATATCCCAGGACGGCCTCGGTAGGAAGGATCGTTCGTTCGATTTTTATTCTTCTTTAATGATTGATACAATAATATCAATTCAATTCGGTCGATTTATCGTTTTATATTCGATAATATCTTTGCGATTCAAAGAAGAACGACGTCGGTTGAGGTCGAGAGAGAGTGTGTGAAAAAAAGGTGTACGTATGCGATGCTCTGCAGCTGCAGGTGCCCCTTTATAGCTAGCTCCCAGCGAGAGCGTCGGTTGACCGTCGTTGCCGATGATTATGGTTATAACGAGCGTTATTAAATACCCTTTCTCGCTAGGCTAGCTCGAAGCGAACATCAAATCGAATGATATCTTTTCTTTTATTTTCTATTTATATGCTGTAGATGAAGTTGGAGTTGAAGTAACTGTTGGATAAATTGAGCAAAAAGTCGATAGTTGCAAGCTGAAAGAGTATATAGTAAGGAACTGAAGAAGGAAAGGAAAGGAAAGAAGGAAAGAAAGAAGGAGGGAGAGGGGAAGGAGGAGGAGGGGAGTTACCGGGGATATAACAAGTATAGCAGTAATAAAGCAACCGACTCCCAGGCGACTGGCTGGCTACAGGCAAACTATCCGAACCAATGCAATGGCTCGACTCCGATCATGACAGCGTCGTCTCTACTTCTTCTTCTTCTTCCTCTCTCTTAGCTTTCCACGATGGTATAATAATAATAATAAAATATCATTTAATAAGACCTGGCGACAGAGTGGGACATCACTGTTGCCATGGCCCGGTCAATTCATTCGTTCATTCATTCATTCGCATTCATGGAATCCCCTTCACTTTGATTTGAACGGTGGTGCCCCGTAATTTCCCCCCCAATTTAATATTTCGGCTCTCTCTCCCCTCATGCTCACTCCACTGATTTTCTGTCATCTTGCCAGCTCCTTTCTGCTTTTTATGGAGGGGGGAAATATTCGAAATTGGTTGAAACCTCCGAAAAGGAGAACCTCAAATTGCATGAACTTATATAATTTGACGCCGATGCATGACCACAACTGACTGCGGTACCGCAAGGCGCTCGCTGCTCGCTGCCCGGATTGATCTCGTATTACTAGTATACTTACTGGCCGCAAGCCAAGAGATCTAGAGAGTGACCCAGATATTGCATACGAACAATCAATTATAACATGCGTGCAGGTTAATTAACACTTTACCTGACACCAATTTAAATCGCATATTTCCATTCACAGCAAAAAACGACGGGAGGTCGCAGTTAGTTGCTTAGTCGCTTCAGATAGATACCAATACCTGGTCTCCTAGACGTCGCTCGCCCATGGCCATAGTTACTCCAACTAAATTGTAAAGCAAACACGCCCCCCCCGGAAACAGTCATTCACATAACAATACTGTGGTCTGGGGATATCGCACTCTGCGACAATACCGTTTCGTTTCATGTACAAAAAAGGGACCAACATAATAAAGGGAAAGACAGGAAGTAACTTGTCTCGTCGCCGTCAAGAAAGAAAAAAACACTCAATCCAGTCGGCTCACTGTGCCAATTTCACTGTACTTGTTGAGCGAGTCGTCAAGCAGATGTTCCATGTTTGGAGCTTCCCGAGTTGGCAGTTCTACCCCCATCTGTACCACCCTTCTATGCCTCAAAAAGCCCCACAGATGCGCATATACATGCATGAAATTGTTAACGTTAACATATGTACATGCGCACGCAATACCATCCATGAACCCTTTGAACTGTTGAATTGTAATATGATTGGACCCTCTTTTTTTTGATGTTTAAAGAACGTGCATTTGCCCGTCGCATTGCGCCTTCCTTCGCGACGCCCTGGTCGCCCCGAAGCAATTGGGTTGCCATCGGTTACGCGTACGAGAGCGCAGTTACAGGCTTAGTATATCCTTTTAAATTTTAGACTGGAAGCTTCTAGGAAAGCTAGCCGAAGGTTTTCTGTGAGGCGCTCGTGCTGAATCAGCTCGTTCGCATGGATACTTATGTGTAGTTTCTCGATCCGTCCAGATCTTGATTCAAAGAGAGTGACCAATTCGAAGATAGCATTCCTTCGAAAAGCAATAAATATCGACCGAATTGGGCGAAAATATGAACCAATGCAATACGAATCGCTAGGATTATTTCGTCAAAACAGTCAAGGCTAAAGCTATTGGTGGCACAATTCTTCTAATCTCGGGCAATTCTCCACTAGTAGAGTGTGGTCAAGCTACACGCAGGTCAGGGCAACGCCCCAGACGACAATTGTGGTTGGTCCAACTTATAACGTTCGAGAATCGATCAAGTCGAGCTAGCTTCTGTGACAAGTCGCTTAACCGTTAATTGATGCATGATGCAACCCACCTGACCGGCTCGATTGATGAAGGATCAGCTTCCTCTTCAATCGGCTAACGTTAAGTTGGAACTTCGTCGAACCTCAAATTTCAATTCACGGAGGAGGAGTCATAACCTAGCTCTCTGTTTGTTAGATCAAAGACAAATAACATCTTGCGACCACAAAACCGAGCTCGAGTCCTACAGGCCTGTTTAAATGCGTAGTTACATGTCTGGAGCCTCCCGCTGAATTCACTTGCACGGTTATTTTCCAATAGACATCAAACCAATTCCGGTCCTTGATCAGCTCGATTCCATCATTATATTTATATTTATATATATAAAAAAAAATGTCCGAAAATCAATTAAACCTCGAAAACCACATACTCCTGTGTATCGAAGTGAACGACCTCAAAGATGATCATGATTTGAACGAATATCTCTACCTCAAAGCAAACTTTTGCGGTCGAGTGTTAACTTTCCAAACGCACAAGCTGGTGGATTTGGACCTATCAATGCAGCAGACCCGATATGGTATAGTTTATGCCTGTGGGAATATTGAAGCCCTTCGTCAATGGAGGGATATAGATCTTTACAGGGTTAAAGTTATCAAAGAGTTTTCATACAATCTAAAGGGAAGGGATGGGTTGGATTGTGTTACTCTTGGGGAGGTATGTTGAAAATTAACCTGAACCTCATCAGTATAGAATCTTCTCCTTGTACATTACTGACTTGACATTGATATAATAATTAAAAGGTACCTATCAACTTGCACGGTGTCGGAGTATACTATCGTAACCCTCTAGGTTCTCATCCCGATAGTGAGTTACACGATATATTGCCTTTCTATATATCTACCCATAGGTTAATGTTAATCCCAATAAATATTTTTTAAATTTGAATAGAAAACTACTTTGACATCCTCCAATCCAGACACAAATTCCAGTCTCTAACGGAATCAAACAAACCGGGCACCGCCTTCCGCAAGGGTGTCTACCTCTCCGAAGTCCAAACCGACGGAGACGCCTCTCATTTCCATCTCCTACGTTGTTCGACAAACCTATCAGGTCCAACTCTAGCATTCGCAGACGAGGACCGCGAGATCTTAACCCTCGTAAACGACCTCGCGAAGAGTAATTTCCAGCAGAGAACAGTGCTCAACCATGTTCTCGCTCAAGTGTACGAGAATACAGTCACCGTAGACGACTTTAACAAAATTAAAGAAAACAAAGCAAAGATCAAAAGCCGTACGTTAAACCAAACAAAAAAATTCACAAACCCGATCCCCGTATCTGTAGGTCTATACAACCCAACTTACATACTATACTTTATTAATATAGATTCGGATAAAACAAAAGACCCGCCAACGGTTTAATAGTATTCTGCACCTTCTACGCCCCCTCAATCAAACACTACAAATCACCTCCCCACGACCGTTTCAACAGACTTTACAAAGAAACAAGCGTCCTAACCCAACTCCGCTTCAAATTAAAACCACAAGTCCACGACCTCAGCCTTGAAAAGGACTTTCGGGTAACATTATACCCAAACTCCATCCTCCTCATCCCGTTATCCACCAACCGACTATACACGCATGAAATCGTACCGCCGACGTTACCGGTCGGTAGGTTCCCCACCAGATTAGGTTATGTTGTTCGCTGCTCGAAGACCAGAGCTATGCATAAAGACGATACCACGTTTATCATACGGGAGAGTACTAGAGAGGGAAAAGAGGAGGAGGTCAAGTTGGAGAAATCGACGGCGGAGGGTGTACACGGGTTGAAAAAGCTATATCAGCAAGAGAACGCGACGGTGGATAGGATCGAGTATCCTGAATTTTTATTCAGTTTGAACGAGGGTGACTATAAGAGACCTCTAGTAGAGTAATATATATATAGCCACACCTCACACATGCACACTTTTAAAAGTACCTTTTGTTCTTTTTAGCAATATATATAATTGTTATGTTTCATCATGATCGCTAGCAATCAACATATCGCTCGGACTGATAGTATACTTAACAACCGGCCATTCAAACCCTACACCCTCCCGATTCTCCACCGCCTTCATCCCAAAAAACTCCCTCCGTTCACCCTCCGTCGCCACCGTCAACTCACCAACCTCCACACCACCCTCCGAAAAAAGCACACTCACGCCATCAACAACCCTCACATAACTCTTCGCCAATCTAAACGTCACCCCCATCCATCTATTACCATACCCACTCGGTAAACCCCTCCCTTCAATCTTATGCACATGCGTTCTATTCGCCTCGGTTGAGAAAATAACAACAGAATGGTGTGCTAACTCTACCACGGATTCCTCACCGTTTTCTTTATTCTTAACAACCAACACCCGCGGATGGTCATCGGCGCCGTGTTCGTAAGTTGAGAAGAGACAGATGTATGAATCCGATGCGAGGTCTAGTGCTTGGTCCGTGTGGAATCCCATTGTGGTGTATTTTGAATCGTAGATTTCCATCATGGCGTGGTTTAGGGTTAGGTTTGGTATACCCGATTTCTGGCGGATGGTGGAGATTATGGTTTCGTGGAGTGGGGAGAAGGGTTGGCTGGGGGTTTGGTAGGCTGTTGTCGTGCGGACGATAGGGGTTTCATTATTATTGTTGGTGTTGGTGTTCGAAGGACGGTGGGTTATGGCGATTTGACGGTTTTTGGAGAAGGTTTCCCAGCGGACCGTGCGGAGGAGTTGGGGGAAGAGGGTCGGGGTGTCGGGGAAGGTGAGGTTGTAGGTTTGGAATGACATGATCTACTTTGATTAAGTAGTAGATACTATGATGCTAACAAGTTATGTGGGAATGATGGTTTACTGATACCAGCATATGAATATCAAGAAATCGAATGGGGTCATGCATATGAATCATCGTCTATTTTGGTTGTGTAACAATCTCGAACCTGGTCGAATATAACGTTGGATTAAGCGAGACTCGGTTGCTGTTCATCTGCAGCCCAGAAGCGGCTTCACGGATGCATGTAATAGCCCGTCGTCACACGGGAATTAATGCAAGTGTTTATAGAAAGTACAAAAAACTATAGTCTCGATTTCACAAACCCCCATTTAAATCTCAAAGACTACAAAGGTTTTGGCATGAACCCTCGACCCTGTGACAACTGTCTTGAATCGATCCAGCAAGCTTTATTCTCCAGAGATAGACAACACAGAACTCAAAGTTGAACGTCAAAATACTACAAACTAGGCCGTATGCTGCGTCGACACGACATGAACAACTATAAATTTATCGATTAATATTGCTACAGGAGAACCTGGTCTCGTAGGAGAACCCGTAGATAGCTAGACCGAGAGTAATCCAGTTACCAGCAGACCCTACCATAGACTGAACATACAATTCACAATACAAAAAAAGTTTCAAACGACCAATTAACTTTCGGGCCGTAAGAAACAGAATAGAGTAACGGGATCGACCTTGGAGTTCATGATTCCATGACATACCCAAGTACATGTATACATAAATTATATTTTTATACAGTGGTATACCAAGATACCATAGTCATAGAGTCTAAAGCTTATACTTAGTGTTCCGTTTTTTCTCTATTGATACACCAAAACAGGAAATATCCGAATCCGGCCATCCATATTCAACGGCATATAGATCTAATGGCCTCACCCCAATAAGATATAAAACATAAACCGATAGCCCTCTCCCATGTCTTCATGATGTAAATTTTAAAGTGATATATTCCACACCGTAGTCATGACGGCTTTAGGAGCACCGAGCCTTCCATGGCCCCATTTTCGTCACCGTTATAACAATCACTATGAGAACGCGGCACCTCATATCAAAATAGAACCAAACAACCTCCTCTTCCTCGCCCTACTCTCACTTGTCCTCCTCCTCCCGTTTGCAGTCTGCCCTCCGATCCCCGAAGACGAGATAATCCTCATAAACACCTTCCCAACTTACACCGAATGGGCCGACTCCAACCGCAAAATCATCGAATCCATTCGCAACCACCTCGTGACGATAACCCAATCCCACCACATCTGTCCTATAGGCCCCATACCCTCTCTCCCTCCAGGAATGCTACCAGCCCCGTCAACCGGTCACTCGTACCACTCAGGCTACGCAAAACACAGACAAACCCTAACCTTCCTCATCGAAGGTGTCGAACACGTCCTCCAAGAGTTCAGCGCCTCCGCCGTTCCCTTCCTCCGAGCCATAAAATCAACCGAAATCGAAAACAAACCCGCATTGAACGACATGATCTCAAACTTCCGTCAGCAGTGGGGTCTCCCGCCACCGCGTGATATCAACGCTAACAGTCCCAGCGTCGACTCTGACTCCCCCTCCCCCTCCGACTCCAACTCCGAAAGTCAGTATAACGAACGAGTAGCAGCGACGATATCCCAAGTAGAGACCATCCTAGCCTTCCTAGAACACGCCTTCGAGTATACCGCCGCCTCACGTGTAGCGTTCAACTACATAGAACTTTTCCTAACCGAAGACGCACCAAACATATTCGAAAAGGACGATACCAGGTTCCACAGAACCGCATTCTGGGTAGATGACGCAACGTGGGCGGACGACCGCTGGCCGTACTCTGAGAATATCGCCTTCCATCGTTCCGGCGTGGGAAGGAGAAGGTTAGTCGATGTCCTGAAACGGCTACTTAAAGTAGCAAGCGGAGCGATGCATGTATCCGCTGCTGCTGCCGAACGAGCTGAAGAACTCGGCTTGTTGGCGGACGGGTTCACGGATATACTCAGCCCGTATGCGTTCGATCCTGATTTCGGGGTGGAGTGGGATCGGAACGGGTTTAATCTTGTCGAGTTGTTTGACAGGTTGTGGGGTTGGTATGGATGTTGGGCTGGGCCGATGGAGGCGCTTTTGGACGACATCAGGCGGTTACCACCGGTACCCGGGTTGGAGGAGGTGCAGGATTTGGGGCCTTGGGAGTGGACGCCGTTGACTGTGAGAGATTGGGTTACCGAGGAGGAAGTCAATGTGAATATGGATATGGGGGAGAATATTGATAGGGATATATTGCGTTTGGTGGGTATAGATCCGGATAAAACTATTGAGATTGAGGATGACAACGTAGAAAGAGGGGATTGAAGAAGAAGAATTACAGTGAGGGGTTTAGGAAGTTCGGTTTCCATAACACATACTCGACTGTACAACAGATATATATTGAGTCTATCGGATTTTTCTTCTGCTAGTACTTAAGGACAACAAGACTAGTACTTAAGAAGGGTATACATTTCTTTAGCACACTTTGATATTAAATTGCCCTTGGAAAGGAGCAGCACATATAAACAGATTTTATCTTATACGCAAAATTGGATATCTCGAAACAATAAACAAGAATAATGCTAGCAGGAGATAGATATCGATATAAAAAGGAAAAAAACAAATTGCTAGGTGACATCTGCACAAAAACGATAGCTACTGAAAGAAGGGTGAAGTTTGCTCATTTCAAGTCATAATCGTCGTTTCGAAAAAGAAAGGGAAAGAAAAAGAAGTATCGGACAACATGAACACAGCAACGGGACCCCTAGCTGATTGTATCCAAGATAGTAACACAAAAAATGGCCAGATAATTTTATTATACATATATTCCTCTCCGAAAACTTGACTGTAGTAAATTTAATTCAATTTGATATCTTCCGAGTTAAAAGCCCCATCCTTGACCTTGTTGCTGTTGTGGATTTTGTTGTTGTTGCTGCTGCTGTTGCTGTTGTTGTTGATCCGATCTTGGGAACACCGGAATGGTTTCTAAATGCTCTAAACCACCCATTGAGATCTGTGGTGCAATGTCTGCCGGTAATTTACTTTGTCTAAAGGGATTGGTACCAGTGGGTTGCGCGACATTGAGATTAGCTGGGGGAATACCCCCGTACGATGGGTTGGCAAATCCACCATTGGAAATTTGATTCGTTTCCATGACAGACGCGAGGGGCGCATTTGCTGCTTCCGGCTTTGGGCGAGAGAAAGGGTTTGTGCTTCCGGTGCTGGCTGAACGGAGAGGTGCTTGCGCCTGAGCCTGGACGGGAACGCCTCCTTCATAGTCGCTGCCAGTGAAAGTAGGAGCTTGAGGTAGTGTGGAACTTCGAGCAAACGGATTCGTTCCACGGGAACCAACTGTGGATCCCGTACCTACCGAAGTTATGGGCGTTGTTACAGAACCACCTGTAGGCATCATGGATTGTCGGAATGGGTTGGTGCTGCCCGTGGCTGCAGGCAATAAGCTGGCCGTTGTAGCGGTGCTCTGAGGGGTCTGGACCGGAGTCGCAAACGTCTGCGGCATGGTCGGGACGGTTTGGAGAGCTGGCTGTTGGATTGTCGAGATTGGAGTTTGATTTGCTGGGGTGTACCCTCCAAAACCGGCGCCGGTAAAATCTGTCTGGAGTGGCTGCTGCTGCTGCTGCTGCTGCTGAATCGCGAACTGGGCTGGGTTTTGTAACAGGAACTGCTGTGGTAATTGCTGCGGGACTTGACCAACTGGAGCAGGGACAGCAAATCCGGGTTGCTGTTGAACAACGGGGAATTGACTCGCTGCTGTCATCATTGGCACCTGCTGCATTTGAGCCATCATCTGCGCCGGAGAGATAAACTGGGGAGGTGGTTTGTTATTTGGGGTCCCACCAAACATTGGAGTCTGCTCGTTCTCGATTGACGCGAAAAAGTCGATAAGATTGACCTCTTGCTTCGGGGCTGCTGCAGCTTGTGGAGCGGCCGGCGCTGGCTGGGTAGAAGGAGCGGCCGCGACGGGCGCAGCAGCAACAGACTTTGCAGCGGGTGCATCGGCGACTGGAACCTTTTTGCCCGTCCTTTTGGCCTCCTGAGCCGCGAGGTATTGTCTTCGATTGATATCAAAATCGGGGTCCAAAAGATATTCCTCAAGAGCCTTGGTAAGAGATGTCGGAGCATGCTTGACGTTCGGAATCTGTAATCTAGTAGCAGTTTCGAGTCGGCGAGCGTTTTGTAGAAATTCAACCGTATCCTCGGTCTGCCTTGTGAAGACCTTGTAAATTTCCAGCGCTCTTTCGGCGTCATATCGCGACATTTCAAAGTAGTGTTCTAACATCTAAGTTAGTGTTCGTAAAACGTTAGATAAGAAAGAAATGACGCACCTAGAACATTGATGACACCCTCATTTACAACGTGGAAAAAGGCGAGAAGGTCGGATACCAGCATTCGGAAGGCGGTTAGCGTGATCTCGTTATCGACATCTCCGGTTGCAAACTAGTAGTATAACATGTTAGTCAAAAGCATCCCATCCCATGCTTACTTTCCTCCTATTCGACCCACGTTGCATTGCAGCAGAGCTCTAAGCTGTGTCTGGACGCATTCCACCTCTCTGAGCAAGCCTTTCTCGACGCTCAGTCGTCTCAGATGCCCCTGTCCATTTCTCACAAAGTCTACCTTGACGTCACCAAAGCTTCTAGCCCTTTCGCCGAGGTATTGCGAGTATCTCCGAATATTCCGCCCTTGTTCCTGTACTTTTTTTGCGGTCAGCTCATGGAACTCAATCAACTCCCAGGCTTGAAGAACAGTTTTGCGCGCAGATCCGGTCTTACCATCCGAATAGTTGCTGATGGCAACTAGACGAGGGTGTTTGCGGAGATACCGGAGAGTTACATCCTGTTCGCCTTCACGGATCATGAGATGGACCACAATGAGTGATTTGAAAACAATCTATTCTCATAAATCAGCTTCTTTCTTATCGCCTTACGCGTCTAATCATTGTGGTGATACGTACCGTCCATGTTTGGTCCTTCATGCGGTTGTTGAGGGCTCGAAAGACCTCAGCGATACCAGCTTCACCGGCATGTGTGGCGATAAGGATGTGCTCGACATATTTCGATTTCGGTGCAGCAACCTGTTGTTGATATGTATTGTTAGCCTTGTTACGAGATGAACTTTTGGAAGCTCTGCAAGCTTGGATGGCTACTAAGACAGCTAGTATCCGTGAATATGTGGAAAGATGGGGCGCCGGATCGATAGCGGCGAGGGAAAGGATAGAGACGTTAACGTACCTTTACTTTCGTAGCGCCCTGGAGAGTCCGATGATATCAAAATTAGCATCCGTCTACCAATTTATGGGAATGATAACGTTGCTGAGATGCAGCTCCAAGCTCCTCCCACACGGTGCACGTACCTTGACGGACTTCTCGAAGGAACTCATCCTTCACCAGCCAGCTCAAGAGCCCGGCTACTTCTGGCACAAAAACTCAGAATACCACAAGGGTGAGAAGGAACGGTCGGCAGATGATCGATCTTGGGATTGTTGCTCGGAGTATCGGGGTGGGTTGATTGGAAGAAGTCTCGGTGTTCGGTCTGGTGGGTTGGATTGAGTTTAGTCGGGTCCCGCATTGCCTTGCTGTCTTTGGCTTTGGAACAGGATTCAGCAGGGGGGAAAGGAGCAAACCCACCTGAATGATTGGTTCTCTTCCACCAGCAACCGATACTATTATATCATCAACCGGCACCCTGGAGAGAGCGAGATTGTAATCGACAAAGCCGAACTCGAAAATCGAGATTATATTTCACTCGGAAGGACTCCCGGAGAAGCGTCCAAGAGAGTGGGGTATATGATATATATATAAGTATATATACTTATATATAGTCCGATTCTAATATTGAAACCACCCCACCGATGTCTGGCGCTATCGATATCTCCCCACCAGAACTTTCCTCGAGAAAGCTTCCCGAAGCCAAACTTCCCTGCTGCTATAGCTGCCTGGACACGTGTCGGTGGGATATCTCGACTATCCAGAGTCGACAAGTAGTGGTTACACTGCGCCGTCTGACCAGTGTGGGATAATTCGCGTATCAAACAGCAGGAGGAAAGAAAGAATAATATGTACGGTGTCACGATTGGAAGGTGGTTTTTCAGTCTGTGCGTCTTTTGCAACTTTGTCTTTTGATTCCGGGCTGGACTAGGACTTGGACCTTGAAGGATAAGTGCGAATTTTGGATACGAATTGGATATTATTGAATCAAAGCAAGCGTGCCACAGCTGGGACTAAATACCTCTCTGTCCAATCTCGCCCTCACGTCCACCGCTCAACCTCTTCAGCTGGAAGATTGAGAGTCGTGGTCCAAGCTCTGCAGCATTCGCAGGCTTGGGGGTACCTCAAAACGAAACCCTCGTCTGATGGTTGGACGAGCGAGCGAGCCGTTAATTAGGGCATCGAAAGGGGTGCCATGATTACTACGCGTGGCAGCCCGTCTGGCATATAACCGGTCAAATCATCGGCACGAAGAAGACGAACTAATATACCCGATTGAGGCTCTTGTTCATGGGGAGGGGGATTTGGTGGAAATTTCCATGGAATGCTAGAATGTTAATTTCGCGGTTTCATCTCCGGCGCAGCGGGGGTTACGGAGCGGTCTCACCACTGGGATGCCGGCTGTTCGCCTTTTAGCGAGGTGGCTTTTGTCGATGTGAATGATATTGGATCGTATAATATACATTTCAATCTATATCAGTTATATTACTATTACAAAGAATCCCCGCTGCTGCCTGTCTGCCTGCCTGCAACCTCGAGGTGAGATATCCCTTCGGTTTTGGCCTTCAAAATATATTCTCGATGCACACGCCGATTGATCAATAAGAACTGACAAGTCTGACAGACAGGCAACCCTGGGAATAAGAACACCCCCTTCGAAGCCCATTTCATCTTTCCTCCAGTCGGCAATTGTCAAAATCACCTTTCTCACCAAACTGTAAACACCTTCCAAGTTTCATGCCAGTCTCAACAAAACAAAAACAGAGCTCCAATCCTAACCGGGTTTCCGGAGCCAGGATTGTTCTTATCGTTTCGAAGAGATATGGCTCAGAGATGCCTTCATCGCGTCCGTCGAAGTAACAAGGAGATGTGCCGAACGCCGATATCATTCCATTCCCATCTTGAACCCACGCGATCCACAAAGCCATCGACCTTTTTTCTCATCCTCTCGAACTCGAAAAGCGGAAGAGGAGGGTTCGCGTGGGAGACGAGAACAGTGCATATGATACACTCTAGGCTTTCATCATGACTGGACGAGGGGAACATATATATTAGCAATCGGTCTTTCCGTCGTGGTGGCGTGAGCGTGGTTACACTTACAGTTTAAAACTTGGAAGGATGAAGAGAAAAGAAGAAGAAGAAGAGAAAGAGAAGTGCAAAATCGACGCCCAATTTAAATACCCAGTTTTTTCTCTTCGCTAAATTTTTTTTTTTGTGCGAAGCGACAACAACACAACTCGACGACATCCCACTTTCTCTTCACGGAAATGTCAACGCCCCGCCACGCCACCTCGACTTCAACCTCCTCATGACGGCGCCGTTTCACGTGTGCACCCGCTGTCGCCTCGACATCGCACGGGCTGCCGGAACGTTGCTCACCCGTCGGACGATCGCCAATATCAAACGACCTTTCCCAAACCAATGGCTCTCGATACGAGTATATAGCAGCAAATTTGACAATGTCGACGAAGATGCGGCTATGGGCGAAGAGCTTGTCTCAGAGGAGGAATACAAAAGAATGAAAGCAGAAGCCTTCGAGAAGAATAGAGATGATATTCGTCAAGCAGCTAGATTAGGGAAAAGGACCGAGAGGGATTCGAAACAATTGAATTCTCAACAGTCGAGGCATAGGCATGTAGTGCGCGGTGCAAAACCCAAGCTCGGCCGAATGGTCCAGTCACGAAGCACAAGAAGAGGCGAAAAATTATACCATAGTCCTCTCCTTCGTGCTTATTATGCCTTACCGCCTCTGCCGGACCCACAGTATACACTCGCCGATGGCCTTAAACGCCCGCAAGATAGTGGGCTTCTCCCTCCTAATTCCAGCAATTATGATTTCCCCTTGGAACCCAAGCAGCGGAGAACCCTCGAAAAAATAACATCAGAAGATATTGGTCATAGCATTCAGCTTCGCGGTTGGCTACTCAGCGTCAAAGCCATGGGCAAAAAACTCGCCTTTGTAAAAATCGGACAAGATGGCAGGGAGTTTCAAGCGACTGTGCACGAAGACACCCCATACAAAGACATAGAGTATCTCAAATCCCTAAAGCCTCACACTCCGGTCGAGATAGAAGGCGTCCTGCAGTACAAGAACGATGACTCTGAGGGTGTACCTTATGTTTATCTCTGTTCGGAACTTCTATTGAGCAACATTCAACCTATCGGAAACCCACCCGTCGAACCCATAATCCCTGATACCGTATATGAACCCAACCAACGTTATTTGACCTTACGAACCAACCAAAAGGCCTTTGGAGCCCTCAAGTTGCGTAGTGAGATATCGTTTTTGTGCAGGCAGGTACTTAGGGATGAAGGTTTCACAGAGGTCGAGACACCTTTGCTGTTCAAATCGACACCCGAAGGGGCTCGTGAATTTCTCGTGCCGACGAGAAGCGACAATATGATGTACGCGCTGCCGCAAAGTCCTCAGCAATACAAGCAAATCCTGATGGCTAGCGGTATATTAAAGTACTATCAATTCGCCAAGTGCTTTCGTGATGAGGATTTACGGGCCGATAGACAACCGGAGTTCACGCAATTGGATCTAGAGATGGGGTTTGCGAACGGTTCCGATGTACAAAGACTCGTCGAGCGTCTATTGAAGAGGATATGGTGGGAATTTCAGAATATCGAGCTTGGCCCGTTCCCCGTACTCACCTACCAAACAGCGATAAGAGAATACGGCAGCGACAAACCAGACATGAGATATGATTTGAAGGTTTGTAATCCCTTCATCAGTAAAATCCTCCAGATTTCGCTAACACGAACAACCAGATAATCGAAATTAACGATATAATCGATAGCTACCTTCCACCGTTACAAAGGGAATACGTCCACCGTTTCTTCAAGTACGAGTTAATCAGTGTGCCGAACATGAAAATGCATAATTCGAGGTTTAGCACGATAATGAATCAAGTGAAAGAAATTGGTAATCTAAGAGACAAATTGACGGGCGAGGATCGAGAAATATTCGGGGCCCATGTTTACAACCTGGCGACCAAGGTCAGAGTCCGCGAGAATCTCAAACTTGTAGCGCCTCATCTCTCCGAAGATGTATTGGACAAAGTCATAGAGGATTTGGACAACCGGAGACTTCTTAGGATAAATAGCTTTGTGTTTTTGGCGAAGCGGAAGTCCGAGTTTAATCCTGTTAGTAACCTACACCTATCCGGCCATAACATGATTGATCTAACTGTGCTTCTAATTTTCTCATATAGGGTGGCTCAACCCTAATGGGCGAATTTCGCAAAGCTCTCGCATCTGTTCTCGAGCAACGGGGCTTGCTAACCGTTCAGGGACATAAATTCGCCTGGATCACCCGCTTCCCGCTCTTCACAAGAGTGGATCCGGACGACAGCGAACCGGGCCAATCGTCTCGAAACGGTTACAAGTCCACTCACCATCCATTCACAGCCCCGTTGAAGAATCACGTTATAACCACGTTTTTAAACCCTCTGAAGGCAATTGGGCAGCACTATGATATTGTGTATAATGGCGTTGAGCTAGGTGGTGGTAGTACTAGAATTCACGATGCCTTGTTGCAAAGAGCCATCTTGGAAGAAGTCCTCAACGTGAGTGGATCGCCGGCTTCCCCTCAGTGACGCAAAAATCAGTATTCTGACCAATATTCTTATTATGGATGTTTTAGGTTCCACCTTCCAAACTGAAAGATTTTCAACATCTTTTCGACATGCTTGGTAGCGGATGTCCCCCACACGCGGGTTTAGCTCTTGGCTTTGACAGATTGGTGGCAATGTTGATGGGCTCGAACAGTATCCGCGACGTCATCGCCTTCCCGAAGAACAACAACGGCGTGGACCCGATGGTCGACAGTCCAAGCTTGGTGACACCGAAACAATTAGAACCGTACGGTATACTTATGCAGAACCCAGCAGAAACTGAGGAAGAGGAGGATGCATCTGTTTACCCGGTTGGAGAAACCCAAGAAGGCATGGAGGTTGTGGAAGAGGCAGTTGAGGAAGAATTGGAAGAAGACACTGAAGAGTATATAGAAGATTTGGAGGGACCAGGAAGTGCAGAATTTGCACCGTTTAATGTGTTCTTAAGTGAAGACGATGAATCTGTTCTCCATAACGCTGGAATAGGCGTTTTGTTCGAACCGGAGGCAGATAGGAAGAGGCGGGCGTTGAGGAAATGGTCTGACTTGTTGGATGTGGCGAATAAGCAATTTGCACCAAAGCTCAAGGCTCGTGAGAAGCAACTGCCAAAGGGTGATTCGGTAGTTGAGAGCGTTCAAAAAGAGGAGAAAGAGGTTATCAAGGACGAGAAAGATGTTAACAAGCAGGAGAAGAATGTCGCTGGCGAATCCGACGTAAAATCGGATGTAGCAGACAACATGGCCACCGCTGCTAAGCCCACAATCGACAACATCAACGAGCTACCCGCTGAACTTGCCACAGAATTACTCGACCTCGCTCAAGACAATATCAAGGTAGAAGTTCAAGAATTGAAGGAGAAACCGTTGGGCGAGGAGGAGAAGTCTAGTGAACTTGAACAGGCGGCCGAGGAGAAGTTAGAAGAAATATTACCAGAGCTATCGAAGGAGACCTCAAAAGACGTATCTAGCAACGTACCTAGCGACGTACCTAACGAAGTATCTAGCGAGGTATCAAGCGACGTACCTAGCGAGGTGTCGAGCGAAGTGTCGAGCGAAGTATCAAGTGAAGTATCAAGCAAGGTATCAAGCGAAGTACCAAGGGAGACAACCAAAGACGATTCTAAAAAGCCTGATCAGGAATCTAAAGAAGAACCTAGGGAAGAGTCTAAGGAAGGGCTCGAAGAAAACCCTATAGAGGAACTTGGGGAAGAACCTAAGAGAGAAGTAAAGGAAGAGCCTAAGGAAGAACCTAAGGAAGAGCCTAAAAAAGACCTTCAGGAGCTACCGACGGAAGAGCCCAAGAAGGAACTTCAGGAAGAGGATTTAGGATCTCAACGAGAGCTAAATAACCAGACGAAGGAAGGAGAAGAACCCATAGAAGGGTCTGCCGAGCCCAAGGAACCGAAACAGAAACCATCATTGTAAATACAACTTTATCACGCAAGAATTGGTAACTCGCCACTTGTATATATATTCTAGGCTAATTGGAATCTTTTAGCTGCGAGCAGCCTCTACAACTTAAACGAGTACGCCTATGTTCGGGTGCTTATCAGTCATGGTTGCATATCGTCGTAGCAGTATTTTGTTCAAAATAACCACCAAATCGAAAACTGTGAAACCCATCATGTGCACAATATAACCACGCAGAAATTTCTTCAAGCAGTACCTATCGCTTTAGCTGGACAAAAAATATCACCAAAGCACCTATCAAATCAAATTTCATACACTTATAGACCTCCTCAGCATGTTGTTCTTGAGAATTAATTCTCGCCGAACGATCTTTTGGCCGTTTATCTTTGCCATCCTATTCCTAGCCTCATGCCTTGCATCAAATATTCCGAGCCTTTTCGAACGAGGATCGCAAGAGGTTGGTTTTGATTATTCCCCGAAGAGCTCGAAAGACCCAGTAATTTCTCAATATAATAATATATAAATAGCACTACCTCACGAGACCGTTTCTGTATGAAGCAACACCAGCTGCTGTTGGACTACCCCTCACAGTTGCTCCAGTAGCCTATGAGACAACGATAGTCTACTCTTTCCTACAGCCTTCCGACTCGAGAATACCAAAGTCTTCCGCACAACCTGGATCTATGGTAATTGTAAGTATAAATTCTCAAGCTACGATCATAGGGAACATAATTTCTAATACATTTAATTCGATCCGTGGATTTTATAGCTAGCTGCGACCTATATCCAAAATAAAAAAGAGAAAATAGTGACAGCGACATATTTTACTCTCAACCGCTCTCCCAAAGACTTGCCGTTCCGTGTTCTTTATAACAGCAAGCAGATAGTAGTACCCGCCGCCGTATCCGTCGAAGGTCCCACTAAAGCGTGCTCGGAATACGAGGACTGGCCTTTCTTCCCGAAAAGATTGGATTACATGCTTGAAACACCGTCTTTCGGTGAAAATGAGAATACAAGCAGACAGAATACGGATTTGCCCGTTCGAAGTGCTTTTGACGTCATCTCTCTGGACCAGGACGACGATGAGATTGTTGCAACTCCAGTATGCAAGGATCTGATCCATGTTTCTAAAGGCAATTCGGACGATACCAAAGGCGATAGGAGCCTGCTTCTTCTAATGACAATCCTTTACACCATGATGGTCAATTTCACGTTAAGCACGAGGAAAAGAAGGCGAGTCAAAGCGTTAGCTGTGGTGATGGGATGTGTTTTCACCGCCTACGGATACCGAGTGCTTTGTGAGACTGTAAAAACGATTGCAGCAGTTCACAATCTAATGTTGGTTCATGGAAATACCTACCCGCTTCCCGAAGGTTCTTTCGATAGAATATTGTGGATATTCGACCGCGACAGCGTTTCTTTGGGCTCAGTTTACCTCTCTCAAGCTATCATCTTGGGCGGTACGTATATAACTTTATTGCTAAAGTTGAAACGGCTTGAAGGGAGAGATTTTGAAAAATATTTTTGGATTGTAGGCGGGTGTACGCTGGGAGTCGCGGCTATCTCTTTAATGACTCCGTATTTCTGGCGGGAGCTGGTTTGGGGTGTTGTTTGGTGTCAGTGTTCTTCTATATTCAGATGGATTGTATTGGCGGTTATAAAACTCGATATGCGGAGCAACTGGGAGGAAATTGGGTGTATTGTTCATCGAGTTGCCAATGTAGTTCTGGTGATGGCTGTTTTCCTGGTCAGGTAGATGACAGAAAGGGATAGTAAATATGAGGGATGGGTATTGTTTTTGGATACAGATTGAGCTAGCTATACAGATGACTACTTTAGAATCATGGAGAATTGTATTTAGAGTCCTGAGGTGGATTATCAGATTATAGGCCTCCCTTATACGAAAGGCCTTAAGGGGAGCGAGTACGAAGTTGGTGAACATATCTTGGGCTAGGTCTATTAGTATCAGTAGGATTAAGAGCGTATTATTATGAACTGTCGACAAATTCGAATGACAATTAGATATCTGGATCCAAGATAACAGGATAGAGTTTGCCAACCTTTAGTATTTCTAACAAATGTGCATTGGTACTTGAAAATTTCTCGATATATATCAACTAATGTCATAGCCTTGTTAAAATCTACTGCGACCGCAACCCGCCGTGGTTTTCGAAATTGTTGGATTATTAAATAGGCTACTTGGTAAATCTATGAGAACGACGTGACATCGGCGTCTTCTTCTTGAAATCGTGGTGTTAAGTTTCAAACATGAGACATGATAGTCGTTTATTTATTGCAGGGTTCCTTTTAGCCTCGATACCGGTATACCAGGATGTCTTTGGTTGATCTTGTTAATTTGTGCATGCACGCTGCACTGAAATATATACAAACGATCGATACCTTTGCCTCGAGCGCCTGTATTCGAGGCTAGATCGATACATTGCATTGAGACTCAAGCGCATATAGACATCAACTAAACCTCCAATTTCACGCGATATTAACTTGCAAGCTTGTCTTATCTGCTCCTTACCAACCATTCCGTTCCCTTCTAATCATCACTACTCTAATACCATTCGAGTCAAATAAAAAACTTCAAATCCTTTCCCTTCAGCTTGCTTAACACTAGAAGAGTATATATCGACATATATCCTCTTATCGTATACGCATCCGTACGCACAAACCGGTAACCTAACCTCATTATTAGCGATCACTTGACAACCGACCGGAGTCTAGAATTCTCTTTCATAGAGATTCTGTTACTATATTCCTATCTATCGACTTCTACGGTAGCCCCAGATATCATCCAAAGCAAGAGTATACTCTCAATTGGTCGACTTCAAGGACAAATATTCAACACCAACATCTACAATGAAACCGGCCGACGTGCTTTACTTGGAGGATGGGTACCATATACCCCTCCCTCGGTGGTATCGCAAGACTATACGCCCAAGGATCCCATGTTTACCAAATGAAGTCATTGAAATCATCTTCGACAACCTCGTCGATGATTTCCAGAAAGGTTGTTATCTAGAAAACCCCACGACACGGGAAATGATCCTCAATTGCATTCTAGTTTCTCATAGATTCAGAGCTCTCGCTATACATAAATTCTTCAGCAAGCTTCGGATCAGCAGCGGGTACTTCCCCAGTAACTTTGACCCTTCGAATCCTAGCAAAGACAATCAAGTAACCATAGCTAGCGTGGGTCAAAACTTCATCGATGAGTTTGAAAGACGGCAGACATTCCTGAGTGATCAAGGTCATTCAAACTATTTCCTCAAATTCAATCAGGTACACTACCTCCAACTTCGCGAACTCACAATCGAAATATCCTGTACGATCGGAGACAGCTATCCGGACAATGTAGAAACAATACACAAAAGCTTCGCGAAAGCGATTTTGAAATGCAAGAACCTGATGGTCTTGAACATACACTGTCACGCGCAAACTCGTCTGGACAGGCCCGAGGATGGTCTCGGTGCTTTCATTCAGACCTGGGTGGTTGACGAAGAACTTCCCTCGTACCCGCTATGTCGCTTCCAACATTATATTCCGAGGGTCCGGCCCGAGATAAGACATCGGAAGGGTGTCACATTTCCCAGACTCCGCCAATTGAGGATTATATCCAAGTCTGGGGTAACAAAGATCCTTCTTCGAAAAAGCCCATATTTCCTCAATTTCTTAAGGAGACATAAAAACACCCTTGAAGTGTTTAAAATGGAAGGCATCGGTTTGCAAGCTCGTTCCAAGGACCCTCTCACATACCAGAAGCAAGATGGGCGTTCGAGCTGGGTCGTGTGGATGGTAATAAAATTCTACATGGAGGAACAGTGTCTGAGACGGGATTTGATCAAGGAGCTGTCGCTTAAAAACGTGGTGTTTACGTTTGTTAGACAGGCTCCTTCGCGTTATTGGGCTATATCGCACTATAGACCTCATACTAATGACTGGGCTTATGGTATGTATATTTGTGATTTTCCCCACGCCATCATGATATCAAAGGCCTCTCTGATCCGGTCAATCTACTAACTTGTATTTTTTTTCCCGTAGAATCCGACGTTGTCCTTACCTCGAATGGTTTTGACGACGAGTTTAAGATTGTTCAATATCGCGTGGCTTGCGGGTGTGAATTGCAGACATTCGTACTAACCACACGTCCGCTTACGGAAGAGGATACTGATAGTGAGGAATGTGACTAACTGTATGCGGCTGTGGAATTATTTGTTTTAAAAGTTGCCTAAGGGCGGGGTCTATATAAAGAATGTGGCACCTGACGATCGCTTTATTCGTATTAGCGGGAAGCAATGACTCGTGGTTTAGGAAGGGATGCTTCTGCCGCATATGGAAGTCTTACCAGCGCGTTACTACCGTCGTGGATGGCTCTAAGAAGGGTTAGATTTACTGACTATCACAATCATATTTGCATGTTAGGGAGTAAATGTGAAGTATTAGATGCATAGAAGCATGAGGTCTCGTCAAAAGAATAAAAGGGTATTGTTTGATGTTGATAGAAAGTATCGAGATTCCAATAGATAAAAATTAAAAATACCATATCGGAGAACACTTTGCCGATAAAATCAGTCCCCGTCCTCAAATTCAAAAACTCAAATGAGCCCTGCATGTAAGATGGAAAGGTATCATTGATCCTGAGATCCTGTATATCTTGTAAAAAAAAACTAAAAAAAAAAACTGACGAAAAAAAGTGGTCGCGCGAGACGGGAAAAAGCATCTCTGAATAGTCAGTACACTAATCCCCATATAAAATAGGCTACACAAAGAGCGCCTATAAACACATCCTATAGGCTCAACAGACAGCAAACACAAATGACGAGTGAAGCGAAGAAGCGAAGAAGCGAAGCCATAAGTGATATAACCACCATAGGAATATAATCTTTATATTGTATCACTTGAGAAGAGGGAGTAAGAAAGGAAAGGAATAATATCCGAAAAATCGCCTGGCCTGAGAAGATAACAAGAAGAGAAAGAAGAGAAGAGAATCCGGAAGCATATAAGTATTTTTACCTGTCATTTCCTCCTAAAAGCGAAGAGAGCTAGAAGCTTAGAAAGAGTAAAAACAAGCCACACATATCAACGTTAAAAAAAAAAGACGGGACTCCGAAAGAAAACACGAAAAAAAGCCAGAGACGAAGTAGTCCAAATAACAGAAGTACCGGGTACAAATAGAAGGGTTCAACGGAAAGAGTAGAAAGGAAAAAAGGGAAAAAAAAGAAAAGAAAAGAAAAGAAAAAAAAGTAAACGCAAGGAACCTGTTTTGGTAGAGAAACAACGAAAAACACAAAGAGGCAAGATATTCATATAGACGCAATTTTGGTATTGACGACGAACAAGTTGAGAGCTAGTGGGAAAAGCTAAGGCAGTGAGCCAAAGGACAGAAAAAAAGGAAATCGGAACGGCGAATACGCTGGCGAATAGAGAATTGGCTGGTAGGGTAGCTTGAGGCTATCATTGAAGGCAGAGTCTTAACTTCGTATCCAACCTCATATCTCAGATGTCATAAAGTTTGCGTGGCTTGAAGGGAATCTAGAATTATACAATAATGAAATATATAACGGAAAGAGGATTTTGCTGACGTATTTTTACAATCTTTGAGTAGGAAAGGGTTTCGTGGCTTAGTATGATTGTGGACCTCTCGTAACGGGCTATTCCTCGTATCAGCGTTTGCTCACATCTTCAAAATGGTTAGGGCTGACTTACTGGAGATTGGGGATAGAGGGAGTTTCTTTTGTTCCTGCCTTTTTTAATGTGGCTCTTGAGGGCTGCTGAGTCTAGTGGTTTGATGAGTTCAAAGCTACAGAGCAGTTCAGATGATACAGACATCACGGCGCCCCAATTGTCGAACTCGCCACAGTACTAGAACTTTCATTAGAATATTATCTAGTTCATGTCCTTATCGCCGAGGGACTTACATTGGGAGCAGAAAATACGGTTACCAAAGTCCTATCGTTGAAGAACTCATAACCGTCCTCGACAACCATGTGTGCTCTGCAAACTAAATCAAAGTCGTGCCGTTGTAAAAATTCCAAGATAACCTTCTTGCCAAAGCAGTAACTAACGCCTCGTTCATTCTCTTCCCAGTCGTTTGACATGTCAGCCGGGTCTGACCAGAGAAGATCGTTTAGTAATCCGTAATCAGGAACGTCAGTTGGTCGTTGAATCTGGCGTATATCATCCATGTGGGACAGTGATGGGGAAAGGCCACCGTGAACGCAGAAAATTTTACCGGCAACGATAGCAGCAATTGGGAGAGTGTTGAATGTATCCACAAAGGTTTTCCATATCTTCACGTTGCATCGTCGTTTGCACTCGTCATAAAAGCCGTAGACTAATTCGAGGGATCACATGTTAGCCTAAGTGTACAATAAAAGGAAAGGTATTAGGTTATATAAAACGAACCTCTCGTGACGTTCGCGCACTCGTGGTTACCCCTCAGCAAGAAAAAATTCTCAGGATACTTTAGCTTGTAACAAAGCAGGAGCAGGATAGTCTCCAAACTCTGCTTGCCTCGATCTACATAGTCACCAAGAAACAAAAAGTTTGCACTCGGTGGGAACCCGCACATTTCAAACATCCTTAGCAAATCGGTGTATTGGCCATGTACGTCACCCACGATTTTTACCGGAGCCTTGAGTTCAATAAGAGACGGTTGACCTAGGAATACTTGGCGCGCAGCAGAACAGATGGCAGTTATCTCGGCGTTTTTGAGGCAAACAGTTTTGGTAACCTTTCCTGCGTATCCGGCATCCAGCAAACGGGTAATCATTTCATCCAGATCCAAAGTGTTCAAGGCGGACATTCCAAACTGAGAGTGGCCCCCGGGGCTTTCCTCCACGGTGCTTGGGCCAGCTACGGGCAGAGAGGCTCCAGAAGGTTTGATCAGAATGGGTTCCTTAGGTGTCTGATGGGCTGTATCCGTGGCGGTATGAGCTCCAGATTGGCCGGCAGGCTTGTCAGATACATGGTCAACCTCTCCAGTTGGTGCGT
Source organism: Arthrobotrys entomopaga (assembly GCA_012184315.1). Classification (NCBI taxonomy): domain Eukaryota; kingdom Fungi; phylum Ascomycota; class Orbiliomycetes; order Orbiliales; family Orbiliaceae; genus Arthrobotrys; species Arthrobotrys entomopaga. Next base: position 1,253,709 of record LDDX01000214.1, on the reverse strand, counting down.
CTAGTGCATGGTGGCCTTTACCCAGTGATCGGCTCTGCGACGGAGATGGAGGAGGAGAAGGGCCTCTCCCGTCTTCACTCATCGGCGACATGGGACCTAATGTTGAATCGTCCGTCGGCGATATGGGAGGAGTAGAAGATTTCTCTTCCGTTGAGGGTGTAACGATAGAAGGTACCGGAGCAGCGGTAGCGGCATGGTTATTTACGTTGTTGGACCGCTGAGAACGAGCAGATCTAATGGAAGCACTGTCGGATTTATCGATGGTTGGGACGCTCCCCGCGGTTGCCGGGCTCAAAGCGCTGTTGTCTCTGTCTTTATCCTTTCCAGAAATCTTCTGCCTTATGGAGCCGCGCAACGACTTTGATGTTGAAACACCCTCGCCATTATCATCATTTAAATCCTTTCCGAGCGAAGCAGATGAGGAGTTTGGAAGTATCCCATTTGAGCCCGCTTTCTTTGAAGGCGCGTTTCCCATGCTTTTAATATCTCGGATATTCTTGTAGACTTGGGACTATGTATGACCTGAGGGGTTTTGTACGGGATTTGGTTGAGTTGTGATACTATAACCTTATCAAAGAAGAAAAAAAAGAGTTACCAAGGAAGGGCGTGTCAGAAGAAGGAGGCTAGTTGCTTGTAAGCTCGTAAACCGAATTATATATTAACTGTGAAGAAACGGTGGTGCAGATGGCGGATAAAGTCGGTACCGATGGTATTCAGACCTAAAGAGAAAAAAAAAAGGACGGCCCGATAGGTGTGCTTAGAATGGCCGATGAGTATTAAAGGACTCGGGTCTCGGAAAGATGATAAATCCCTAAACGTGGGGCCAAACTGGACCAGATCCTCGGAGGTAAAGCGAAAAAGAGCAGGGTAGATGGCTGTCCGTCCTGGTGGAATGTGTCTTATCTCCTAACAGCAAGAAGCCTACCACTGGCGACGTAAATTGGGAGTGAAGATTAAGAAAGGCAGGGCAGGGATGGAAATACGAGAGAGAGGACAAACGGTTTTGGCGAAAACAAGATAGTCAGATCCTCCAGTGGTTCGAAAGACAGGAGTAATTGGCGCGAAATATGAGGGATAGGGAAGAGAGTAATGTAGAGAACAACCACCGGAGGTCGACTTAGGGTGGCTCGAAGAGAGAGTTGAGGAAGAGAAGGAAACGGGACTGAGAAATGGACCCCGTCTTGGTGGTTATTCGGTGGGACCCAGTACTAGTGGAAAAGGTTATTTGCTCCAACTTGGAAACCGAAAGGTTGGGATCACGCCGATTTGGCCGTCGAGAGACGAGACCTGATCGAGAGCCGGACGAGCGTTTGAATGCACAGGCGATTTGGGATATCGCGGCCGAATATGGGATTGTATCCGGAGATAGACGTAGACGGAGGTATATCGACGGTTTCGCTGGAGAAGTAGCGGTGGCGATGGGAGGGAAGGAGGAAAGAAGAGGAAATACGGCGATGGATGGTTTGCGATGGGATGTAGTTAGTCAGTTCAACCCAAGCGGCTTGTGTTGCGGAGGATTAATTTCGACGACCACTTGCTAGCTTTTAGCTGCCAGAGAATTCGAGAAGAGGACTTGAATCAAAACAACCACCACGAAGACGACGATAGTTACAAGTTATATGTTTTAATTCCTTCGGTAGACTTACTCGAAAGCACGAACGCAGAGATTTTCGTTCATGCGGAAAAAGAGCGAGAGAGAAAACAGGTAAACTATGTCCTCATCGTCCTGCTGGCTACAATGGGAAAATATGTATAACTGACAAGGGGGTCGTCTTTCGCTCTGGAATCAAGCGCTGTGACTGGTCCGAGCCTATCTTCTCAGACCTCCTTGCCTGCGCCCAGCTGTGGACTTAGAAAGCAGCCTGGTTGATACCACGACCCAAGCTGGGTTTAGCTGGGGAAGCCTACTTTCGAATCTGCACTAGCAGAACAAATAAACTCATGCAAACGATTCGGGTTTGGAGAATTACCCGATTATAACCTCCTCGAACATTATTCTTACGTACTTTTCTTTCTTCTCGTCGACACGATACGAAGGTGCCCAGAGAGATAGCAGCTCCCAGCTACTAGCTACTCCCTCTCTCTATCTTCGGAATCCCGGTTCTCTCCCCGGAAGGGTACCAGGCTTTCGCAAGCAAATTTTGAGATATTTGAGGGAATTGGGCTGCACAAATCTGCGGCTTTATCTCGTGATAGAGAAGAAGTCTTCAAGACTTGGTGGATTGTATCTGCGAAGAAAGAATTTTAAAATTTTTTCTTCAATGCAATACGAATCTTTCATTAGTCGAGCACATGGGAGACCAGGCTAGCTGCAGGTTAAATTGACTGGACCGCTAAAAGCCCTTCGAAGGTCCTTCCATAGTCTGGGACGCAACACCTGCACAACGATCCTTCCCAAGAGCTTGCGAGCTTTGCCAGGGGTGCTGATACGGATCATATCCTTCCAAACGAACAAGGTTCAGGCTAGTTTCTTGCAGCTGAAAATAGCGACCGGCCCGCTGGAGAATGGAAAAATTGTTCGTATCAAACACCACATCCATTGACCGAAGATCAAGAACAACTGAAAGCACAGAAGTGGACCAAAAAAAAAAAAACTTTGTGTTCGAACAGTCTGCGATTTACAATCCAGCCATGCGTCTTACATGCATAACGAATGGAAGACGCAAGACGTCGATGGAAAGGAATTAAGCTCGCCACGTAGTCGATCCGAGCATTCGAAATAGAGTGTGTTTTCAATTTTTCCGGTTGCCAGTCACACGGGTCAAGCGAACAGTTAAGCTTTTATCATTCTAAAAGCTGCAATCTGCAATACAATATCAATATCATCACTCTCGACGATACGTCTGATGTCTGCACGGCCGCTGCTAGTTTAAGCTTTTGGGCAGCTGACTTCGGTCAAAGGCATGCCTCGTCCGACTCGTCTGACGGCAATGCGCAGACTCCGGCTCAACCACTTCCCAGCAAATATCGCAACCTTTCGGAGAATTTATCATGCGAGAATACGTCGACAACTGAAATTTACCAGGCAATAGAGCCGTCGCCACTATGACGAGCATTCATTGGGCCTGATCTTCGAGCCGTCAAAATCCGTCCAAGATCTGCCATTGGTCTCAACAGCTTTTCCTGCAAGGTGACAAAACTGCCAAGCTAACGTGCATCAACTCGTGATGGTAGTAAACGGTATACGCAGTAGAACTGGCAAAAGACTTCACGTTGAGTTCCGTCCTTGCATGCTCGAAACTTAAAGAAGCCCACAAATGCAAATAGGCATCACAATAGAAAGAAAAGAGGCACGCCACATACTGGATCAATTGATTCTACTTACTACGTGGCATGTGAAAACACAAGAGCTTTCGCGATCTTTCCGTTCTCGAGGCTAGATCTTTCCAGCTTGCCGTAATCGTGCCGGTGTGTTTACGAGTTCGACTCCGTTCGGTAGCCTCGAGACCAGGCTCCGTTCGGCCCTTCCGACATAATTCGATTAATTATATCCGAAAGGTGCAACAACGCAAACCATAAACGAACCGCTGGGTCGTGATCCGAATCGGTAGCTCTACCCGTTAATTAACATGTCCCCAAAAGAAATTCCCGACAAGAAGGGGTATTTACACAAAAATCTGACACTAACGAGACAGCTAATGTTTTCCTTTAGGCTACAGCATAGCGACTCCGTACATTTGTACATACTTGCAAAACAACAGGGAGAGACAAATATAGATATATCTACACTACTACCATTTTATGGTGAGAACAACTGTGACTATCCTCAGCCGCCTTTTCAACTCTCGCCCACTTCTCAAACTGACCAAGCAGATTGGCACGTCCCCTCAGATTCGGGGTCGACATGGTCTTGTTTCTCAGTGGTACGCCGTCCAAGCTCAACGCTAATATGGCCGCCGCTCTCGCCGCAGCCTTCGCATTCGCCGTCAGCGCCTCCCAATCAATATTCTCCAAAGTGTCGCACTTGAGATGATAACATGGATCTTGTGGAGCTCCTGCCCCAGTGAACAATCCAGAGCTCGGAATTCCAAGATTCAAAAACCCAACATAGTCGGAGGATGTACCAAACCCCGCAATTTCAGCAGGCTTGCCTTTTCCGGTGAGATATTCTAGCAGAGCACTTGCACCGTGCACGTCACCGGGGTTTTGGCCTTGATAGACGCGATAGAATGGCGCTGGAGAACCAATCATATCATAATTGAAGTAGAAGCGGATCTTGTCGGCTTCATCTTCACTGAGGTTCTTGGTGTAGTATAGGCTGCCAACTAAACCGGACTCCTCTGCTCCAGCGAAGAGGAACCGGACTTTATTCTTAAAGCCTTTATATTTCTTGAAGGAGCCCATAATTTCCAATAAAGCGGACGAACCGGAGCCGTCATCGTTAACACCAGGACCGGCCTGCACACTATCCAAGTGAGCTCCCAACATGACAACGTTGTTAGGATCCCCTTCTTTGGTCTCTGCGATTAAATTCCAGCTCTCACGGGTCTCAAATATACTATCCACGAGCAAGAAAGCGGTGAGCGTTTCGCCCGCTGTCAAGCGAGGAATCCACGAGTTGGCGACTTCTAACGGAATAAGGCCTACTGGCACCAACTGACCAATATTATCCGCGGAGAGAGTGGCACTGCCGTAGTCGGTACCCGGCGTTTGATTATACAAGATGACACCCACAGCTCCTGCTTTTCTCGCGAGCTTGAGTTTGTCGGCTATAGCGCAGACGCCGCGCTTAACCAGAGCGAGTTTACCACTAGCATCGATACCAGTCCAGTGCTCTGGTAGACATCCAGATCCTATCAAAGTCCCATCAGCCCAGATACTCATAAAATTCATGATGAATACGGCATACCATTTGTGTCATCAACCGGGGTGTTAACCAACTCTGCGGTTATCCCATCAACGGGTGTAGCAGGGTTGTACAACAGTGTGATAGCATGAACTGGTTTCCCATCAGGTCCCCTCACCTCGATTCTGCGAGTTTGTTCAAATGTGTGGTTGAAAGGCTGGATCCACGCATCAATCTCCCTCGCGAACCGAATAGCGGCTCGTTCGTAAACATACTCCAAGGATGCTTTGTATCCGGGTAATCCAAACGCTCTGTTCCCGCCATTCTCACGCGCGATTTTTTGAAAATGCCATAAGTTATTGCGAAGCCTTTATTCGAGCGGAAAGAATATAACATTAGCGAGGTGTAGCTAGAAAAAATTTTGGAAATTGTCATGCATGATGCACATACTTGTCAGTCTTGATATCGTTTTCGACTTTTTCAAGAGTAAGCTCGCTAGTCGCCAGGCAGCGAGCTACAAAAAGAGCAGCGAAAGAGATGATAGAGGCTTTCATTGCCAGGAGATGAAAAAGGAGATAGTATCCCGGTTGAGGTGGAGAAAGTCCTTGAGATGTGGGAAACAAACAGATAATCTCGACAGGAATGTAGAGATCGGCCACACTCTCTTTATACTCATTACTGCTTTACAACTCATTCCATCCGACTGAACTAGCGCCGTAAGAGATAGGTGATAAAAATGTATTTTATAATCACCTTTCATTCGGTCACGTTAGTCTTGAGATACTTGTTTATCGGAATCTTAATTCTTGGATATGCTACCTCAGTTTCCCGAATTGTCGCAGAAATCACACGCCAAAAGCGGCCAAGGTACATATCGTACTGTGAAGGAAGGCTAGCACTGCTCGGCCAAACAAGGGAGCACTCGGAATGATGTTCCTGCAGTACTTAACATCACATTCCATAAAACCCAAACGCTTCTAGGTCAGATATATAGCTTAAAGACATCCGCGGGTAGCTCGACCCAAGAGCCAAGGAATTGATACCTGCTTAGCTACAACTTCAACAAGCATAGCGAATGGCGCAATGCGACGATATCAAAACCCGTTTCCTGATTGCCTAGCGCCAATGCATGCCAATGCACTTGATACGACAGTACCGTTTATGCTCTCACGTGAACTAAGTGTGGTGATCGAGGGTTCGCGCTTGGCGTGGATCAGAAAGGGAAAGTGCCAAGTGCAAACCCGACCAGGAGAGTTATAAGTGTATAGCTAGCTACATAACTTCCAGTTCCAAGATATCCTGGGAACAATGGAGGAAAGCTATCTTTCCGGGAACCGATCTTCTTACCTAACTAATGGCTCTAGACAATTCTAGGCTGTACTTACCACGGAATCTATAACTAACTACCCTTTACGGAATCTGTAACGTGTAAAGCTAAACATCTGACATCCACAAAACATTTTTTAGGTCGTAAATATTAGCCTCAAGACCAAGCGCACAGGAAGGCAAGGCGTAAATATAATAGTTAAAGTTTTAATGGAGTCATTTTCCTATCGATCCCCGATGCTATATTGATCTATCGATCCCTTAGAAATCTACAACATACTTCAACGCAGATCTCTTTAAATACTCACGTATTCCAGCCAATATTTGTAACATATCCAAGCAGTCATTCTCCAATGCAATGCTATTAAGTTTTCAAGATCCTGAGTATACTTGCAATTCCACCAATCCATCATGCGCATATGCTCCGGTACCTCGGTACTACATTAATGCATTACAGGTTCTCGATTTTGAGACGGGTTCGATTCCTGATACGCATCCAACCCACAGCAGTCCTAATTCACGCTACATGTTTTGTCCATAAAGCATAACTGCGTTCGGACTAGCCTCGAATCTAGGCGGTCGAGGCAAAGGATTCGGACAAGCTGCTCTGTGGATAGTCCGTGCGTGCGTGCAGCAGGTCGCCGACACAACGCAAACAATTGTGGTATTCTGCGGGGTTACACATTTCCCATGGCCATGATGTTCATACGAACTAAAGTGCATGCAAGGGGCGATTCAATGCAGAATAATATTGAGCCGTCTTGTAAATATCTTTAATCAAATCCTTTATCTGCAGGTACCCCTCGCACGTGCGCTAGGTAGCGATAGCACATCTCGCTTTTCGGCGTCGGGCTGTGCCCGTAAGACTGCAATTTTGGGGTAAGCGAAATTTTGAAACGCAAATTCTGCAACACTTGGTCAGCCCGCAGACCGTACAGGACGTAGTACTACATATATATGCGGAGATCGATGTTGATTACTATCGATTTAAACAGATATATTTTAGTTCTAAGCTCGCCGGGCAAACAGAGTATGGGAAATATCTAGCGATAGGTAGAAGCTTAATGCAAAGGAAAACCCTTCAGAATCTAAGGCATTCAAAATATCTTAGTCATGGAACGGAAAGAGGTCCGAGCAATAAACTAGGGTCTGTAGAAGTTAACGGCAGAGTTATAGACCAAAGTTAGAAACATTATTAGATAGTTAGAGATTCTAGATGTGTATAAGAAGAGACAACATCTCGTTGATACAGAGTATAGGCTCGGCTCTTCGTTCTACACAGCAAAATCATCTTCCTCACACTCTTTCAAGTCTATTTCATAGCTACACCATTCATTCATCAAGAAAGAAGCAGGCTTCTTTTGCTGCTATACCTTGAATATTGCGTAGTTATACCCACTCCTTAATATATTACCAACAAGTAAATTACAATTAGAGATTCCATTATAATCCAATCTTCAAAATGCGAACTCTCTATCTCCTTTCAGCTAGTACGCTCATTACTGGGGCTATTTGCGCCCCCGCCCCATCAGATGATTCTGGGTCGTATGCTGCCAGCCTAGGCAAGCGATGGCCTTTTCGTTTTTTCCAAGTTCCGCAAGTTGGGCGCCCCAATGTATTCGCAGCCTATTTACCGAGGCTTTCCAGCTGCATATACCCTTACTGCACACCCTCTGATTATCCTGTGCCAATATCGACTACCACCCCGCCATACCCGACGATGCATACCTTTGTGGCAGCAAACACGACCACATCAGCCACTACAACCGTATACATTGCACCACCTACCGCCAGCGCAGTTACCACCTTACCTCAATATACAGCTACCGCAGTTGCACCAGCTCTGACCACCACCACTACCGCTGCGGTCACCACCACTACGGTAGCGACTACAATGACAACGGAACTTTGCGATACTCCTAAGACCACGAAGAAAGGCAAGGTTCACAGACCAACCAAACACAAACCAAAAAGGCCAACCATCCATCGACCTAAGAAACAGGAGTACAAGTCCCCCAAGAACACCGGATATGAGCACCCCAAGAACCATGGCTATGAATTCCCCGAGAACCATGGCTACAAGACTACTACCAAGAAGGTAACAACAACCATTGTTACTACGATATCTATGCCGACCAGGGTGGTTGATTACGACTACTATAAGAAAAATACCGGCCACGGACCAGTAGTTTACCCGAGGGAAGACCAAAAACTCCGTAAGTATAGCGAAAACTACAACGGAGAACCATATCAAGAACCCGCAAAAGGATCAACTTATAGTGGCCCTCCAAAAGGCCAATACGGATACAAAAAAGGGAAAGTCACAACCACTAAGAAACCCGTGAATAAACCAATGACGACGACGAGCCCTCTTCCACCGGCGAGCATTGGGTTAGAAATTGAATATTTGGCACCAGTTGCTTATACCACTGCCACGACTTCCGCCTGTTATAATTAACGCTATAAGAATCGGCTCTTTTGTATGTCTTAGGCTTCAAGACATATTCTATAGAGTGGGAACTTTAGGAGGGTTGGTGGTTGTTTTGGCTTGTCTACAGTTTTTCTTACAATAATATCTACACAAAACATTCAAATTAGGAAGCTTTCCTTTCTTTACACCTCACCTCCCATTCCATTAATTGTCTGTAAAATCCAGAATTCGGTCTCGCTCTCTTTCTCTTTTCCTGTACTATCTCTAGCGCTTTCCCAACCGTAATATCATTCTTCCATACCACTTCCAATGTATATTCTAAATCAGCTCTCACGTACAACCATATTACAGTGACACATTGATGAATAAAGACCATGCATAGTGAACTTACGATACGCGACAACAAAACTACAACTTCTACTCATCCCTTGTAAACAATGGACTAAGATCTTCCCACCACCATCTGTGCCGTTCAATGCTTTGTCGATGAATTCAACTCCCTGATCGAGCTGGTCCAGGAGCTTCTCATCTGGCAGATCATCAAGTTCGACTTGCATGTGTTGGAATGAGCTGCCATTTTCAACGTCTTCTTTCAAAGTAGTATTCAATAATCCAAGGGTGCCTCGGGCGATTGTTAATATGTTGAATATACCATTTTCTTGGAGAAGGTCTGGGTTTCGAGCGGCGAAAATGCTGTGAGTTGTAGTCATTACGTTAGAAATGCGAGGGATTAGCTGGAATGTATGTGAGAGACAGTGTTACATACTCTCCGAGGTATAAACCTGGGGTTATTTCATTCATAGGCTCATTCATTTTTCCAAACTTCGGATTGCGAGATGCTAGGTAAATCTATCTTCTGTGTGATATACGTGCTGACGCCAAAGTTGAGTGTACTAGACTTATACACTCTAAATAGAAGTTTGTGACCACAAATTAAAGGCTTCGAGGACGAGCACTTCAACACGCGTCGTATCTGCACTTTTGGCGTTCAAATGCGGTACACAATTTTTCCAGCGTCAGCAAGATGTCAGATTCGATTCCCAAGAAGGTTAAATATAACTGCGTGTGAGGCGTCAAAAAGCGGCTGATGTCGAGCTGCGCCATCTACAACACACAAAATAAAACACATTTCTCGGATCAAATTGATATCAAAAGTAAGCGCCATTTTGAATCTAGTTATATTTGCGCACACTCTAATAACGTTTCTGGTATTCTTCAAAGACACAAGAAAGTACGCTCTTTTGCTAATCCAGCGAGATTGTAACTCCAAGCGTTTATGCCATTTAAGAGCAGTCTCATGACCAAACTATGGATGATCTCAATAAAGATATAGACTATTTTGCTAATTTCTCGTCCAGTGACTTCAATGAGCCCTCTAGGGTACCCAAAAGCCAAAACTAATGTTGCCAATCAACCGTTTATCGAATTTAAAACTCTAACCGTGAGCCTGACTCTTGTCTCAAAAGAGAAATCTAGCCAATCGAGCCGTTGAGAGCGCCCGGAGAGAATGCCCGGAAAAAATGCTCAGAGAGAACGCCCTGAGCCCTGTGGTGCTCGACAAGGGCTTCCAGGGTGTCCTCCCCGCGTTGAAGAAGTATTGACCCACATTGTTAAATTCAATTCGAAGTTGAAAATCTCGGGCGGCTTTTCATCTGAATTTTTTAATTGATATCCACTTTTATCGTTATATTCTTTTTATGTATGCGTACGCATGCGCATGACATCAGCTTATAATACCCCCTGCTAATCGATATAATCTTGACCTTATTCGTGTAAGGTTAATCCACTTTCAAGTTATTAAACTCCCATTTGTTAGATCTATTAGCATTTTTAATGCAGCCAAACCTGGCGCTTCCCACGAAGGGCCAATATCTCCTCGTATTCCCTATCATGTTATCTTATTCGCGAAAATTTTCAAAAATGCAGCGAAGAATTGACCTCCTCGGGACAACGGCTACAACCGAAACAACAATAAAACCATTACGCGGAGTAAAAGCCAATGGGTTGGCGGATCGAGTAAGTGCAAGTCCCGTGCCCATTTTTTCTCACTTGCAGATTCAATCATCTGCGGACTCGCATTGGATGATGCATGCATAAGGCTCTTCCGAGCGTTTGATAGCCACGTGATGGCATCTTATCAAGTGGCTGATTGGTTCCAGAACGATCGGTAACGCGATCACAATTGGGGGGTTTTTCAGCGCATGCGCGTGGCGGTGATTTCATTGGAGAAGCCACTTGTTGCAATTTGGAGTTCAACACATGACGTTTTGTCTTGCGATTCTCGCTAATTGCATGAGTCCAAGTTTGAACAATATTGGTATTCTGTAACGTAACTGCAGGCCAAAGAAAGCCAAAGGAAGTGGAAACGGTCACAGCCAGTATCACCCAATACTTTAGACAGAATTCAGATGTCCTTAGCTTCGTAATAACCTTATACGTTGGTTGAAATATCTTTTACTCCCTATCCAGCTGGTTTAATGGGGCGTTGTCGCATAATCTTCATGGTGCATCATCGTCGTAACGTTCTCCCAAGGGAATCCTTGCTTCAAGTTGACGTTGCCTCTCCAGTTTCGGAAAATTTTCGGGTAAATACTATTTCGAGGTGACGGCTTGCTATTATCTTGTTTCATTCCCCTCCAATTTTCCATGCATCCGTATAGGAGTCAGCTCACCTTAGTCTAGGAGGATTTGTGATCCGTGAATTGGAGAATCTCAGCTCAATTCATCCGATTATTGGTAAGATTGAGATTCCGATAAAGACGGGCCAAAAATAGTCGCCAAAAAGGCATATAACTATAAAATACCAAAATACATTGCTCTGGGATACCCGAAGTGGATAGGCAGGCTCCACCGAGCTTATTACCAATAGTATCACGTTTTATGAGCTGCGTAGGCAGTATAGGAGCATCCGAACGATACTACCTGATAACAAAGTCAGTAGGTGCCTCATAAACAGGCTTGGAAACGGTTGTACGGATGTAGAGGATACGAATCATGCGCCTTGATACTAGATTTAGAAGTCAACCTGATTATTAGCTAGAATTTTTGAAGGTGAAAAGAAGAGAGAACATCCCCTTTGATAATTTAACTTTAATTTTAATCTTTAGAGCGAAGTTAGTTTCATTATTCTGTCGAGGCTAAATTCTCCTAGGATCTTTGGGTTGGAAGTTTCGGAGACCTGCACGGAAGCTGTATTCGACCAAAAGATCTCGAGCTGAAGGATGAAGTATCTTAAGGGCGATGATTCGATAACATTATGCCACAATTAAATCCTGCTCAATATGCGCAAATACCTTGACCCCGGACATTTGACAGCAGGATTTGGAGGAATGCCGAGTTGTGATCGCCGCTGTGAACGAAGGGACGCATGTTTTGCCCCTCAAATGTTTCGAGAATTCTGGAAATGAGGGGCGGAGTTGAACCAAGGCGAGACCGCTCAGAAATGTACACGTCAGGAACAAAGAGCAAATTCCGGCTAGCCTTCGCTCTTATATTCCAGAGTGCTAGAGATATTGGCCTGGCCAGCTGCGCGGCATCGGCTGTCCGGGAACCATACCATAAACCAAACCCAGATCCATGAGTCTTACTATTCAGTACAATTCTGCAGAGTTGATCCTTACACAAGAAATACGGTGGGTGCATATGCAATTGATCGGTCTTATAGAGAATAAAATTACCGTTTAACGGAGGGTAGATGCTAGTAGTGAAGATTGCGAGCTGTGCAAACGCTATTATATTCACGGAGTTTCAAATGTTCAATCCCGGCGCACGCAACCGATTTCATGTCAGGACCCGATCAGCGTGCTGAACACTCCTTTTCTACCGCATATTCGATATAATTTGGTTTTATTTCCTCGATTATTCGGCCTATTAGCTTTATAATGCCGGTATGTCGCCGGTATCTTCCGCTCATCGAATTTGAGACCGTGTCAAAATACAACAACGGCATGCTTCATACCCGAATGAGCCGATTCGGCCCAACGTTGACAAGAAGTCGAAATATTAATAACCGACTACCAAGGAGTCTCGCGGCTCCTAGAAGACACATTATGTTATACCATATGACAATATATCTCAAAGTCATGTGCAAAAGTTTAAACCATCGCTACCCAATTCTTGTCCGCATGATCAATACTATATCCCCAGCCGTGTGAATATTAGCTCAAAATTAATTTTCATCATCGATATCGCCTGAGTATGTATGGGGTCTAGACGTCTTGGCCTTTTCCGCTTGACCTGGTAAAAAAAGGGGAACTCCTGCTTGTCAAGTCAAGCTTTTTTTTTTTTTCCTCGCCAGCGGAAGAATATATATAAACTACCGGCATCCGCTCCCGTCGAAAAGAGCTAATTGTACGATCTCCTTCCTTCCACGGTATACTACCCCCCCGGCTCGCTCGCTCGCTCGCAAGTTCGGTATAGATTCCGGTCCCCATTTTTTTGCCCTAATCGGTAAAACTATCGAGCGATTTCGTGAAAATTCTAGAATCGTAAAAGATATTCGTAATACTCACATTTAGGAGGAACGTATATATAACGTTTGTTGAGCGAGCTAGTTAGTCGAGCTAGTATCGAATATATATATATATATATATATATATCCGGTTCAACCGCTTGATTTTGCCGAGGCCGAGCTAGCTAGCACGTCAACCTTATTCTAACCGACTGGGATTGTAAAAAAAGAACTTCCTTAATTATCCCTGGAATATCGGGATTTAATAGACTTTGTTTCGAATTCTTTTTAAAAGTACGATTTAGAAATTGGATTCTCCATCATCTTGTCTAGATTATTTTACGTTGTTTGACGCCTGGGTAGCGGCCCCTACTGGTAGGATCTTACCGGTTGACATAAAAAAATATATAGGTATATAGGGACGCATATATACGTTTCACAACTGCTCTATCCGAGATTCTAGGATCGGTGTTTGACGATACATAAGCTTCTTATGTAATAATAATCGCGGAGCATTATTGTATTAATTATTAATCACACCGAAAGTTTAAAAGTTGACCGTAGTCGGATTGATCATCCTATTTTTCTTGCATTACCGTTGAGGCATCAAATGACCGGCAAGTATATTAGGCATATAACATGTCAATTGGAAGCTACAGGATAGAAATCTAGATTCAAGGACTGTTCGAAATGAGATTGGATCGGATCTAGAATTGCAAAAAAAATCCTGGAAAACGTCGTTGTTCTTCATATATGAGAAACCGATTACGTACACAGTATGCGGTATGAGAATATATATAGAAATTTCGCTCAGATATTATTGCATTGCATTGGCATATTTAAAATATCACGGAAAGTTTATATGTATAGTTATTGCAATATATTGAAGCCTGTAAGATCTCCATTGTCTCATAAACCTGCTCATATAAAACAAGAATCTAACCGCATTGATTCCGGATGAACTCCCAGCGACAAATCCAATGGATGCAATCTCTCCTCAGAAATATACATGCTCGTTTCGAATAGAAACCAGCCATTGGTCTCAATGACAACAACACATATTGTGAACAAGGGTTTCCATAACCATGTTGTTGTCCTCCGCTCGAGACTCGACTTAGAGTCGCATATCGCGGTGTTCATGTTCCCTTCGCACAGACCAACTTTGCCCAGAAGAACCAAGGCCTAAAAATTCGTATAACGACCGCTGAACTCGACTGCCAAAAAAGTTGTGATATACCTGTCCAAAACCTGCGTGTTTTGATGCCGACCTGGTGACCTTATATGCTTAGAAATAGGGCATTGTATTCGAAACAGGCTGACAAAAGGCCGGCGGCTAAAATCCCCTTCACCAAACCCCTAAAAACTCTCCTTTTGCGAAAAAAACCGTGATCTCATAGATTCGAAGTCGCCATAAAACAAAAACTCCGAAACGAGAGCTCCCGCGCAGATCGAACTAAATCAAGGAAATGTCTTCTCTTTGTATATTGTACCTTATAGAAAATCCTCCGAAAGAACGTTGTCAGCAAGCATGTCGCATGTCGTTGCATTACTCGTATCTGTCGCCAGGGTGGAATATGGAATTAATCGTCCGGAAGGGTGTTTAATCACTTACTCTACACTCTTTTCCTCCCCGCCCCGACTTTTGCGTCGTACCTGAATCTTAAGGTTTCCGGCTCGATAACCCTCAGAACCCGCAAGATCCCCATCGATTCCCGTCATTCGCGATGCGGATAGGGCAAAAACTAGCGGTTATCAAACCGATTAACGGGAGATAACCCTGTCCCTGACCGTTTCGAAGGCCTTTCGATCACTTGAACGTTGATCCTTGATGCGAGGACTCCGGTCCTTTGAGAAATGAAGCATCTTGGGATCTTGCTTCTAGGCGTCCGTCCCATCTGACTGATGGTTACTACCGGTCGGCGGCGAAAGATCCAAAATGAAGGCTTGCGTAAGTTTTGTATTTCCGTTAACCAGATACTTGATGCATCTTGGTGGTTTGGAGAGGAGATCTGCGAGAGTTTTGGCGGGCGCAGGCCCGCGACCGCTGAAACTGAGCTGTCTTCAGTCGTTCAGAATTTTCGATATAAAGATGCAGTGTTTCTTTCACAGAAATCCAAGAGGCAGATGGCTTTTGCTTCACATATCGGAAATATCCGAATCGCCTGTGCCTGTCTCTCTCAGCCTGTCTTGGATTCCAACTGCTTCAAAATCTCCTAAATCCTTAGTTTCCGGTCAGCAGAGTACTTTTTCCAAAAAAAAAAAAAAGTTATATCTTTGTTATTCTAACTCACCTTTGCACATTATCACAGATCTCCTTCTTGAATCTTCTTGATTCTCTTACATAACTTTATCAGAATAAAGTTCACAACATTGAATCCAATCTCGAAAGCCTTCCTCGCTCGTTCACGATACAAACAGTACTCCCAATCGAGCCCGTTCCGTCCATCGCAGCTGGATTTTCTCACCCACCCTTCGCGAATTCGCCTGTCCAGGATAAAAAAAAACAGCCAGAGAGGGAGTTTCTGCACAACTGTTCGGAAATGAAGGTATCTCCAACTGGTGCGTGCGCCTCACTGTTACTAGCGACCCAGGTAGCACCTGCAGTATCTGCACCTGTCCCAGAACCACAATCACGGGTACAGAACGAACCTTTGAAGGGGGTTGTGAACCAGGGGAAAGAACTTAGCGAACTCTCAGTTGGAACGCTGGATGCAGTTCAATGCTTTGGGTTGAAGAAAATTTACAAGGCTTGTTGATGTTTGAGAGAGGGAGGGAAATATGCGGAAGAAAAGGTGTGGTAATGTTGGATAATGGCTGCATGCTGGGCTTGTCCGGATGCCACACAATTCCAACAAGTTGGTAAATGAGAAGTTTCGAAACAACTTTTACCTCGTGGGAGATGCATGAGAGCTTTTTTTTTTCTGTTGTTTTTGAAATTCGGATAAGTTGGTTAGTCTGATAGAGCTGTTTCTCTCTGCTCTGGTAGCGCAGCTGGAGATATATGTCATGTCATCATGATAAGCTCACTCAACAACCATCTCGGAGTTTCATAAACCTAGAAAGTTTATGTTGAATATGCATACTCGCAAACCCCGAAATTTCACTATCCGGATCAAATCTCGAAAAAGCAGGCTTACAATGCTAGCTAGCTCGCGGAGACTGTATCCGGATATTCTCGTTTTTTCCAACCGTAACGATAACTTATAACGTCCCTCCGTTATACCGTCTCTTATCAACATCGCAGTCATTAGTATCACAATGATACCCCCAGCGGCAGGGCCCGAATGCGCTCATTACATTCCATCAAGAATATATTTTTTGATGGAGCACAGTCAGTCAGCCAGCCAGCCCATGGTTTTTCGAACTCGGAGTCCCCTTTGCTTCGCCCTTCAATATTGCAATATTGCGATAAGGACACTCGCCGAAGAAGCCTTTTTTAGTTCAGCTATAATTACTTATACTGCCTTACTTTTAAGAAATTTCAACAAAGTAAGAAAAACGGTGCTAGTAATATCCAATGGCAAATATACCGCTTTCCCCCGTACGTATCCATCCCGTATGGATTAGGATCCGATCGCCCCATTGCCGTGCGACGGACAAGAGTTCGAGACTCTAATAACGGTGGCGTGATGAGCAGCTAGCTGAAGGGGAGGAGGAGGAGGAGGCAAAAGGGAGAGCTCAATATCATCGAAACTAGAAGCTGGGAAGCGGCACGCACATGGCATATGATATTATTTTGCGACAGCAACTGTCATTTGCGATTGCATCTTGCATTTTCCGTTTCGTTCTCATTAGTTTCAGACGTCCTAGGGAGGCAAGGAAGGCGAAAATACGGGAATACCGGTCGATCGAGGATGCTCTGTTTGAGATTTTTCTTTTGACTTTGGTTTTACTCTCTCTCTGTGTGTGTGTGGGTGTGTATAATATCGGAATACTAGCGCACGAGCATAGGGGGACCCACAAGGTCGACTAGATGCCGCGATGTCGTTGGCCACGTTGATGGAAATGTAAATGATGCATATGGGATGAAAACGAAAAAAAAAAGAAGGCGGCGTCGGCACGCTCAGGCTTTTTCGAAAAAAAATCACTGACATGTCGCATATTGAACGGAGGGAGGAGGCGGGAGCGCCTTGGCCGAACATGGCCGAACCTCGTATTTCAAGCTTTTAAACTTTTGGAGACGGCGTGTTTTTTTTTTTCTCGCAGGGCGCTTATATTCATGTGTCCGTCGCCGTATGTAGCTCAGAAATATACTGTATTCATGTGCGTGCATACGTATGACATTTGTAGGCATGAGGCATCATCATTTTCAAAAAAATTTATGTATGTCTTGGTTTTATGGTACTTGATAGGATGTTTGATGGGAATTTGATATCAAAGCTCTAGTTTCCCGGATTTGCGGCGAGATTCAGGAGCTCATTTTACAAAAGGGCGAGCGAGCGAGCCATATGGGATGAAAAAAGGTGTGATTCACGATCATGGTGTATCCATTGCATTTCGAATTTCTAGGATCTGATGAAACTAGGTGGTATTGGCTAATTCCAGGCTTAGCCCGGCCATATGGCCGCCACGGTGGAAACTCTTTTGAAATTCTGGGCTCAATCTTGCTTTTTCTTCTCTTTCTCTCTTTCTATTTTGTTTTTTGGTTTTTTGGGGGCGAAGAAATTAATTAAAAGCAAGATAAAATACAAATTGATATTATATTGTAGAGATAGGCTAAACCGGCTCACCCTATTCGATATTCCATGTGGGCTATCTTGTCTTTTTCGATTGGTATGTCTGGGCTAGCTAGCTATCGTCAAAAAAAAACTCTAAAAAGGTTCGATATCAGGGTCAGGTACCCGGCCGGCTGATCAATCGATGGCAGACATGAGACTAGATGATAGTGTAGTATACTATAGTGCAATGTAGTGATTGGGTGCCTGCCAACCCGTACGTGCCGTGGCACATAAGTGTATGTTGGATTACAGTACAGATGCGTAGGTAAAAAATACGTTAGAAGAACTAAAAAGTTGATATAGAAACGAACCTCGCGTATATACGTATGCGTTATTGGCCCGTAACGTACGTTATAAAGATGTATATATTGGTGTGTGTGGATAATGCGATGGGGTTTTCTAGCTCTGCCACTTATACAGCTTAACGAGCCGCCTGTCTGCTTCTGCACGCAGCTGCACGGAAGAGAAAAAAATAAAAAAAAATAAAATATAAAAACGCTGGGAGTAAAAAAAAAACTAGGTCATGCGCAAGGGGGTAAAAAAGAATATACTACGTATTATTGCAGAAAAATTCTCGAGTCTCACAAATCACAAACCGACAAAAAAAGGTAGAGCCAATTCGGCCAAAGTTTTGGATTGAAACCTGGGTGGACGGCTGAGCCTTAAGGGTATCCACCATTCTTTTTTTTTTTTCGTCAAGATAAACCAATAAACGTTTTTGAGCCCAGAAAACAACCATGCATGAGATGATGGGGTATGGTGTGGAAGCGAAATCAAATCGCATCGGTCATCGCAGCAAAAAAAATAATTAATCCCTGTCAGGTTGTATGCATCTGCTCATGTGTGGTGTGGTGGAGAATCTTCAGAGAAGAAGGGGTGGTGTCAACCGAGTGGGTGTCTGAAACCCCCGTGGGAATTATATTCTTCACAGAGAGAGAGAGAGAGAGAGAGAGAGAGAGAGTAATAGTAAAAGTTAACTTGTGCCGTATGCAGAAGAGAATCTCCACTGCGCCTTTTTTTTCTTTCTTCGAATTATTATTCTTCCAGATTTCTTTTGGAGCCCTGGGCAAGCCTCCTTCGTTCGCTTATTCTGATAGCTGACTGGAATTTCTCAATCGGTCAGTCAGTCAGTCAGTCGCCTGAGAAATCCGAGCCGTGCCCCGACGCGGCCGCAAGGAGGAGAGAGGAGGGCCTGCCCGAGCCAGCCAACTGCAACACAGTCCAACATTCTGGCAACCAAAAACCCCAAAAACCGACAGAACATGCCGACCAGACTGACTGACTTTTGAACTTTGGACTTTGATATCAGTGCAGTGCAGTGCAGTGCACTGTCAAAGCGATGATGCTACTACTATAACTTTTGGTGAATAGAATTGAATTATGGCCATTTCCGGAAGCCATCCGACCCAGAAGGATCTTCGGCAGACGGGTAAAGAAAAAGCCAAACCCCCCTATAGTTATAGGACTATTCGATAGAGGAATAAATTATAACGGGAAAAAAGAAGAAAAGAGGAGGGGCGTCGGACTAAAATTAAGGTAGCAAACAATGATGCATCATGCAGCGGGACCCAATTGCGTTAATCGAGGGTATTCCGCGAAACAGAGCTGGTTCGAAGGGCTGATTCGGGGAATCCTCACCACCAAAACAGTCATAGGCCAAGTCCGGAAGGCTCGTTCCTTGTTCCTGGCTAAGAAAAAATAAAAATAAATGAAAAACATCTTGTGAAGAAAATCAAGATATCGCAAATTGAGAGCGATCGATTGGAGTGACTCGGTCCGTGAGCCTTGCCGTCCGTCGCCAGCGTCGTTCGTACCGCTCGCGCTCCTCAAAAAAGATCTCACCATTAGCACTCGAGTACTTCTCTCCTGCCCCTTCTGCGCCAACACAAAGCACGGAATAACCAGTTAGACGTCGCGGTCGGTGCGCTCCTCGAAACCCTCGATTGACTTTGGAGGGCTACCACGCGAAAAAGGCCCAATCGCGAAGGCCAGATAGGACTCTTTTTTTTTTTTTTTTTTTTTTTTTTTCTTACTAGTCTAGAGTGGGGCTCCCGGGTGTCGAATGTCTGAGCAATAGCCGTCAAATAAATTAGAGTAGCAAACAACATCCCTGAGCTCCGTAATACAGCAGCGCCGCAGTTACTCTGTTTAATCTTGAATAGTAGTATTTGAGAGACAAAGTAACAAATTGCCGATTCGTCGTCAAACGGTCAGGAGCTCTGAAACAAGTTTTTTTTTATTCATTTTTCTCTTTCCCGTGACTTTGTTTGGAGATTTTTTTTTTTTTATTCTGCTCTATTGATTCTATTGATTCAAAGCTCTGCTGTCTGGGGTAAACCGGGGTTCGCAATGGCCCCGAACATGGTTGAAGGTCGTACAGACCCAGACATCCACCAGCAACCAGACCAATGGGCGCGCTAGAAGCTTAGCGCTAGCCCGACACAGTCACCTGCTACTTTCTGTTATTTTGCTGTGCGAAATTTGAGTTTTTTTTTTTTTTTTTTTTTTTTTCTTCAGGGAAAATACCAAATGCGATCGAATCGGCCTCCTTCGGTCAATGCGTTCCTTTCATTCATCGTCCCTCTGTAATTTCAGTACGGATGAGCCCCAGCGGCGCGTTATGGGGGCACGGCACACTTGCGACTAAAAGAAAAATAATATTGGAGCCGGCCGTTCCAATTGATTCTGTTCATTTTTTTCTTCTTCTTCTTCCTGTAGAATATTTTCTTTTCCTTTTCGCCATACTGTAGTTACTAGCGTGGCGTATTTTTGCCATACATTGCGCTCGGATTCGCTTCACTAGTGTAACGGATAGGCTTTTTAGCTTGGGGGGTGGTTTTTTCGGTAGTCTCGGACCCATCAACTAACTGCACTCTAAGCTCGATGAGATCATGTCTACGGCAAAATATACCCACGACCACACCTCCTAAACCTAAGACGAATACGGATATTGGGCGCGTAAATTTAGATTCTTTTTAGTGCCCACTGTCCTTTTTAACAGATATACAATGGTACATACCTGTCCACTGCAAGTTGCAAGGTACGCCCAAGTTGCCAGAAAGCATAAGAAAATAAAAATAAAAAGAAATTATGCCTTTTAAATCTGTACGTCCAATTTCGTATCCCAACTATCCGTCCAACAACAACAACCCCCGGGGGTCCGGCGGCGGGTCAAGCATTATAGCTAGCTTTTAAACCTTTTGCAACTTCTCCCCAGGGCATTGCAACTCTAGACGAACATAGTCTCAGCTGAGCGCTTCAAACAACAGCTTCCCGCGAGTCTCTTAATTGGGATTTCCCAAGTTGTATCCTCTTCGTCCTAACCTCTATTCAGAGGACATGGATGCATTGGCTGGTAATATTGCCTCAGTGCTATACACCACCACGACAACCACACCACCCCCCCCTTCGATCGAGGCTTGCTCGAGCTCTCTCGCCCAAGCACAAGAGATTCCGTCCCACTCCTGATGGAAAAGAAAACATAAAATAGAAAAAAAAAAAAAAAAAGTAATCCTTCTCGTCGCATGGGTGTGTGTGTGCGAATCAGAAATATCCACCACGTTGGAGACCCAACAGAAACTTCCCGCAGCTAAATTGGCGATGGTAGGGGTCCAAGTCTTAGATACACCCACCATGCCAACTTGAACTTCTATAAAGTTGGGGCCATCTCGCCCTTCGATCGACAATATCCTTTTCTCATCAGGGCCTCAATACCAAAGACGGTGTTTTTACTCAGCAGTCTTTTTTTAAAGCTATTCTACTCCGAATACCTTTTACTACCTTTTTAGAGAATCGCCTCAAGGCAAATCCGCTTCTTTACCCTCTCACTTCTTATATATCCTCTTCCTCCTCCCTTTTCACTACCTCTTTTAATAGCTACCTTTTACCAAAAAAGCTCTCTGAAGTATATATAAAACCACAAACCCGCCAAAATGAAGTTCTCAATCATCTCCGTCGCCATCCTCATCACTCCTATCATCGCCTTGCCAGTGGCTGATCCCGCGGCATTGCCAGCTCTCGCCGCTGAAAAACGCGAGGCCGAACCATGGTGCGTTGGAAATGCCTGCAAAACGAAGCGTGCCCCAGAGCCAGCTCCAGTCCCAGTCGCTGAACCCGAAGCAAAGCCGACTTGGTGCGTTCTTAACGCTTGTCACAAGAAGAAGGCCAAGCGTATCCCAGAACCAGCTCCAGAACCAGCTCCAAAGCCAGTTGCTGCCCCCGAAGCGGCACCCACTTGGTGCGTTGGAAACGCCTGCCACAAGAAGCGATCTCCAGTCGCTGAAGCCGAAGCAAAGCCAACCTGGTGCGTTGGAAACGCCTGCCACAAGAAGAGATCCCCGGTTGCCGAAGCTGAGGCCAAACCAACATGGTGCGTCGGAAATGCGTGTCACAAGAAGCGATCTCCAGTCGCCGAAGCTGAAGCAGCACCCACTTGGTGCGTTGGAAATGCCTGCCACAAGAAGCGTGAAGCTGCTCCGGAGGCAAAGCCATGGTGCGTCGGCAACGCTTGCAAGCGTGCAGCTGAGGCAGAGCCCACCTGGTGCGTTGGAAATGCTTGCCATAAGAAGCGTGAAGCTGCTCCAGCTGCCGAACCAACTTGGTGCGTCGGCAATGCGTGCCATAAGAAGCGCGAGGCCGTTCCAGAGGCTAAGCCATGGTGCGTCGGTAATGCGTGCAAGCGTGAAGCTGAAGCCGAAGCCGAAGCTGCACCCGCCCCTGCTCCTGCCCCAGTCGCCTAAATATCAACAACCTCCACGACGTCGACATCGAGGACGGGATGACCTGCAAATGCAAGTTCGACGGTCACTTCCTTCTCTAGATTCGAATACCACAACTTCATCATCATCATCATCACCATCACCATCACCACCACTACCATTCTCAATCAGGGACATGTTCAGGTCAACACTGTCCAGTTTCCTTTGTTACATCTCGTCTCCTGATCAAATTCTTTCAAAGTTCTCCCCTGGTCGCGCAAATTGCTATTAATTCGGAAGAGAAGAATATAAAAAGAAAAAAAAAAAAACTTCAATAATTTTTCTTTAATTTTTTATATTTTTTCTTTTTTAATCTTTGGTCTCAACTCCCCTCCCCATACCCAACGGTGTTCTTTTTTTTTTTTTTTTTTTTTTTCTTCCTCTCTTCCATTCGATATTTTCTTGTATATAAAAAACCCTCGTGGTTAACCCCGGCCAAGTTTACCTCTAGAGTTTTTTTTTACATGCTTTACTCATGGGCCGCGCGAGCGGTTTTATTTCCTTACTATATATTTATTATTTATTACCTGTCTGCAAAAAAACCCTTTTTATATATATCATGTTTTACCATCAGCTGCCCAAACATGTATTTGAGTTCTCGCCAACACTTTTTTTTTTTTCAATGCCTGCTGTCTTGTGTCTTTTTTTTTCCTTTACAGTGTTGTGTCCAAAAAAAAAAGGGTTCTTTTTTTTGGAGCGAAAAATATTTTGTTGCTGGGCTCCCGAGGGGGGAGTTGTCTCGTAAACCAGACTGCCATCCTTTACTTCTGCGAGTAGAGGTTCAAAGGATGTCAGTCTGGCTTACGAGTCAACTGTCGAAAAACAGGGAAAATACTAATATAGTACTCGGCGGCAATCATTTTTTCACACAAAAAATAGGGCTCAATGGAGGCTTCTTCCGTTTTTTTTTTTTTTTCCTTGTTTCTTTCTGTTCAATGCAATGCTTCAGTTAGGAGAGATAAGCACATTATTAGCTAGCAAATTAAAAAAAAAAAAATGATAATTCAATACTTGTTTGAACTGAACACCAATTATTCATATTTTTTTTCCCAATCGTAATCATAATCATAAGCTCCGTGGAAATTCGAAATACACTGTAAAAAAAAAAAAAAAATCCAAGAATGTGATGGAAATTTTCAAAACCGCCTAGGCGGGTCCTTCTACATTAGCTTCGGCGTTCTCGATAGGTATATTGTATTCTGACTGGTTGATTTAATTTTTTTTCTCGACGGGGGGGAGGTGTGGTAACATGGGAGAGATAAGCTAGGTAGAGAGGGAAAAAAAGGTACCTGGCAAGCCAGCTCGGCCTGCAGCACACCACCCACTTTTCCCCTTCTTCTTCTTCTTCTTCCCAACGCGGTTGCAGCAGCAACAGCAGCAGCAGCCCACACACGATATGGTCTGGTATAATACTGTATAACAGGTGGTGATAATTTCAGTGCATACATACATACATACATTCTACATGTTGCCTTTAATCACGGCAGAAAACAAAGTTCAGGAAGTGGGAAGAAAAAAAAATATCTTGGATGAGCTATTTTATTTCCACTTGCTTACCGATTCCCAACATTGAGTGACTCGGAATAGTCCGATTATTGACTTGTTTCTGACGATTACAATTGTACAATTACTTGGTATATATATAAGTTGGCATTCTATTGCAGCTTGTTTTTGATTTCTTTGGTTGGATGTTAACATGTTTGGATGTGTTGCGAGGCGTGTTGGTTGGGATGTGTTAGGTTGGAATTTATTCACTTGTTATAATTTATAAAAAACTAGACCGATACTATAGTACTAGTCTCGCAGCGATACCATACCATATTTAGCTGGTGCGATGAAGCGAATAAAATTTTAAATATCGATTCTAGAGCCCTGTCCTGTCGATGTCGCAGGCTTCGGGGGGAACATGGAAGTACGGTTCCGAACGCGAGGGTCTCTCCGTTTAGATTGGCTCTCCCCCCCGGTTCCAGATCAGCTAAGTATTAATTCCTCACGCTTGCACTACTCCATTGAATCAATCGAGATAAGTAAAGTAACGTAACGTAAAACCCTTGATCGAAAAGCTAAGCTAGCTAGCTTGCAATTGGGGCTGATAAATGAATCACTTTTTTTTTTTTCTGGTTAGTCTTATCGTGAGGAATCTTCAGCACTCTAGGTTAATTTAGCCTCCCGATCTAATTTAAAAAAAAATTTCCTCACTCAAAATTCCCATTGTGCTTATTGTTTTTGTTCTTGAAACGAGGCGACCCGGCCGGACATGCAAGGCTGGGGTGGTGCACTGTGAGAGGAAGCAATATTAATATCTCGCGTGGATGTGATGAGTTTTTCTCGAGCGTGCTTTTTCAATAATCACAATTCATCAACGCGGCAGGAAACGTGAACGCGAAACGTGCTAAAACCAAAAATCTTCATGTCTCTCGCTAGGTAAATTACATTATTTCTTATTTTATTTTTTTTTTTTATTTTGTCTGGTCTGTCTGTCTGTCTGTCGCGGCAGGATCCACCGGCACGCCATTCTCCCGATCTGAGACCGTGACCGCTCCCCCCCCAGTTGCGTGCAACTGCTTCATCCATCCACTCCACTTCCCCATTCCAACACCACACCAGTGCCAAAACCGTTCCCCTTTTTTAATATAATCACTCACCCACTCACTCACTCACTCACTTGCTGATTTTTGTGACATTTCTGTGCATCTGGCCACATTTCGGGCCTGACTGCGTGTGCTTTGCACATTCTATTCTCCGTTTACCGGACATCTCCCTCATCTCGCGTTCGCTGTTACCCAACTCCGAATTTCCGGAATTTCCACAAAATGATCATAAGGGGGAGGCAAAAAAATAAATAAATTAATAAATTAAAACGCGAAATTTTTGTTTTACAGATAAACGAGGCTGGTTGACATTGGGTAAGGTAAGATTAATCACGGAGCATTCGAATTCACAGCCCCCCCATGGTTCTAAAGTCTAGAGCGATTGGCGGATTCGATTCGATTCGATTCGAACGTTCTGGGAATCCTCGCTACTAGCAGTGCATACATGTACGTACTAGCATACTAAGAACCGAGTAGACGGGTATCGATGTTGCATTCGGTATATAATTAAAAAATTAAAATATCGATGGATGGGGTGGTTTATGCGAAAAGGTTTAGCCTAGTGCTAGCTAGCTAGAATATATATCTACAGTGTCCGGATCTTTGGGATCTTTAAATTTAATCTTTTAGGATATTTCACTGCTTGTAATTACTTGGGTAAGTATTTCTAAATTAAAAAAAAAAAAAAAAGGTCGTATATAGTAGCAAGTTGGGATATAACATGTTGTATACTAGTATATTCAATGCGCATTATAACAATTAATGCGAATTCGAATTCCAACAGCCGTGTTGAATTGACTGGATACCGTGATATAATTACAATGTATAATATTAATAGCATCACGTTTCGAGTTTCGCGTTTGCGTTTACAAAGCTGCCGAAGATACCGGCCGATGCCGATTGAAATTCTTTTTGATTGTTTTTTTTTCATAGTACATGAGTGTTTGATGCATGCTGTCTTTGAAGGCACTTTCACATACTTACTTACTTACAGCTATAGCAGACGGTTTGCTGCGGCATGCGGGTGTGTTATTTCCGACACTTCGCATACCACCATAAGTATACATCAACAACACAAACGCCTTCGCTTCGGTTAACCTGCGATGTCAAATCTAGATCTAGCTTTAGCATCGTCATATCATATCTCACCAAGAACAGAAAAACTCTTGACTTCATTTCATGAAAAAAAGATCTGAAGAAAAAAAAAAAAGTGAAAAAAAGTGAAAAGAACCATCCTCGTATTCCAATTTTGAAACCGGAATTCCCGGCATCTGCCTGCAGTCATCCATCCATCCAGCTTGAGCCGTCCGTCTTGCAAGTTGCCAAAAAAGAGTACATACATACAAAAATTGTAATCCAGTAACTCTCATCCTCTAAGCGAGAAGCCCTTTCGAATTCCTTCCCTTCGGTGAAAGTCCACCACCGTCAAAACTAGGGAAAAGGGAAAAGGGAAAAAAAGAGAAAAATAGAAAAGAAAAGCGAAGCGACGGAGTTTACGAGTATCTGACGAATCGCATGGCGAATAATATATATTCGGGTCTCCACCCTATCCTGCCATGTCGCGCCAGCCAGGGGTAAATCAACATACCATATCACCATATATATGTATATATATAAAAAATAAAAAAAAATCCTCTGTGTGTCTGCACGGACAAGTATGTATGTATGTACCGGGACCAGTACCAGGCCCGGGGGTATGTAGGGGTTAAGGGTCACGACAACCACACACCATTCAAATTCGATTTTCTCGAAGCTTTTCGTACGTGCTGGTTCAACTTTATACGTTTTGGGTGTAAGTTTTTCTTCAGCAGCAAGGGGGTGGTGCATGGTGATAGGGAAAGGAATTCAAGCCAGGCGAGGTGAGGTGAAATTTCTTCAAATATACAGCGGGATATTGTATTTTGTATTGCATTGTAAATGTAATAATAAAGTCCAGGACTGCGCGGGCAGCGCGCGATGCGACGGGCGCGCAATGCAACACATTTCTTATTTCATTTTTGTTTTCGCGGCTGGGCACACCCTTACG
Source organism: Arthrobotrys entomopaga (assembly GCA_012184315.1). Classification (NCBI taxonomy): domain Eukaryota; kingdom Fungi; phylum Ascomycota; class Orbiliomycetes; order Orbiliales; family Orbiliaceae; genus Arthrobotrys; species Arthrobotrys entomopaga. The sequence continues at coordinate 1,226,624 of LDDX01000214.1, read as the reverse complement.
ATGCTGTGCCATACGATAAGATGCTTATTGTTAACATATTTGTGGAGTTAAACTTGAGGTTTTTTACGAATAGATAACTATAGCTGTAGCTGAACATGGTCTACCTTACGACTACACTATACGAATGCAGGAGCGGCTCGCCTTTCTCGAGGGTTTTTTTTGGTTTCGTGAACCGTCATTGCATCGTTGATTTGATTCGATTAATTCGATTCGATGGGAAATCTAGAGACGCCCACCGGCCGCCAGGGGAAGGGGTTTGATGCGATGCACTTACTGCATGTATGTAGGTACTGTAGGCACTGATGTATGTAGGTATGTATGTATGTATGCATGCACGGTACGGCTCAAGCAGCGAACGAAAACCAGTTATATTCAAAATATTTACAGGAGAATAGAAAGAAGCAACCCGTTATAAAAAAAGTCAAAAAAAAGAAACATGAAAAAAAAAAGAAAGTATTGTAAAAAAGGAAAAAAAAAATATGAAAAAGAAAATACCTAAACACCCTCCCAAGAAAAAAAAAAAAAAGGAAAAAAAAGGAAAAAAAGGTAAAAAGAAAAATCATGACAGAAAGATGGTGGAGTGGAGATTCATGCAGGAAGGTGGGGTCTGCGGTAGAAAGAAAAGAAAAAGTAAAAATGACGGCGCTTAAGGCCAAACAACATTGGCTGCTGCTCTTGACATGCCCTTAAGCACAGACTTCCAGGGAACTTTCAATTTCATCTTTGAGGATGAATTCATCGTCTTTTTACAAGCCGTCTTGATGAAATTCTTGATTGGCCTTTTCTTGCCAGAGCCTGCTTCTGCGAGGCGGTCTTTGTGGAGCCCACGCGAAACTAGGTATTCCAACGGAGTCATCGGAGCCTGGGTCGCGGTCGCAGGTTCTTCTTGTTCGGACTCCGAAGGAGGAGGAGGAGGAGGAACGGCGGAAGTATTAGGTGTGGTCGGTGGCGTTACCGTCGTCGTCGCTGCTGGCACAGACTGGTCATTCGCATGCTCAACGGCTCCGCTCGCAGAGCTTGAATCCACAACGTGCGACTCCATAATTCTGTCGCCGTCGTGAGAATCAAGCAGGGCCTCGAGGTGGGTTTCTGAGAGGCAGATTGAGTGGCTTGCAACTCTCACCAACTCCAGCCCGTCTCCCATCTGGCTTCCCGTGTCCTGAACTGTTTCGAAGGACGCTGAAAAAACCAAATCATGCAGGCCGTAATCTGAATTATTATTATTACAGGCGCCTTGTCCTCCATCTAAGGTGTGGGCTATAGGGAGATCGGCCTGTGGGCCTGCATCCCTCAGCTCGTCCACCTCATCTGTTGCAACAGAGGTTGCAGGGAGACCGGGTTCTCCCCAGGCATCTCCTACCTCTGTGACAACAACATTTGACGGTTCGATTGACTTGTCTTCAATATTATCAGTCTCCAACATTTCTTGTTCACTTGGCGTATCCATAGAGGGAGTATCAATGTCAGTTGTAGGAACAACGGTGAGAGGAACCTCAACAGTAGTAGTAGCAGTATTAGCATTAGCATCAGCATCAGTATCAGTAGTAGGAGGAGCTTCAAGCTCAACCTGAACTTCACTAGATTCTTTAGCTTTAGGAGTATTGTCAACTGCTACTAACTTCTGCTCTTCTTCCTCTTTCCATTCCTGGAGCTTTGCACGCATCTGTCTTCCAATCTCTGCTGTGTTAACCTTGGCTGCTCCTTGATACCCTCTTTGACTGGATGCGTGCCCTGCGGGTGGAAACCTGCCAGGAGCACCGCCATTCCCCATAGTGATGGAATTGAAGTTCATTGTCAGTCGTTCGTATTTACTCATCTGGGGTGTGAACGGGTGTCGGTCGTAGAAAAAACCATCTTTATAGACCCACTGAGAGCCATCCCAAAATTCTCCGGGTTGACCGAAGAATTTCTGGATTTGTCCGAAGTTATCCTGCCAGTAACTAACGAAGTTTGGATCCCGGATTTCATCTGCTGTGAGTGAGCGGTAAGAAGAGGTTGTGATTTGAGAGGTATTATCGCCTTCCTCTTCAAACTCGTAATCTTCGTCGTAGTTGTCAGGTACTTGTGAATCGTCATGATAGTATTCCCCGACGTCTGCGTCTTCTTCTCCGTAGGTATAGTACTCATCTTCATATTCGTCGTCGTATTCATCTGCAGAGAGGAACTGCGATCCAAACTCCTCTTCAGCCGTGTTGTACTCTTCTTCTTCTTCGTAACTATCTTCTCCTTCCAAGATATCTTCTTCGTCACCTCCTCCAGGGGACAACTTCTCATCGTCTGCATCGCCCTGGTGAGTAAGCTCTGGAACAAGCGCATGGTCAAGCTCCGAGGTGGTATTGTTATGGGTGACCCACGGTCTGGTTACGAGACTGTGAGTGACTCTGGAAGTAGACGGAGTGACTTTGAGGATTCCGGGAACCCACTCGTCATCATCGTCGTCCCAGTCTTCCCAGCGGGTAGAACTCGAAAGAGTTGCACCCGAGGTGACTGGGATTTCCGAATCAGTCTGTTCGATATCTGAAAGTGCCATGTCCGAAGACGTATGAAAGCCTGATTGGGCATCTTGCCCTTCTTCTTCTTCCTCGTCATCAGCCATCACAGAGGCAGGCTGAGAGTCGGAATTGGATTCGGGCTCGAGACAAACAGTACTTTCAGTGGCAGTCATATCAGTTTGTTCTTCTTGTTCTTCTTCTTCTTTTTCGAGAGCAACCTCAGAGGTACGCATCTCAGAAGGAACAATAACTGAAGTGACGAGGTCGATAGCTACATCGAGTAAATCGACAACAGGGTCTTCATCATCAGCAGTAGCTATAATAATAATAATAATGTATATTAGAATTACCACACATATAATGAAAAAATCAGTATATAAAATAACAAAGGAGGGACAAACCAGGAGTATCAGTGGTCAATTGTTCAGTCTGCTCAATGATAACACGAACTTGCTCTGCAGTATGTTGAAGCTCATCAAATTGGCCGGCAAAGTCTGCTGCAGCCTTGAGAAGACGGCAGACAGCAGCTTTACGAGCGGAGGAAAGAAGAGACGACATTTTTAGTTCGATAGAGGAGAGGTATGAAGTGTCAATTGATGAATATTTGAAGTAATTGAGTAAGTTTGTTTGCAACGTTTGGAAGATGGTGAATGAGATTGTGAAAGTCTTGATATATGTGTATGGAAGCTTAAGATTGTGCGTGCGAACGTTGCGAAGGATCAAAACTGAGAAGAGGGAAGAAGTAAAAGAGAAGAAGGGAATAGAAGGGAGTCTACAATTTGTAGTCAATTTTGGTTTAGCAACGTTGAACGTGGGAATCTCGACTGTCAAGTTATTATATTGTCATTAATTGTCGACTGTCAACAGCATACAATGAAGCTATATACACATAGTATCGACCTAGCAACATCTCTCCGGTACTCTCTCAATCAATCGGTACCATAATTATATTATATCACGAGATCCTCGACGAATTTATCACCGTCGATAGATCCTCTCAAATTTGAAGTTTAAAAAAAAAACTAGAATATATTATATATAACCAAGTCGACTCTCTCAAAAGTCGAGTTCCACTGTAGGAACAAATAAAGTGACCTTTGTAGCGAAATAGGCAATCCATCCCAATCGAGTAAGTCATACAAATTAATTGCCACCAACCCCAGTTCTCCACAGTCTCAACACTTCCAAAAACAAAAAAACAACCACTTCGAACCGTATTATCTCTGTATTATTGTACAAAAGAAATAAAGATTTATATCGCATCTACAACCGGTACCCTCCCAAGAAGGGTACATCCCACCGCGTCTGAGTGGACACACGCCGTCGGTCGTTCGTCTGTCGTCTGTCGTCTGCAGAATTTCGATCATTGTGGAACCCTCGCTTACGCTCGGACGCCCCTACCCCCCCATACCATACCACCACCACTAAACCATACATAGTACCATACCATACCACCCCTCCCCCTTGTAAAAAATGCAGCGGGCCGAAAGGCAAACTGTGTGAGAATGTTTGCTCTATCGTGTTTGCTCTACGCACGTCGGTAACGGCAAAACCTTATCGTGTTTGCTCTAAACCCATCCATCCAGCCGTGGATCCATCTTGTGTTTGCTCTAACGGAGGTATGTCGACGGGATGCGCCATATGGACATTTTTTAATAAGTTTAAGGCGGGGCCCCCGGGAATGTTCTATTTAATAGCTTATTTTGACGTTCCCCGTTTTCCTTTTTTATTTCTGATTTTCCCTTTTTTTTAAATTTAAAAAGCCGTCGTTTTCGTCTTTTTTTTTTTTTTTTTGAACAGTCGCTAGCGGTCGAGGGAAGGGGACTAGTGGGGATTTTTGGCCACCAACCAACCAACCAAACCACCCAGCATTCGATTCGACTTTTGTATAGTGTATGGCATTTTCGACAACGGTGGGAATATTACAATATTTACGACTGATGGATTATGGGAAATGATGATATTTTATTTTACGAATTTTACGATACGCTGGCTGGACTTTTATACGACTCTACGATATATCGCGATATTGGTATTTATAAGAAACGATTTTGTGTGTGGATGATATTATTATTATTATTTGGTGTTTTTGTTATTTCTGCGTTGTTTGGGGACAACACAACAAAGCGTGCAACCGTCCGATGCAAAATATTCACCACCTGCTTCTAATTAATTATCGGTCGCACAAGGTCAGTCGAGGAACTTTTCAATGTCGACCCGCTCAAAGCTTTGAATCGACCGTGCCATCGAATACCAATACACCGCCGCCCGTCGAGGGACCCACGCTTCTTCCAACCAGTTCTTTCTTAAATTCCGTCGGGCGCTGTTCCTTCGTCGTCGCTGCTGAGAAGATGCAGCCGTCCCACTCGCACTCCCTCGTTCCTCGCTCCCTACCCCCCATCCCTCGCCCACCTCGTTCGTCGCCGGTCTTACGTCTTCTCCCCCTCCTCCTCCTCCATCCTTCTCCTGGGTCTTCTGCTGCCGTCTCAAAGCCATGGAATCTTGCCAGTCCTTCTCAGCCGATGGGAGTATGACCTGAACGTTGACGAACCGGTCATTCTTAAAATCCTGGTCCGCGATGTGCGCCCGTGCTTCGTAGACCTTTGCGCTCGGCCACTCGTACTCGTCTTCATCCGCCATTCTAACCGGTGAAGAAAGGTCGTCTATGATCCAGTAGTACTCTCCACGGGGGACATTAGGGTCGCCGGTCAGTTTGATCACTTCCAGACGTTTACGAGGGCCAGACGTAACGGGTTGGTGGAAGAGAAGGAACTCTGGCGTCGTCGAGTTTCCTAAACATTCTCAAAAATCGAGTCAGCGACCGAGGATTTCTCTCTCTACTTTGGGAAAGAAGGTTACTTGGAGGAGAAAGGACTGCAGGACATACCAATCCAGATGCCTCTGTACGGATACTCCTCGGTCGGCGTCCACAGCTCCTCGTCCAACTCTGCAAAAGTCTCCACCCGTTCACCCATCCTAAATCTCCCCTCGATATCCCCAGACGGATCCCCCAACACCGCCCACCGTCTCAACCTGAACGCCTTATCGCTGGGATACCCGCTCCTCTCCTTCCTATCCACCCTCCACTTCTCCCCTTCCTTCTTCTCACCCGCCTTTGCCATCATGAACGCGCTCCGATCAACCTGCGCTCCCACAACATCGTTCCCAAACCCACCGATCGAAACGGACGTCCCGTTGATGCTCACACCGCTGGGTAACCTCATAAACGGCCCTCGCTGTCTCGCCCCTTGTCCGCTCCTGAACCCGTTCGAACTCTCGTTGCGCACCCGACTCGCGGACGGTATGATCCTCGGTGGCCACACCGCCATCTGAGCGTACACATCCCGCTCCAGGATCGCATCGGCGCGAAAGTAAGTGGCGAGGATACCCCTCCTGGAAACAGGAATCTCCCCATCCTCGGACGCCTTGGAGTTCGCTGCAATCTTGAACTCGGGTTCGTCGCGAAGGTTGATCCGCGGGCTGAACGGGTAGATCAACACGGTGGGATTATACGACCAGGCTTCGATCAGATCATTGTTTGGAGGGGACACGGCGAGACTGAACGCTTCGAGGGTGCCGCTCACGGGACTGTATTTTGAGATGAAGAAAGACCCGAAGAATTGACGGTCACCGATGAAGATTTTACGTTTGAGGTAGAGGTGCGGGGATAGGGCGTGGTGTAGGGCCCTGTAGGAGAGGTAAGGGTGCGGGGAGGGGAGGTCCGGAGAGTTTAAAATGTTCTCCCAGAGCGGGTCGGCGAGGGAGAGGGCTTGTATACGTTTGCAGGTCAGGGAGGCCGAGTAGAGTGATATCTCGGGGAGGAGGAGGAGGATCTGGTGGAGGATTTCCGAGGGGAGGGAGAGTAGCTTGCAACCGGTGCTCTTGTTTTCCATTTCCGCGCTCGTGGTAGTAGTAGTGGTAGTAGCAGTAGTAGCAGTCGAGTCGCCAATGCTATGCTGAGGGGTGGTGTGAATGGTGAGAGAGGAGAGCTTCTCGTCTAGATTCTTGACGCCCGACATGTTTTCATGCAATCGATCGGTGTGTGAAGTTGTTGTAGTAGCTATGACGGATTGGTGGTGGTGATTCCCCTGAGAAGGTAGTGAGGGTACCAGGGGAGGTTTCTCCGGCGGCCGGTGGCGTTGCCAGCAAAGGAGAGATTTCTCAGTGGTGACGCTCTGCGATATCAACAAGGTTAGCACCTGTCGGTGTGTCATTTGGCGGTCGCAGCAAGCTCTCGGAATGAAAGATTATAAAAATTTAATTTTTTTTTTTTTAGAAGTTTTGGGAAATTGCGGGGAGTTCTGTCTGCGCGCGCCGATGCTCATGAATGGATTTCAATGCGTATGCTGTGCTGTGCTGTGCTGTACCCAACGACGGCAGTGTGATATGTATGATGTGATACGAAAAATGAACGGCAGCAACGGAAACGCCTCGCGATGCATGCATGCAAAATAATATAAAGTGAATTCAACCAGGTGAGGTTTAATTAAGTATGGATAAAGTGAATCGAATATTGGAGATGTGTTCTATCGGAGGAGACGGCGGGAGGAGGAAGAGAGGGAAAGGGAATCCTTTCAACAGCTTACTTAAAACTTCTCCAGGGTCTGGGTCGATCGATCGACGCCTTTGAAAACATTCACTCACTCATTCGGTCGACAGGTGTAAATTGCAATAATAATAATAATAATAATAATAATGTTTGAACCCTCGCGGGTTCAATTCAGGTTTCTTGCTTGCTTGCGCCGGTTAACGGGGGGGCCTGGGTTGATTGGCTCGAGACGAGGTTTTGGTGAGCCCCACATGCACACCGTGCACTGGTGAATTTTACAACAGAGGGGAGGGGCGAGAAGTGTGTTGGGCTCTTGAAAGGGGTGTGTAACCCGGTGATGTTTAACGTTTACGAGATAACTGGTGATTTTTTCAAGGACGAAGGGTATATTTGAATTGTTTTAACAATGTTTTTTGGTGTTTTATTATTTCAGATAAACTTTGTAATCCGAGTCGACGTTTGACAGCCAGGATGCCGTATCAATCTATATATCCTTACATTCTTACTTGTGTATCTATGGATTGAGGGATTGACGATGTGAGGTGGATCGTATTAATATTATTGAGATATGTTTTGGCCCGAATACTGCGCGTAAATACTGACCTGTACGCATACAGCATTGGATCAATCTAGTACTATGCCATCATTCATTCCGTTGTTGATACTCTGTGGTCGAGGACCCCCCAAATCGTATCCCCTCCCGCGGCCGTCATAGAGGGATAGCAACTTTAAATGTTCCCATTGAACGCCGTCCACCATTCAATTACATGATAAGAGTGACTGCTGTGATGAGTTTGGAAGACGGCTTGGTAGATATCCACGTATTTAATCCGTGCCCTCCTAGGTACTAGAAGAATGCAGACTGATGCCTGGGATCTTGAGCTAAAGAGCACGATCTGTAATACACCAAATTAATGGCTACACATTCGCGAATTCTAAAGTGTAAGCTAATTAATCTCCATCACTGATATTTAATATTTGCCACCAAATAAGGAGTTCCTCTGAGTTCCGGAATATTCGAATGACATCCCTACGAAAGAAAACCTGACAGGCGTTCACAATGCCACCTCGCTCAAGTATGGCTATGGATTGAATGCGCAATGGCCAAATGTTGGGATTACGTCACACACTAGGAGTTGACGTATATAATGCGTCAAACTAGGTACTGGTTCATTTAGATTCAATTGCTTCTTATCTATAGTTCCAATACTGTAAGAGCTCTTGAAATCCCGAATGCGATAGAATCAAGATGGATTAACGTTAATTAACTAAGCTAAGCCTCATATTTGCTTGGTTTCTTTGTGTTATTTTAATACAGACAACACAGCTGCAGGTAGCTCTACTTTTCTAAAGCTCTAGGCATAGGAGTGCGAATTAATTAAATCAGTATAAGATTTTCTAAAATTAGAATGTTTTCTATCAGATGTTATAGAATTCTAGAATAGATCGATATCCGGTGTTCTTTAGCCGTTAGAGTCAACCTGAAACATGAGGGCTAGAATCTGGAGGGTTTCCTGAGTGCCTAGCTTCAGGGTTGCTTTCGCGATTCGGTTGTAGCGGGCCTTGGCATCAACACCTAAAAAAGGAATGGTTTTTTCGGACCGACTTGTCGGAAGAATGGTAGATTATCTACGTAGACACTCTCAAGTGAAAGCTGAAATTTTTAATGGAAGGATTCTAGAAGCTGTAGTGAGACTAGACTAGAAACCTGATTACTGTCAAGCTATTCCTCTATTTACAACTTTAGGACTATTTTTTTTTTTTTTTTTTTTCGCTCCTACGGTAGAGTTCCCGAGTCACTCTTATGACACTGTCTGACTCGGCTCTCGCGTCGATAATATGGATGACCGCGATTTATTTGCACCATCTACGATATTGGTGGATTCAAAAGATACGAAGGCGGCTAGAAGTTAATTCTGGAATAAGCCCACGACCATTATATAAAAGACTTGATGTGCAATTGAATTTAAAATATACCCATCCATCCAACAATCAAGCTTCCACATTTCTATATCCAACTATATATAATCCGATTCTTATAACTAGTGGCCGGTCCACATTATACATTTACCTACTTTTAATATAATTTCTCAGTGGCTGGTCCACCTTTCGAGTTTTTAAGTCTTCTTACGGATATTTCGAGTCCTTTTACATCTTATAAACTTAATACACTTTTAAATTTTACGAATAACGACTCCCTATACCATAATCATCGTACAACATCTACTACGAAATAAAAATCCAGCTATACATCTCATCCTTTTCTATATATATTATATATTTTCAATATTGTATCGAGTAACAATGAAATTCACCACATCCATCCTCTTCTTCCTCTCCTCCACTGCCATCACCGGAGTTACCGCCCTCCCACTCGACCCTCGAAATACCCCCAACCTGGCCAAAACGGCCAAAACATGCCAAAGTGCATTCAAAGGGAAATTTTGGAACGCCCCAGCTTGCGGAGAAGCGCTTCAGAAGAATATAAACCAACACGTGGTAGGCGTTAAGAATCCTCGACCAACAATCATGGGTAACCCGTTTCAATCTTGCGCGAGTAGAGGTAACCCTAGCACCTTCGTGGCGTTTCGAGATAGTCCGATCGGTAGGTTTGCAGGTGTGGGTTGCGAAAAGGGGTTTGATCCTTGTGCGAAGAATTCTGGGTTGAGGTGTACGCCGGGTCCACGTTAAACATTTAAATATAGTTTAAGTATTTTTATGGAATTTAGGAATGACATGTGTCGTTGGAGGGGGTATCTGTTTGTTGGGTTTAGGCGGTGCGAGTAATACATTCGTTCTGGGTCGGATGAAAATGGATAATGATGTAATTATATAAAACTCGACTTGGTAATACGTAATATAATAATACTTATTTATTACTATTTGTTTAAATACGATATGTTGTTACTTATAATAGCAGTCTGACCGCTACGCCAAATTGTGGCGGGTCATGAAGCTTCGAAGATGTTGTATTTTGCACAATGCTTGTGTTGAATTGCTTATGATATGCTGAGGTTCCTGCGGGACTTGGCTTGCGGGACAATGCTGAAACAAAAAATGTAAATGATAACTTGCCATGAAAAGATGGGAAACTTAGCCAATAATGTAACATAATAACTTTGAAACACTAAAAATCTGACTCGACGGTACTCGATTTAGCGTACGCGTCCGCTGATCAATGTCTAAGAGAATTGGAGAAGTCTTGAGCTCACGCTACCCCTCTCGCCCATGGATTTAGTTTTAATAATTGACCAGGCACGCCGGATCAGATCGGTGTTTCTCCATATACCCAAAGACGGGGATTCGAATTTAATGTCACCCGGTTCTGGAAGCCACAACGTTATCGGGCCCGAGGCAATCCAAACATGCAACATGCAACAACAACTGCACGCACTAGCCAGCTAGCCAGCTAGCCAGCGGCGGTCGCCGATACCACCATCCCCATGCGTTTATCTTTCCGAAGTTTTTGCGTGAATTGATTAAAAATAAGGCAAATATGATGGAAGGTTTGAGACATCAGTCGAGCAAAACCGGGTTCTGAAGTCTTCAGCCGCAGAATCGACTCTGCGGAACGGGATCGATGGTGGTGCCAGCACCGAGCTAGATGCAATGCATCATCATCATCATCATCATCATCATCATCATCATCATCATCATACCAGTGAGACGGTCGACGGATCGGATTGAATCACCAGCCTTCTAGAACCTTACGCTTACACAGCTATAGCTTCTCGAATACGAGGTCAGTCACCTCCCGGATAATCCATTGCAAGCCAAACATTACTAATATCGCGCATTATAGCTAACCGAGGCTTGGAATTTTGCTCGCGAGCTTTGACGTTGTAACGTTTTGCTTTGCCATTTTGCTGACAGGTGATGGGTTCCGACGGCTAGGCGGGTACAACAGCCGAACAACAAATGTTCTGCGATAGTTTCTCGCCGTAGCGCCACTGCGCGCTGTACAACATCCTGGTTTATTAACTTCGAGAACCCGGATTTCCACATGCGCATGGAGGAACTATATACAGCAGATCTAGCATCATATAAACTCGATCGCGGACATCGATCTCCACCACCCGAACCCCTCTTTTGAAGCTATATGTACCCTTGGTCGAGACCGCCCTGCCATGATCGCTGATTGCAGGGTCTCAACATCTCGCAACACATATTTGAAATCCAATTTTTTCTGTGTATAAACGAGAAATTTAAATATGATCAGAGCAGACATTATGCATTCTATTAGGTACAACGAATAATTCTTCATTAAGGATTTTCCCTCGCAGAATTGTGCTTTTATTGTGATCTTGAGGCTAGCTTAGTCTCCTATCGTGATTATAAATATAGAATGCAGAACAATCGCATTCGCCCAAATACGAGCCTGCACTAGCTAGCCTGTAAGCCTATATACCCCGGATAAACTCTATTTCCGAAATCCCAGCCGAGTTTATCTTGGCGATAGACAAGCATTATCTTGTAGGCGGGTATTTCCGTATACATGAGGGAATGATGTGAATGCTTGATTAATCGAATATATATTAATTGATGCATTGAGCAAACATTAATACCGTTATATATATCGCGTGTTTTTTTTTTTTTTCGGTGTCGCGACGTCGGTAAAATCCAATCCAATCTTAGCATAAACGGGTTATAACTAGCTTTATTATTATATTATATTAAAATCGGGATTTTGGGGATTCTTCGAGATCGTTACCCTTGATGGATCACTTTCTGTTGGGACTTGTATTGGACCGAGCTAGTGGGAAGTGGGCCGATTTCTCCTGATGCGGATATGCGGCAATCTACCATACTAGAATCGTGAAGCCCTATGGGCTATTGTGGAATGACAGATGCAATTGACTACCTATAACGCCCCAAACGTTCTACTGATGAGGGAAATATAAATAGAACTATGGAAGACGAAACTTATAAGTTGGTTTGGATTCACCTCTCAGCCAATTAGCCAATCCACATTCGTCAAAACATATCCTAGGGGTAACCGACCGTGGAAGCGGATACAAAATCAAGATGCGAGGTCTTCTCCGTTCCACCGCGGCTGTCTTATTCGCCGTCCCAGCTCTTGCCGGACCTACTCTTCACGGCAGAAGCGGTAACAATCAAGATAGATGCAACCACGACAATCCGTTCAAGGATGTTCAAGTCTATGCCAACTATCGTTACGCAAGCAAGGTCCAACAGGCTGTTGATGCTTTCACAGCTGCAGGTGACGCTGATGGTGCCGCTGCTGCCAAAATCATTCAAAAGACTCCCACATTCATCTGGCTCAGTTCGATCTATGATGTAAGCTCTCACTCGATAGCGGTTTAATTTTGATAGGTCGACTCTGGCTGACGGAAAGTTGTAATTGAAGGTCTCCTATTTGGAGCCATACCTTTTGGACGCGAAAGCTATTCAAGACTCCACCGGAGTCCAACAAACCATCCCTTTGGTAGTTTACGATCTGCCCGGTCGTGATTGTAAGCTATTTCAAGCCTTAGGAAGCGAATTTGGTCATTAATTTTATGCTAACGCGAAAATGTTACACAGGCGCCGCACTCGCCTCACAAGGTGAACTCGACCTCTCGATAGACAGCGTGAACGCATACAAGACCCAATTCATCGACGAGATTGTCTCCATCATGCGAAAATACCTCTCTCTCCGCTACGTCATCGTTCTTGAACCAGACAGCTTGGCCAACCTCGTTACAAACCTCCACATTGACGCTTGTGCCAATGCCGCCGCGATCTATAAGACCTGTGTCGCGTACGCTATCAGCCAGCTCCAGGATAAGAATGTTGCCGTGTATCTTGATATCGGCCATTCCAACTGGCTCGGATGGAGTCAGGATCTTCAACCCACTGCTGAGCTTTTTGCTGAAGTTAAGAAGTGGGCTGGACAGCGAACTAACAAATGGAGAGGCTTTGTTAGCAATGTTGCCAACTATAACGGTAGGAACTCTACATATTATTTCATATAGTGTGCGGTCAGTTTACTGATATGTGTGATGAACAGCTTACAACTCGACCACCGCTGACAAGATCTACGGAGTAAGTGATTCGATGACTGGTCCCATATAGCACCGCTTTATTAACCCACGTCAACTTATAGCCCGGCCCGGACAACTCCAACTGGAACGAATGGAGATTCTACAATGCCCTCACACCCTACTTTACAAACTTGGGCCTCCCCACCAAGTTCATGGTCGACCAATCACGATCCGGACAAATGAACATTCGTTCCTCCGCGAGCAGTTGGTGTAACGTCAACAATGCCGGTCTCGGTACCAGACCCACCACTGTCACCGGCGACTGTAACGTCGATGCGATCGTCTGGGTCAAGCCACCCGGTGAGAGCGACGGTACCAGCGATTCTTCCGCGCCAAGATTCGATGCTTCCTGTATCAATGCTGATGCCTTCCAGCCTGCCCCGCAAGCTGGTGACTGGTACGTTTCGAATCTTACCGTCAATCAAGCCATCATATTACGAAGATTATTTCATCGCTAACAATTGTGTTTTCGAAAATATATAGGAACGAAGCATACATTGAGATGTTGATCAAGAATGCCAACCCACCATTCTAGATGAAGGAGTTGTAGCGCTCTCTTTGCACGAGAGAGAGTTACATATGAAGACACTAGAAAAACATGCACCTGTAAATATTCCCATCATGGTATCACTTGTAAATAGGCTTAAAAAACATTCATCAATGTAAATATATGTTCTGAGGAAGAATAGAGCCAAGGAATCGAGAAAAGCGAGGTATCCTTGCTAGTTCACAGCATTTCCCCAGATCTCCTGTTGTATCGAAATTTATAATTGGTTGGTCATTGAATGGTAGGAGTAACATAGTGCTTTATATCAATTTTTCTCTTACGACCTTTCTGTAGGGCTTTTCGTATCAATATCAAGTTCCAGAAACGGTCGAACTAACACCTGTTGGATTCTACAGAATCAACACATTACTGGTTCCAGGATCCAAACTAGTTAGCTCTGGCCTAGCATGGTCTCGGCCTAGCATGCCATAATTGAAAGTTCCGCTCGTAGTAACCCAAATTGGAGCTTGGGTCCTTATTTTTTTCTTTCTTAGAATGAGCTTGCAGAACTTCGAAAGTATTGACATTGAGATCATACCCATTAAGAATTAATCGATGTCAAAAACCTCTAAAGTTAATTTTACAAAATACAACATTTTCTAATAATTAAAACAGTGGTGTGGATTTTTAAAGTGTGTGAAACTAAGTAAGTATTCGTAATCTTAATATTAGATTAACATTGATTGATGGTGGTATAAATTCTTATAATAAAATTCATTTATACTTTACATTTACCAAATTAGGCATATTTAAACCAATAATAGTGTTGGTATACCAATAAAATGCATATAGTCACGCCTTCCCCTGTCCCACGGTGATATCTATCCACTCTAAGAATGCACAATCTTTCCTCAACATGTACTTCTAACGCCAAGGTAATAGACGATAAAGCCCCGCATACGCGGAATAAACTATGGAAGACCCGTATACTAACTCTCTCCGTAAGAACTGGTAAGGTGTCCTCTTGGTAGAGAGTAAACATGTGTAGCGTCGAAATGCGTTTCGGGTCCGGATCCATATACTTCACTATGCAGAATGTCAATTTCACTAAAACTCGGATACGTATACAAAGTGGGTTTAAAAGTCCCTCGGGAACTCGCTATAACGGTCGTACCAACTGGTGCATTGACCCTATGAAGGTAAAAACAAGCTGATCTCGATATCCTGTTAATTGTATGTTTCCTTGAATCCGGAAATTTCCGGAAATAGCTCACCAGATTTTGTTAATTCGGTCAACCCTTTCATCGAAAACGCAGCGCGTTATCGTCACGATGCCACAGCTGCATAGAAAAATGTCACAGAATTCTAGGACCCAGGACTAAATGGTATACCAGCGATACATAGTTGACCATTCAATTGTTGACAAGCGGCTATAATTCTCAATATTCGTTTTTAAAACAACAGATGTAGCAAACCTAAAATACAATAATAAGAAAACAACCCGCCATCATAAGCCAATACAAGATCCGTCGATATATGACCATTGAATCACTTCAATCAGATATTAGTGATTGGCGGGTCGTGTCCCACCAACCTCCTTTATTAGATATTCAATGTCCGCCTGCTTGAGATTATCATTCCCAGCTAGATACCTCACTATCTTATCGGTGTAGGGCCCGGACTTGGTCCACATGCCATTCTTGCAGAAATTTTGTTTCCCAAGAGGCGGGAATTTTTGTGGTTTGCCTGGCACTTGTTGAATGGAGATACATCCTCCGAAAGGCCCGTTCGGAGCATCGTTCTTGCATCTAACCATGCATAGATTTTTTGTAGCTCCATTCGTGCCCGTGCATTTCAAATCCTTAGGCATGATAGCACCCACGTACCAGTCCTGATCGTTACACAAATTCGCCCCGTATTTGCCCAGACAATCCTGTCCGGTTGTCTCGAGAGGCTTGAAGTCTGTCCCCTTGCCGGATTCATCGATCTCACATGTATAAGGGCCACCACCGTCTGTGTTTTGCTGGGCCTGTAATACATATATTATACTATTAGTACCTGTAGCTAGCTGAAACATTAAGGGCATGATCATGAGAGGTTGAAATTACCATTGTAACGTTAAGCCACCCCCCAGCGGTGACCTGAGCTTGGTATTTTTGTTCAAGCATCCATTCAACCCACATATCTGTATTCAACCTGCCGGTATTCCACTGTGACCCTCTGGCGTCGGTGCCGGATAACGAAGGTGTATCGATAACATAGTATTTGGAGCCCGAGGTATATAACGTTCGGCCGCAACTCGCAATATTTCTTGTACGGCACGCCGAACAGTTTGGATCATACGAGATGAAACATTTCTTGCAATCCGGTATGCCTTTACAAGCGGCGCACTCTTGGTCGTAGATGGGACATTTTTTGCAGTACCATTTATCCCCGGCACCTTTCGCACCACCATTGCCGGTGGGTGCCTGCGTTGGGTCGCTAAAAACGGCGACATCTATCTGATTGTCCGTATGGTCTTGGCGATTTGTGTTCTCAAGAAGGCCAAGGCCATATGTCTTGAGGCCAGGATTTGCGTTGCCGTATGCATTGGTAACAAGGACGTGGGATACTGCTGCTGGCACGAAGCCTAATAAAAGAAAGTTGGCGAGCATTTTTAAGAAGTCACCAAAAACGAAAATCTCTAAGATAAGGGGCGACGAACCTAGCTGAGAAATGGTGTCGTCGGTTGGTGGAAGCTGGATATATTTTATACACGCTTTCGTATGCGATAATCTTGATCACGATATACCAAATCTGTGGTTAACTGATTTTATTTGCATGGCAGTTTCACATTTTGATATTTCTGGGGTATCGTTATTTATTTGTTCACTGGATGAGGAAAGTTTAGCCTTAACCTTTATTTCCGATCCTTAAATGTCGATTCTTTGCGATGCGAATGTTACTATCGAAAATGGTCATCTCTTATCGAAATATGTTGTGATAGTGAACAGTAATGCAATCTAAACAGGGGCTAAAGCCGAGTCATGATGTAAGTTAAGGTGGCTACTAGCAGCGGAGGTAGCACATAATTATGCATAACCCTTCCGGAAAGACAGAACTGACAGTTTCCTTTCGTCCTTTTCGTGCCTCACTTCCAGTATAGTGTTGAATTCAGCTAGCCTTCTCACTTACCCATTTATATTATTTCAAGAATTGAAAGAAAGGCAGTTTTATAATTAGACCATCATAATTTATTAAGTATTAAATTCTAAAAGAAAACTAATTAACCGTGGCTGATACTGTAAACTAACTATGCTGAGGTATGTTTATCTGATTAAGAAGTGGGAGTTTAACATTTTCGCCTAAAGCAAAAAAGACAGTTATTTCTGAAATAAACGTATAATAGTAAATGATAATAAAAACTTAACAAGATGGGTATTTCCCACAGATTAGTCAATCCCTTCCTTCCAGTCAGGCCATATTAAATATTTCTTCGATCGAAAACTTCCCCCCTACCCGCCAATATCCGAGTCAGACAGGAGTCGGAATTCCGGAAGCCCTATGTTCAAGCGGCTGGTGGTGGCGGCAAGAAATATTCGAAATAGAACGAGTTCATTTGTTTAGATGCCATCTAAATTCTTGGAGCTGGGAACGCTTGAGCCGAACCGGCACGCTAAGCCTTGAATTTTAAATTGCAAAGACCTATTCCCCCAGCTACTCAGTTGACTACTTGGATCGGGAAATTCTGGAGCTCGAAATTCGACCTTTTACCTTAATATAGGTGTCGTAGTAGCGTTCGGCCCACCATCCTGCATCGTTTCCATGGCCCCGTTTTCGTTTCTTGGTAATTGTTTTTGGACATAGATTTGGATTTGGTGGAGTCATCTGCTCCCGAGATGAAGATCAAGGGATATGAATATCCACTGGATCGGAGCGGAGAGCAAATGGACTCGGAAACACTGTTACAATTATGACGTTGTGAACTATATCGATAGATATATTTGAGGAGAAGCGTGAAAAATTAAAAGAAAACTAAAAAAATAAAAAAATAAAAATAAAAATAAAAAATAGAAGAGAGATTGAAAGAGATGAGATATAAAGAATGCTTTATGAGTAGTAGTATACGATTTACAGAGTAAAAAAGTAATTTCGAGAGGAGAAGAGGAGAGGCGATATAACTTTATAAATTCGAAGTGATAGTCAACGTTGCAACATCTAGTTTGAGGAGAGAAACAAAACGTCGATGTATCTCAAATCGGGCCCAAAGCGGAACGATGTATACGATAAATTACAAACAAAAGCATTAAAGAATCCCATTCATTTCATAAACCTCATCAGCTTCGTTATAGACATTAATTTAAACCTCGCCCTAGCCAGCTAGCGATTGTTGTTTATCTTATTCTTGAGGATTCTAATGAACCAAACATTAGAAACTCTACATACAAAATTACTAAACCTTGCATATGATCGTGCATGTTTAGATAAAAACTCAGTTCTTGGGTGCAAACGGGGAGCATAGCAATATGACTTAGCTTTCTCTCGGGCTCTCTTGATTGTTAAGAATATGTTCAAGTATTAATAGTAAGTAAAGGCTTATCGCCAAGTCGATCAAATGTAATTTCAAGAACTGTAAAACATCTTGGTCTCGTACCTAGAGGTCGCAGAGGAAGTCAAACATCTCAAATTATATTACATTGGTGGATAAAAGAACTGAACAAACAATTATCACAATGAATATTGATCAATCCAAGAAAAAATAGGTGTCAACATGTGACGTCTGGGTGATAAAATCTTGTGATAAGCGAAACGCTGCAGATCCTCAAAGAAGATCGAAAAAGGAAGACATAAGTACAAATTGAAGTCCAAGACTGATGTATGCATGTAGAGAAACAAATAAATAAAAGAGAAAAACATTTACACAAAACTTTCAAAAAAAAACAAAAGGTTGATCAAAACATGGAAACTAAAAAATGCGAACACTTGTGAAAATGCAGATAGAGAAAGAGGAATCATCTTGATTATAGAAAAGAGAGAGAGAAAAAAAAAAAAAAAATGCAACAACTATATCGTCTGGTTTTATTCGATACAAGATTCTGATATTTGCGGGGAGGTTACCGACAAATCCCTAATCTGGACGTGAGCATCCGTCAACCTCCTCACAAGTGTTACCGCCGGCCACCCGTGGCTAAGCTTGAATTCATCACGTTGGATGAGGAAAATCCACTTGAGGATCTTGCCTCCGTGGTTATCCATGGGAATACGATCCGCTTCTGGATCGTTTATGAGATCCTTCCATGGATGCTCTGGTTGTGCGATGGGACTCGGGTCCTCTGCCGTTGTCGTTATTGTTGCTGGTGCACTGGTGATAGCGATAGTATCAGCTGGCGCTTGAGAAGCGTGCTTCATGGTCTTGGAAGTTGCATGAGTTTCGGGAGCGTGCTCTACCGTCTCGGAAACCTGATGTGGCTTCAAAGGTTTCTCTGAGGTTATCTCTTCGACCTTGCGTCGTCTTTTATGGTTTGCGTTACCATTTAACTGGTCGTCATTTTCTGTTTGACCTCGTCTTCGTTTCTTGGTGTTTGTGCTTGTAGAAGCAGGTAGGGACGTAGTGGTCGTGGTATCCCGTTTTTTGGTAATCTGGGGAGTAGCCGTTCGAGCTTTTTTCGAGACTGGCTTTTTAGGAGGTTTGGCTTCCTCTTCCTCCTGCTCTTCCTCCTCCAACTCCGCACGACGTCGTTTTAGACTCTTGGGGGCGGTAGCTTTTGTTTTTGGTGCAGGTGCAGGTTTAGGTGCAAGTTTAGGTGCAGGTTTGGGTGCAGCACTTTCTTTGGCCTTACCCCCTTTGGCTAGGCCACCCTTGAGTGAGTGTATCTTCAATTTGACCTTATTGGCTTTCTTGTCCGGTTTGGAGGACGGTCGTTTGACCGAACTCTGAGGGCATACCAAGGGTTTTGGTGGAAGCCCTTTTACAATTGCGGCTTTGTGAACCATGTCGATAGATATATTTGCAACGTTTGAGGAGAAGTGTGAAGAGATAAAATGAGAGGAAGGAGATGAAAAGAGAAAGGAAGACGAAATAGAGAGGAGAGTGTAAGGGATGATAAAGAGAATGCTTTATGAGTAGTAGTACTAGTAGTGGTGGTATATGAGTAGTAGTAGTGTATGATCAGTAGTAGCATATGATTTAAAAAAGAAGTAAAAGAGAAGAAGAGAGGAAAAGAGGAGGAGAAGAGAAGAGGAGGGCTGATATAAATACATAAAAATATTCGAAGTGATAGACAACGTCTAATTTTGGGGGAAAAATTCAGACGCAGTCCTGATTCCACAGAAAGGGAAAAACAAAAAAGGTCGACATATCAAATCGAGCACAAACGGAACGATCTGTTCGATAAATCACAGACGAAAGTATATTATAAGAATTCCATTCATTTCCATAAACCTCATCAGTTTCGTTATAGACATTATATAAACCTCGCCCTAGTGAGCGAACGTTGCATGATAATTAAGTAAAAGAAAGCAATAAACTGTGGACTTACGGACCACTTTGCTGTTACAAGAAGAGTTGTAACGAGCACGAGTAGTAACCTCGAAACTGGAAAGCTCCGAAGACTCCTCTGTGGATACCGGCCAGCAGTTTATATATATAGCGCAGCAACGATAGCTTCTAGCTAACGTGCGAAATTAAACGCATTAAAAGAAAACGCATTAAAAGAAATCATAATACAGAAATTGGCATGTTAAACTATCGTATCAAAAAGCTACGAGGCGTGAAGTACACATGCCATAACAGGGTAAGAAGAAGAAAACATGCATAAAAGGGTCTGATAGAAGAAAGACTAGTCCCTAGGACGAGGACCTCGCCAAACCCAAGGCAACATATCTTTGAAAATGTCCCCGTTAAGAACTTTCTCCCAGACACCTGTCTTGTCTGGGTGTTCCTCGTTCTCGCCTCTATTTCCTTGAATGTTAGTTTCACTCGGTTGTTCACCGTTGGATTGGGCGAGGATAGCTTTACGTGGGAGTTGACGAGTAACACGCTGTGGATCAACCGAAGACCCTGCCGAAGATGGCGTGGTCTGAACAACTGAAGGTGCAGGTGGGGCTTGAAGATTTTGACTGCGAGTGAAACGTTTGGGAGGGGAAGTTGGTGCTTCGGCCACTTCAACAGCAGAATCAGAGTGTGGTTGCTTGCGCTTTCTGGCGGTGGTGACAGTTTCCTTCGTCTTAGCGAGAGGAGTACCGTGCCCTGGCTCAGATCGCTTGCTGGCAGCGGTGGAAAGACCTTGGGTGTTGTTACTCTGGACAGGAGCTGGGGAAGTGGCGGAAGTGAGCGATCGGGTAAGACGGCGCAAAGGGTTCAAATCACCAACTGTCTCGGAGCCGCTTGGAGTTGTCTCTCCGGGGTTGAATTTGGAGACTTTGTCCATAGCCTCGAAATCGAGCGGTGCAAGGCGGCGCTTCTTTGGCGAAGACTTGGAACGATTGTGGAGACGGGTCTTCTCCGGAAGATCCGTTTCAACCATGCGTCTCTTACTCGATGGTTGTTTAACTGCTCCAGTCAGCTTGGGCTCCATATTGGCAAAAGAAGCTCTTCCGTGGATTGTGGGGCTCATACCACCGTCTCTTGGTGTCAGAAGCGCAGCATCCTTGGCAGCCTGACCTGGAGGAAGCGGTTTCTCAGCTTTGGAGTAGTAGACAGCGAGAGTGTCGGCGAGTTCGGCTTCAACCCTGTCCTCGATTTCTTGAAGTTTAATTTTCTTGTTCTTAGAAGTCAGTGCATGATAGCCTGGCTGGCTCTCTGCTTCGGATCTGAGATAGTTGTATCTTTTGACAACATTTTCCGCGAATGCATTCTTGACAGCCAAAATCTGCTTGGAGTTGAACTTTGCATTTTTATAACGCTCCTTGAGCTGGATAATCTCATCGGCTTCGATCTACGAAGTATTAGCTGATGCATTTACCATCCCCTGGATGAATTGGTTCAGAGCATAAAAAGTCTAAAGGAGGGTGAAAACCAGGGAGAACGAGGAAAGTGCATATATATATATATATATATACATACATATATGAGGGGAACAAAATATAAGTACCTTTTGCGTGGATGACATCTTTTTTGAGGTCGGACGACGAGAGCGTCCAGGGGCTACTTCTTGATATATAGAATGGTTATCGCGATAGGAGCCGGGATCTGTATCTTCGATGGTGGGAAGGGAGGTTGATGATTTTTGATTCTTCGGCCGCTTGTGGGTAGCCTGTGATGATTTTCTATTGTGCTTCTTGGTGACGGCCTCGGCATCATCTCGGAGGAGAAGCTGTTGAGCGCTAGACACTACGGGCGACAACTCGACAGGGCTTTGGCCCTCCTCCGTTTGAGCATCCCCACGAGCAGCTGCTGCTTCCCTTGCCTGATGCAATGCCCAATCTCTCTCAGCTTCCCGATCAGAGGCAGCAATCTCAAGTTGTATCTTCCTATCAATCTCTTGCATCGCTCGCTCCTGCTCGGCTATCGACATCCTTTTATACTCCGCCGTGCTCCTCAACGCCACCTTACGATGTCGCCTCCGGGATCGGGCAGTCTCACGGAGGGTGAACTTGGCCGCGCCAATGCCTACTTTCTTACCGACAATTTTTCGTCGCTTGACCGACTCTGGATGAGAACTCGTCCCACTAGGCTGGAGTCTCCCAAAGTTATAGGTCTTCTTGGGCGTGAAGAGCCGATGCTCCTTAGGGTTGGCATATGGGTCACTGTCATCTGCGAGGTGGGTGGGAGCAACCGTCCTAAGATTGGTTCGCGATTTGCTAGATCTAGGCCCGGAAGCAGAGGCCGACACGGAAGTAGCAACAGCAGAGCCAGAAGCTGAGGCTGGGGCTGGGGCCGAGCCAGAAGCAGCAGATTTTTTAGTTTTACGATCCTTCTGCATTGCACGGGCGGATATTAGCACGGGGTTCATTGGTGCGTGCAAACTAACATTTCCTTCTTTCAAAGCACGTGAGGTGGCTGATTCAAAAAGCAGTGACAGAAAAAGGAAGAGGCGACAGAGGAAGGGCAAGAAAAGAAAGGAGGGGGCGACAGGACGGGGAGGGCAGAGAGGGCACGCTCTCGCTGCACGACCGACCGTTCTTCCTGTCGGAGGTTCTATCGAGAGGTTCGTGAGGTGTGTGTCAATTTGGCTGTCACCGCACGCACACAACACGCTCACCCAAAGAGCCGAAAAATGCTGGTGGCTGAACGGGAAAAAAAGAAAGCTAGCTTACCGGAGGCATGACGGATTATGGATCAATTAAAACCGAGATCAAAAGGATTCTCAAGATCATAGGATAGGTGAGAAGAACGAGAGCTCAATGGATTTCTATTTTTTTATGGGTGCTGACCCGACTCCCAGGAGAGACGTGGTGGGTGTGCAGTTGCGATGCGATGTTTCGTGTTGTTCATACGTTGTGCGGTGTGGTGTGGTGAGGTGGAAAGGGAGGAGGGGAGACGGGGCGCCGAGAGTTGAGAGTTGTTTTTATCTTTGCGGGGGAAGGGCCTGTGCTTGTCGACGAGGGTTTAATTTTTGGAGTAGGCACAATAATAATGTATTCAAAGTTATTCTGCATCATTCAATGCTCCTCCCCTTCAAAACCCTCTCCCAAGATGCTTCAATCGATTAATATATTACCTGTTTGTGTCCTCATTAAATTTTCAACAGTTTGTATAATATATATGTATACCGACCAAGTCTACGGCATGTTATTATTGTTATAACTTATAAACAAAGATATGCATCGTTCCATTCATCGTGATCGCTTGCGCTAATCTGTTTGAATGGGGTAAATCTGGTGGAAGATCTTGTTCGGCTTCTCCCTAATTTAAACTACCACCACTTTCCCCGACAAATATACTCTTAACTTAACTAGGATCCCTTCGGTTTGCATATAATATACCATACTTATATACCATATACTTAAGTACTTACTATCCACTCTGTGGCAAAGCAGGCCAATACCATTACGCCCTAAGCGCTTAGAGCTCACATGTTCGATATACATTTCATGCACATGCATCTGTGAAGCTATAGCAATCAAAATCGATGGCGGTGCTTTGACAAACTATAATGCTGATATATTAAGACGGGCGAGACCTGCCGATTTCCGGTGGCATTGTTTCTGCTAGCTGGTGGCACATCAATGCAGGTCATCTTCCTGATTAAGCTTTTATATATACTTAAGTATCCATATCCCACGTCGATATACGTGCTTTAGGCATGTTCAAAGTTTTCTCAAAGATATCTTCCCGTATCGATTGATGGTCCCTCGATCTTAATTCTCATCGTGGAGAAAGGCTGGTCCTCAAGTTAACAACGCAATATTTAGCACAAGCTGCGGTATCCGCTCTGACTTTGGTCCTTGGTTGAAGCGATTGGTCTCGGTCGCTAGACGCGAAGAAAATGGGATATAAGATGCTAAGAAGCTCGAAGCCTTGCAGGAGTTTCTATTGTATCCGTTTGTGAAGCTTTATACTTATAGATCCGGTCATGTCACACAAAACTCACATTCAAAACCTGATATCGATAACGGGACGGGCGAATATTTTCGGCCGACCATCCTATATTACTGTATATTATAGGCAGCTGCCGAAAATCGCCAATGATGTTCTTGTCTTCATCTCTGCGGGTACTGCGATTAAAAAATACAATTGCAATCTCCAGGAAATCTAAATTCATCATTTAAAATTTTGGGTGCATTTTTTAGAGATCTAGTCTCGCCCCTGGTGTGCACTACCCCTACTTACAACTTCTGAGATTTACGATTTTACTACTGCTAGCATGTTAAGAACAGTTCATTCTTGCTGGGATAAAACAGCTAAGAGATGATTTCTAAGAAATAAAATTTTGCTGTAGGTGATTCACCTCATATTCAATTCTAGGGGTACCTTATGCCCTCTGATCGCTTGGGGGCCAGAAGGCCAAGATTGATATTTCCATATATTCTGAGCGATACTAGCTGAGAAATAGCTTTTTTATAAACAGGCTTAGATCGACCGAGACATAAAATATGAAATTTCAAACCTTTAATTAAAATATTTTACTGTACACTGCGAGAGCTCGATTATCCGGAGAGAGCAAGTCGCACAAACCAGATGTATCATCCAGACGGATTCGTCCTCCGAATGTGCAAACTCGGGAGCTGCCTCGCCGGCCTCAAACATTCGCAATATCTAAAATCGCATCCCGTAGGACTCACACCTGAGCCAAAGAAAATCAAGTCGCAGTAGAAATTAATCAGGATACGATACCACGTCATCTTTCCAATGTCCTCTCGCGTCGGTCTGTCGGCATACCGTGAGTGACACCTCCAGGCCTCCCCCCGCTGCAGGTAGCCCTGCAACTGCGGCAGATTAATCGCCCGTGTCCCGTCTCCCTCGTCTTTTCGGGTGCTCGCTCCACAACGCACCGCGCCATCATTGGCTGACCTCGTTACCATCCATTTCGACAGCTGCATGCCGGCAGAACGGCTTAGCCGCCCATTTCGATCGGTGCTGGAAGGCAGGCGATTGGCTTCACAAAGCTTGATTTGAATCTCCAAAACAGCTCTTCCCTGAGAGAACCCCTCCTCCATCCTAGTGTTCTAGTCCGCGGGAACGGCACAAGGGAGAGATCGAATTCGTCGGTCTTGCGTGTGCCTAATTGGTTCCCACCTAACAGACCCCAGTCCCGAGTAAGCACATGGGCGGCTGTATTCCGTCCAGCGATTGGACGAAGCCCGCACCGTTTCTGTTGGAAGCAGTGCCGTTAGCTTTGGTGGATGCATGCGGGGATTTAATTTGCAATTGCAAAAATTGTGCTTTTGCGCTCTCCGCCTGCATGCACAGGAAACTCAAGAATCCAGACTAAAAGGAACCAAGGAACTAAAGAAAATGAGGCCCAGGCAATCCCAACGGCGTTTTGAGTGCTTCAAGGGAAGGTCACCGTCGTCTTTTGGATTCCTTTCTGATAAGCGCTTGTTCGACCTCTTCCTGTCCGGATCGATCCCGCTTCGTCATCCTTTTTAATACCTTTTCTTCCCTTTTTTTCTCGCTTCCGTGTTCCTGCATCCGTACTTAAACTACTTTGGCCCCCTTCCTTGAACATACATATTACATACATTCTACCAAAACTCGGTAAAGATCCAGGGACCATCAACCAGGTTAGGGAGAGAGAAACAGTAGCAAAGGGAGAACAGCCGGCATCACAACCGCTCGCTCGCTAATAATCCATTCCAAAGTATCACGAGGCGGGGGGAGAGGAAAAGGACAAGGCACAAAAGGGTTGGGCGAATTCTTTTTTTTTTTTTCTCATCTCTGCTTTTTCTAGCTCCTGGAACCGCATGTGCGCATCCACAAGTTAGGAAGGCAAATCCGACCCTAGAAAATGTCGTCCGCAATAAGAGGAGCGACGGGCACGAGTATACGGCTGGAAAGCAATCTCACACGCGCGAATAGCGGCAAAGACGGACGACAATTGTACGTTTCACTTTTTTGATTTTATTTCACCGTCGGACGAAGCTGTGGAACGCATGATGCTTGCAATGTGTCGCCAAGATGCCATTGATGAAGCTAGTCTTTTGTTTTTTTAAGAGAAAAGTTGTTTACGGCTAACGTCATTTTGTTATATTCTTATGTATATAGGCTTGATGCGATCGCTGACGTACACTATTACATTTCGGTACCGGAGGAGCGACCGTCACACGCGAGATTCGAAAGGGGTACGAAAGTTGGATTGTTTTTGAAGGAAGATACCGGACGGATACGGATACGTTTTATCGACTCTAATGATCCGAAAGGATGCGCCCTGGGTGGAGGTTAGCTCTACACATTCGCCAAGAAGATTTGGTTTTTGCACGAAAAGTAGAGACAACTGACGTCTGTGATTTCTTATCAAACAGATCTCTCATTACTACGGTTGGAGTTCGGGAACGATCAGGAGTGTTTCGTTCGGGCCGAGATTGATTATGGTGAAGACCACGGTGTGGGTCTCGGAAGCGACTGGATGGTCGCTGCGCCGGATGAGAGCAATGAGGGGATGCACAACTGGCGACCGTTTTGCGTGGATTTCTACTTTTGGAAACATTCGAGTGAGCTCGCTCCAAAATCCTCTGAATACGGTCCCAGAGAATCTAACCGGAATTTAATGATATAGTGGCGGATTTTTTCGTACGGATAGTCGAGGAGTATCAAAAACGGCTACAAACCCAGGCAGCAGAGGAGGAAGCAAAACGACAAGCGATGCTTCAAGAGCAACAGACGCCGTCCAGATCATCGAGTAACCGAATATCAGAGCCGAGTCGCGATACGAATCTACGGACGCCATCTCCCCGGACAATTGCCAGGAGCGTTGAAGATGAAGATGACGAAGAAGTATGGCGAAAGTGAGTCTTCTCGTCGTTCGCTCAATATATAAACTGGATAGTTAACAAGTTGGATAGAAACATCACATCTGTCGACTGTCTGGATTGCAATAACGGGGAGATATTCCCAGCGATCGGTAGCGTTATGGAATGCCGAGTCATCAAAAACCAAATGAAGAAGACGACAAAGATTCTGATGTCCACACAGATTGATGGCGGTCATATCAAGCTTTGTTATACACGTAAGATCTCTAATTCCACAAATTAAATGATTGATACGCATAGCTAAACAATATGCGATAGTAACGGATCGAAGCTTCCCATATCAGCTCCCAGAATCAACTGTCCAGGTCAGGTTCATGCTCGTAGAAAAAACCCTGACGCCAAACCCCGGCGCGAACCTTTCAAGTCTCGATGTTATCAAATCCTCCCCGCCACTGGATAGCCCTATATTTCAATTCGAGCAGGACGATCACGCACAAATCTTTATGGAGTGTTTAAGAGGGGAGCAGTTGCTTTACAACGGAATAGTTGACTGGGTACGATCAACAAGAGAACCCAAGGATGGCGAGACTTCAACTGCGGGTCCTCACCCGGCAAACTTCTCATGCGCGGATGACAGGAGGATTCAACTTTGGGAGAACGAATTGGGGTTTATCAATATTGTGTTTCACAGGCAGTTTCATCTCGTGGCTGCATTCAGTGAGTAACAGGTATTGCATATAGATCATAAGCAGTATTTTACTAACAGCAGGCAGTTGCCCCTAGCACCCAAGTGGAAGTGGAAGCTGGTGCGGATACGCTAAGAGTATCCGGAATCAAAATCAGGAAACTCGAGAGATCACCGACATTGGATGCTAAAGAACCTTGGAGAACCGATGGAAACCCTGCAGTCTTGAAGCTAAGGTTTACTCGATCCGAACGTCAGTATACCCTTCCATTATTAGCACCTTAAACCCAGCTAACAGCTTTAATAGATGTCAATGCCTTCCGTGACGCCGTTCTAAGACATCGCGATGCTACAGCCATGCTGTATCCAGAAGTCGCAAAGACAATAGCACAATCAATCGCCCACGAGACACCAGAAGTCAAAGTGCCTCCACCACCTCCGCCCGACTTCCGACATGGACGCTCAATGTCCACATCAGCGGCTGTCCCACCGCTTCCAGGCACCCTTCCCAACTCCCCTCCCCAGCAGTTTCCAGCATCCCCGCAATCCCCATCGCCCCACCAAACTACATTCCAGCAATACGCCATCGGCCACTCCCAATCCGTCCGAATAAATCGCCCACCACCCCTCCCCAGCTTCCCAGGCCAGCCTGGCGCTTTCCTCCCTGGATCGATCAACAGCCCCCGTTTCCAAAATGCCCAACCTAGTCCGATGACGGGTACATTCTCCCCATTCTCCATCTCCAGCTTCCCATCCCCTCCTGGTGCCGTGATGCCATACCAATCCCCTGCCGCAGTCGCAAGTGCGACCGTAGTGCCCCAAATCACAACAATGTCAAACCAACCATACTACCCTACTACAATTACACCAATGACGCCCGGCCTACCGTCTGCAAAGTTCCCACCGCCGATACAGACGTCTATGGTTGCGTCAACTCAAGTTGGTGGTGGTGGGATACCACAACCGCCTTCAACACCTATCCGAGAACAGGCTCCGCGTCAAGGTTCGTTTGCCAATAGAACCGAAACGATAGCGGAGAATACCCAATTTGAGCCTGTTGAGTTGCCTGCTTCGTTTCCGGATTCACCGGAGAGCAAAAATGAGGGCACGAAGGAGGGAGGGATGAGGAGGGATGGAAGTATTAGGAGCTCGAGAGGTGGTAGTGGGCTCAGGAGAGAGGATAGCGTTAAGATGTTCCCCAAGGATGATGATGTGGTTGAGGAGGAGCAGCCGGGGTATAATCCACTTGGTGGGAATGTGTCTATCCCACTTCCTCCACCGGGGTCGAGGCAAGCGGTTGCGAGTGAGGGAGGGAAGATGTCTAGGGTTTGGAAGAAGTTGAAGTAGATGAAGCTATTTTTTTGGATTCTTTTTACATATTTCTTTTGGACTGGTTTATTAGTATCCATCTCCCCCTTTTTACTCTATGTCTGGTTTCCGAGACAACTATTCTTTTTTTCTTCATTGTATAGTTTTGATATCATGTTTGGGAGTTTTGAGCGGATGTATAGTTTTATTCGGGTGCTTTTGGCGCATATTAGCTGCTGGTGTTAGTATGCGAATTTTTTTTTTCTTCTTATATAATTTTACCCTTTGGCATCTCCTCAAACAGTGGACGGATGTGCATGTATCTATTTTTTACAGCTTCAATACTTAATCATTTTTCATCCAATTATCTACCTCACCGGCCCCTGTAGATTAGAGGCTACTAACTTTACGAGTAACGGAACATGCAACAAGGATGAAAACCAAAAATGCGTTGAACCGTCTTCGGCCTGCGAAAACCGCAGCAGATACCATCTCGTTCGAATCTCTCGCTAAGTCGTCAACCTTGAATCGAATATCCCACATTCGCTAGATCTATCACAAGTGAAAAAAGCTACTTACGATACGAGAATGCGCACTCAAAAGAAGAGAGATCTCTCCCTTCCTCTCCTTCCTTCTTCATGATACGTCCGGCTTCTATCTCGTCGCTTACAGTTCCTCGAATTCGTCCTTATACTTACCGTCTCCCAATCGATATCGCAAGATACAACATTAGTATCACCGGGTATACAAATATTTTTACATATCGGCGCATATCCTCATCGGCAACTTTAAATATGGCCGCTTCGAAAACAGACAGAACGTATGCTGTAAGTTTTCTCCCGGATACTCACTGCTTATCTAAGACGTACATGTTCATAAGACAGAGGAGTAAAAATTTATATTTATTGACAATGTACTGTATGTATGTACTTTATTAGGACGCAATAACGGCTCTCAACGGGCTGCAAACAAATTTCGCCACGCTAGATATGGCACGTAAGAATGCAAATATGAATCAAAGGTCCTTACCCGAAATGATAGAGTACTTTCGCCGGGTCGGATACAAGGTTCGTTGCAAATGCCACCCGTTAATATTTCTCTCCATACAAAAATATCCAACATATCCAACAAGACGCAACGCAATATATCCACCGCCATGCTTGCATACCATGGTCATAAATTACATAAATCACATTGATAAAAAGTATCTACTAACTCACCGTTAAATGAGGGATATACTGCTGTGATGCGGAGAAATATAGCCCTCAGATTTCGATAAACTAAACATCCTCCACGTATCCGGCACAAAAGGCAAAGGTTCAACCTGCGCCTTCATAACCTCCATTCTACTGCAATACCAAACCTCACCCACCTATTCCTTCCCCAGAAAAATAGGAACCTACACATCCCCACACCTCAAAGCTGTCCGCGAACGAATCCAAATAAACGGCATACCGATCTCTGAACCGCTTTTCGCAAAGTACTTTTTCGAACTCTACGATCGTTTGCAAGAGGCTGGGATCTCGGATGAGGGTGTGGAGGAGAATGGAAACGCCATGCCCGCGTATTTTCGATTCTTAACTATGCTTTCGTTTCATGTTTATTTGAGAGAAGGTGTGGATAGTGTTGTTTTGGAGGTGGGTGTGGGTGGGGAATACGATTCTACGAATGTGGTGGTGCAACCGACGGTGACGGGGATAACGAGTCTGGGACTCGATCATGTCGGTGTGCTGGGGAAGACGTTGGGGGAGATCGCATGGCACAAGGCGGGGATATTCAAGAAGGGGACGAAGGGGTATAGTGTATTGCAGCAGGAGGAGGCGATGAAGGTTATTGAGGATAGGGCGAGGGAGAAAGGGGTGGTGGTTGAGAAGGTGGGGATCTTGGAAGGGATCGATGGGGTTACGCTGGGGCTCGCGGGGGAGTTTCAGAAGGAGAATGCGAGCTTGGCGGTGAAGATGGTGGAGGAGCATATGAGGAGGTGCGGGGTTGAGGTTGAGGTTGCGAGTGGGGGTGTATTTCCAGCGGAAGTGAAGACGGGGTTGGAGAAGGCGGTGTGGAAGGGGAGGTGTCAGATTATCGAGGATGAGAAGAATCAGATACAGTGGTGCATTGACGGTGCACATACAAAAGAGAGTATTTTGGAGGCTGGAAAATGGTTCGCATCGGTGACTAAGAAGAGGTATGTATGCATATATTCGCAAGTCTCGTATCTTTAGTGACTTGGAGAGTTGAAGTTAATTTCCGTCTAAACCCAGCGAGTACAAAAACATTGTCCTCTTATTCAACCAGCAGATGAGAAACGCCGAACAATTTGCTAGAGATCTAAATGAATCCCTCAAAGAACAGCTGGGTGGCGACAAGTTTACGCATGTCTATTTCACAACGAATAGGACTTATAGTGATCATACCTACAAGCCTGGTAAGCCATCCACCAAACATTTATCAAAAAAATAAATAAATAAATAAATAAATCAAACTAACA
This sequence comes from Arthrobotrys entomopaga, assembly GCA_012184315.1. Lineage (NCBI taxonomy): Eukaryota > Fungi > Ascomycota > Orbiliomycetes > Orbiliales > Orbiliaceae > Arthrobotrys > Arthrobotrys entomopaga. The sequence goes on along the minus strand of LDDX01000214.1, from coordinate 1,195,242 downwards.
AACATGTTTAAATAGACTTAGTTAGTATCAATGTCAGTAGTTCTGCCGTAGATACTCTCGCGGTCCAGAAAGGTCTTGCAAAAGCCTGGCAGGAGACGGGTAGCGATGCAAAAGTTCATGTCATGGAAACAATACAGGAAACTGTGGAAGCTATCAAGAGGTTAGAGGGCAAGACGCAAGTCTTAGTAACCGGCTCCCTGCATCTGGTCGGTGGGTTCCTGGAAGTGGTGGAAGAGAATGACGAACCAAGTGCAATGGTCCGAAATTAGAGAGAGCGGATAGGACATTAAAGTGCTCAAGCCCACCGGTCCAGTGGCACCGAGACTAGAAGGCTCGTTACTAATCAGGTTCCAGAAACCGCCCAAATCAAAACTATGTAACCTAATCAACTCATATATATGATGTTCGTTATCTAGAAAATAAACTAAATACAACGCCAGTCGCTTCGATGGTCCCAAGCATAACGCCGAAATCCCCGTGCTAGGAAAAAACTATAACATTTCACAAGATTCATGCGGGAAAAAAAAATCAAGAACTAAAAATCAGTAGCTAGTCCAGCTAGCTATGAAATCACGCCGGGATAGCATCTGACATAGGTGTATCAAATGATGACGAGCTAGGTGTATCCTCTGTCGAATCAGGATCCTCAATGAAACAGCCGATTCCAGAGAATGCTTCAAATATGGCACGTTCACAGTATTGTTGGACAAGATATCCACCGGCAAGCATAGCCTTGTCATTAAGCGCAGCATCGAGCCAACTAAAACGACCAAGTTAGTTTACGAATCGAAAATGATTGCCGACTGGTTATAAACATACGGATTATCGTATTTCTCTCTATAGACGAAATATTTGTTTGTCTCATCGTACCCATCAACCGGATCATAAGGCTTCTGAGGCTCGTCGCTTGGCGCTTTGTTAAGATTTGAGATGAACTGGAATGCTGGTGCGTTTCTGGCGGCTTCCAGTTCTCGGGCTCTTCGCTCCTGGTTCTCCTTCCGCATCGAACTTTTCTTTCTAGCAAGTCTATTGACCTTTGCAACTTCCGCATCTGGATTGTCAGCTTCCAAAGCTTTGAGTAGGTTCGCCTTATGTTCAAGTTTATCCCTCTTTTCTTCAGCTTCAATCTCATCCTCCAGTTGTCTCGCACGTCGATGCTGCTCCCGCTCAAAGTCACGCTGCGCTTGTACAAACTGTGCTTCTTGAGCCGCCTTGGCTGCATTTTGGAGGATGCTGGATTTATTCGACTGTTCAAATGCTGTGATTTTAGCTTCCGTTGAAGATATATCGACGCTGTTTATGAGATTGAAAGTGACAGTTTCGACTTCTTCGAGGTAATCGTTGAATTCTTTTAATGAAGGAAAGTCCTCTTGTCGTTTATTGAACCTGTAATATCGAAACCATAAATATATTAACCAATCGCAACCCTCTCAATATGATATGAAAAAATTTTGAAAGGGGAGCATACGTCTTTGCAATCCTCTTCCGAACATCTACCTCCCGTTCAACCTGGATATCTTCAAACGTCTGTTTCCTAAACTTTTGCTTCCGGAGAATCTTATCGCAGCCGACGACGGGACACTGCGAGGGACCTTGCGAAAAGAGTCGGTCGACGCAAGACTCGCACATTTTGTGATAACATTCCGGGTTGACAAGGAATCGCATGTTCGGGTTGAGATATCGGGAGGACTTGCAGACCGGACATATTTCGTCGGCGTCGCCGCTGCCACGGTTTATGGCATTCTCGCGGGCACGGGCGATGGCCGCCGCAGTGGCAGAGCTTGCAGTGAGCGACGGCATAGCGGGCGGCGGGGTTAGAAGAACGGAGGGATATGAAGGATAGGATGGCTGGTGAGGGACATGTCGCGGATGTGGTTGCTGTTAAGTTATCGTAATAATATTAGAGGGCGCACGCGTGTGGCGGGTTTGGCTAGATCCTCTTTTGATTTTTAAGCCGTTCAACCTTAAACATCAAATTTTCCACCCATTCATTCAACTCTTCTCCATTCTTCTTCCACCATATCCTCCCTCCTCACTCCCCCCGCCACGATGGAAACATTTGAAGTCACCGAAAAACAGAGAAAGCAGCTCGAAGATTCCGTCGTCAAACTTCGCAAAGCGCTAAAACACTGGCAAATCCACTCCGCCGAATACGAAGGTCTCAAGGAAGAACTCCTCGCGTTACCCAAGACCTCCAAGCGAGACGATATCCTCGCGATCGCAGACGACTTTGGCGGCGATGTTATCACACGAGAAGAGATCACTTCATTCCTGGGTGACAAGGAAGGCATCAAACGGAATGTCGTGCAAGTCGCAGAGGCGGTACGACACCGAATAAACTGTTAGTTGATACGACCCTATCCTCGGATCCTGCCACTCGTTGCTATTGCCTCCAAAAAGCTTACGCATCTAGATATTCAAGAGAATGTCGACAAGATTGAGAAGCAACTAGAGCTTGGCGAATCGACGCTCGATAATGTGCGGGTTATCGAAAACTCTGGACAACTCACGAATGATGAGGGTTTACCCGTGATGGATATCAGGGAGGATTTGGACGACGCTGGTAAAGTCATCAGTATGGCTACCTCTTGGATATCAACGAAAGAAATGTAGAGCTGATATTGTGAACAGAATCGGACGTTAATCCCGCTCCTACTAGTAGCTCCGCACAGCCGTTCAATGTTCAAGCCGCGATCGAAAGTTTCCAACCTCTCGTCGATACTCTTGCGAAAAAGCAGAAAGAAAAGGCGACTGCCCCGAAAGTTCAAGAAAAGCCTGAGGATAACACTAAACCTCTTCCCTCATCGTCGTCATCATCAAAGCCGCCTTTGAAACAACCGGCGACGCAACCAGCAAAAAAGGTCCCAACCAAGGAGCAAATCCAACAAAAAGCGAAACCGACACCAAAACCACCGGCCGGAACCGCGAAGCGAATCCAATCCACAGAAAAGGAGTATTCATCCCAGTCTGGAATGGTATTGGCGGAAAGGAGGGTGAAACCGGCGCTGGTACCTGACGTGAAGGAAACCCCGCCCACCGCGGCAAAAGATGATACTCTGACCATCAAAGAGATCATCTCGGCGCCTTCAGAACCAACCTCCTCTATCACAAAAGATGAAAAAAATCAGCCGACGGCGCAAAAGGAAGGGATGGCAAGAATTCGAATTCTGGACGACGACGATGATGAAGATTCCGATGGATCCGAGGACCCATTCGAAAACTTGCCTGAAGTCGAGGAAACAGAAGAAGAGAGACAGATGAGGGAGGAAATGATTCGTTACAACATGAGAGAGGTGAACGATATAGTAGCGGAAATCGACATGGAAGAGCAAGGCATGTCGGATGATTATGATGATGAAGACGAAGAAGATGAGGACAACGAAGGAACGGATGAAGACGACGAAGACGAAGATCAATGGGGAAGGTCCAAAGGACAACTGGTTTCGAACAAGATACGGCGAGAAATGATGAAACTACAGAAAAATATAGAAGCGAGAGAGAAAGCAAACCAAGTCGCGTCAGAAGTTACAGATGGCACCACCACTGCGGTAGACTCGACGAAACCAAAGGTGGAAAATAAGCCTTCCGAACCAGTAAAGAAGGAGAAGAAGAAGTCCTCAGAGAAGAAGGGCGTTAGGTTTGCCGAGGAATTAGATATCGCCCCTGCTCCTGCACCGATCATAAAACCACCCTCCAACCCGTCAGATCTGGTCCGAGATGGATTCGATAACGAAGATATCGACCCTAGCATCCTGGACATGATTTTCGGACCTGGTACCAAGGACCAGGAGGAGAGATATTTCCATCACTCAACCGAAGAACCGAAGAAGAAACTTCCATCACTTTTCAAAGCCGCCAGACAGGTGCAGAAAGTAAAAGAGCAAATGGATGCAGAGAAAACGGATCCGAAGAAACTAGCCCAAGCCCCACCAACAACTAAAAAACAAGCCCCACCAGCTGCGGGATCTTACGACATTATCGAACGAAACGTAGTATCCACGAATGCCCCCACAGCACCAAAGCCAACCGGTAAGATGCCTATTCGTAAGGCTAAGAAACCAGAAACAGAGCCGGTTCTGGACCCACTAGGCGACGAACTCTCCGACGAAGACCGACCCATCATGGCCTCATCTATCATCGAACGCGCCCCGACATGGGAAAAACCCTCGGATCCAGCAACCTCACCCAGAGCGAGAGCTCCAAAGGCGCCTGATGAGCTAGATCCAGATTTCCATCAACAAGAAGTCACAAACGCTTATTTCGCTATGAGAAACAAGCTGATCCAGCGACAAGGCGGTTATGTGGAAAGCGAAGAGGAGAAGACGATAGTACCCATCGATGAGAACATGGATAAGAAGAAGATCAGCAGGTTTAAAGCTGGAAGGGTGAAAAGCCAACTTCCTTAGCTTGTGACTCGATGGAAAATTTGTATATATTAAATCACATCGAATAGAAACGAGTCATCCGTTCTGCTGCTTTTCGCCTCATCGCTTGTGAAAAAAAAACTTGAACAATAGGAGGAGCTCGTGTCATCAGTCAAATCGGCCATGGTAATTGGCTTTAATATCGTTTGATTGATGTCACTTATAATCTGAAAAGGAGGGGGTTATGGGAGTACATACCATATATCATCTCTTTTTCTTTCATCTAGAAAATTTTTAAAAGGCTCCTAGAATGAGTGAATGGCGCTCTCTGATGTACACCCCTCTTAGCCTCAAGGCAGACTTTAAACAGGGTTTACTATTCGTTTCACGCCAGACATCCGTACACGCATGCTATATACATGGTATCATCTGATCTTTCCTAGATACTATACTCTACTTGTAATGATTGGAGAATAAAATAATGAAAGACTTTTTGATCGTTGACGAGTGTTATACTTCATGCATGCAAGCGTTTGACAAATTTATATAGTAGCTACTTAAGTAAGTATAGATGGATAGATAGTTCCTCCACAACTCAAATGATGCGAGCCACGGTACTTGATATCATCAGAGGATGTTACATGCTGAGATATTGCTCCTTCTGATTCATCTATTGATGGATCGATGAGCCCCAATCCTTTGGATATATATATATAATACACCAGGATCGTAAAATGATAGGATAAAGAAAAACGGAAATTAAAAGCAGAAGATAGCACAGATTTATCTGTTTGCGCGACGGTAGCTTGAAAGAAGATGACCGGTTTACCGGCCAGGTAAAAAGACGTCCGACCTGAAAATAATAATAATAAAAAATAGATAAATAATGATGCCTCATGCTTGTATAGAAATCCCAATGAAAACAGGTAAAATGTAAGGATAAAAGCGAGCCGTAGGTTTTAAATAAAGTTTTTTTTCTTTAAAAAAAAAAAAAAAAAAAAAAAAATAGTCCTCCAGAGGTGACGCCGGGGTATTATGATGCATGCCGAACCATGGCCCAAAGCATTGCCAACAGGAAATACAAATTGGAAGTTGAAATGGAATTTTTGAAAATTGCGAAAAAGGAAAACAAAGTTCACCGAAGAAGGATATAATGTGGAATTAATAATAATAATAATAATTGCAAATGCATTTTGGTGCTTTTTATTGCAAAGTTCAATTCATGAGATGAATGATGTGGATTCGGGGCTAGAATGATGTGAGATGAGATGAGATGAGAAGAAGAGCGCAATAGCATCTTTAAACCATCAGATACTCCCAGTTTTTCTCTTTCATAACTTGACGCCAGGGCATGATGTTGCGCGGGTCTGGCATCCATTTTCGAGACCATATTTCCGTTAATATCTTGTCGACATTGCCCAGGTTACCATATTTCGCCATGTGTGGTAATTTTTTCAGTCTGGTCGATATGATATTCTGGTGTTGTGGGTTGACCGCACACGATCCAACGATTAGTAGTGGCGAGATGATCGAACGTTCGTAGCCCATGTAGAGGCTTGGAATAAAGTCGATGACGGCAAGTAATTCTTTAAGGAGACTCTGGCATTCGATATCAAAAGGGTTAAACCCATGAACCACGATTCGCAGATAAACTCTCGCCATGATTCTGAATGCCTCTGTAACAGCCTTCCGGAAGGTGGCTCGGTCTTCGATCAATTTATTCGTACTTTCGGTTACAAACATATCGCCTGCCCCGGCTTCAGTTGGTGATTTCGGGCTCTGAACCGAATGAGAGTCGAGCACATTGAAGCTCGAGTGCCGTCTCACGATACCATCAACCACCTCGCTGATCTCCGGTGTCGGGTCTTCATCGTAGGATAAATCGTCGTCGAACTCGAGTCCATCCTCGCCATCCTGAATAACATCATGATCATCACCAAAGTCGTCATCAAAGTCGTCACCAAGATCCTTGCCCAACTCGCTTTCGGCATAATCTATGTCATCTCCCTGTGGGGAGGTATTCACCGAGTTGTAATTCCAATATTTGTATTGTTCCGCACGGCAGGGATTTCTACTTGAGAGATCCGTGACCGCGAGTCGCTTCAATTCGCGATCGTGTATCCGTGCCCTGCGCACAAGTTCCGCGTGTACCACCGACCAAGGTTGCGATTGAATGTTTTCAGTTTTCCAGTTTTCCAAACAAGTAATTTCTGAAATCAAATAGAGGACGGAATCTTCGCACCCGGTCATCTCGTAAAGGCGATTGACTCGATTGCGTGTTTCAGGTGGATAGAACATTATTTCGCGATAGAAGGACGAGAAGACCGGATTGATCCCAGTTGTTAAAGAGGAAAGAATGTCCAACCAAAGAATTCGTGAGTATATGAACCACTGTCCGGGGTGATTCGGTTGGTTGCGACACCAATCGAGCAGAATAACACAATCCGTCGCCGCTTTCACGTGAACCTGCCAGTCTGTTCTCCGAGAAAACACTTCGAAAGATATCAGAGCACAAACAGTAGCCGCGATTTTTATCCGTTCCGCTGCATCACTACTTTTCGCAATCTGGTTCTTGAGTGAGTTTAAACTCTTCTGCCGATGTCTGTAGACTTCCGTGACCAGGGCTTTCCGGTTGGTCTCCGAGACGTTTGTCGCCGTAAGGTGTAATGCAGTACTGCTCAAACAGCCGTGCAAGAAGGAGCTATTATTGATGAACATTGGTACGATGAGTGCATCATTATACTGGAAGACTTGCTCATCGGATAGAGCCCGGTATGTCACACCAAAAATCGTACGCAGGTACAAGTTCGCCAGGCTGACATCCAATTTGCTATCAGCTTGGATTTGAAGGTCGGGGAAATCGAAATATGGGATGGACGAGTTCCGAGAGCCATAGGGTATGACTTCGGTACTAGGTGGCGATTCCTCTGAATATACATCCTCTATGTCGTCATCCTCATCATCCCGTTTAAGGGAGTCTTCAACCGATGAAGGACCACGTGTAGATCCTCTGGAAGGAAGGGTGGCAGTAGTCGGCGGCGATAAAGTGCCAGTCGACTGTCGTTGTGACCTCGGCAAGTTGGCGCCCCAGTTCACACTCTGCATGTTGGAGGCCAAAAGTTCCGTGATGCCGGAATCCTCCGGCGACGAGGTGGAAAAAGTGGAAAATTCATGGTCTCCCAAACCCACGGGTAGAGATATAGTTGGGAACTGGTTTGCAGGCCGTTGGAAGGCAGCTTCTTTGGCTGGTTTGAGGTTTGGTAGCAACAAAGTGGGTGGTTTTGTCGGAGTCGGTTGCTGAAGCCGCGACAGCACTTCGGGATTGATATTACCGGCATCCTGATTGTTCTTCTTCCTCCTCCTACTACGTCGTACCATCTGTCTTTTGATCTCTTGCTTCTTCTCAGCGGCCTTCTCTGGATTCTTCATCCAGATGGGCTGGCTGTCGTAGCCGTCGCATATCAGCCTTAGATGGGAGCACTGCTCACATGCGGGACGGGCCTCGTCACACTTCTTCTTACGGAAGCGACAGGTCCAGCAACCTATTCCAAAGGATCAATTGGAAAGAAGTTAGAGATGAATATGCTGCATGAATGTTATAAACATTGAATCTCTGTGGCCAAATTCCAGAGTCAGAAGATTTGATTTGCTATGGTGTTATATGTACCTGTCCGAGTGCGCACATGTCTGGTCGTCTCCATGCCTGCCGACCAATCGACCCTCCCGCGAAGGCCGGAGCGTGTTGTTGTGTTTGTTGATTCGGCTGGGCGGCCGGCCGTGGCAAAAGGCGATCGAACCAACGACGGACGAGACGAATTGAAATATATAAAGAAACCGGAAGAAGGAGATGAGAGATATGAGAGAGTGGGTAGGTCAAGGCTATATATATATATAACCGGCTATATAATGGTAAAGAAACTACTAAAAGAGACAAGAGAATTATAGATCGATCGATGCCTATTATGCTCTGTGCGAGAGTATGCAACCAGGATATCACATTTGATACTTCATCTGCAGAACGAGGCCGGGGAAACGGGGAGATGGATTCGTGCAGGAAAGGGACCCGGGTTTCTGGAACTTCAAACGAGAATTAAATAATAGAAAAGGGCCTAAGAACCAAAGTCGTCTAAATCTGCACCGATACTGAGCTGACGTCGTAGTGGAAGCGAATGCTTTATTAGTTTAAAAGAAAAGAAAAGAAAGAAAAGAAAAGAAAAAAAAAAATATGAAGAAAACCTGAGGAAAAGCTGGTCGCCCTGTTTTCTGCAAATACTAAAAAGTCTCTTCCCCCACAGAGAAGCTCGGGGTCGGAATACGCAGATACTGCAAAAGAGAGGGCCCTGTCAGCCAGAGTCCTTTTTGGATGAAGAGACGGGGATTTGGTGGGTCCACGACTAACGTGCGAAGCAAACGAAGCCTTTCCGAGACGGATCAATCAGTTAACTAGTGCAGCTCCGGCAAGCATGGCAGCCGGGACAGACAGAACCGTTATTTATTTCTATTTAAATAACAGAGCTGCAGAGGGGAAGAGATGCAGGAATTAATATAAGAATAAAGAATAGCAGGGCGATGCTGGTGAGTAGGTGCTTTTTTTTTTCATTTCTTCCTTTCACTCCTTTTGCGCAATCATACACTCTGACGTTATCACGAAGGGGGAAGACCTCAAGTTACTTGGCCGAGATATAGTACAGACACGCTCTCGAGGTGGGCAACTGGCATACGAGCTTGCAAACTGTTACAACAATCGAGATCTCTCCAGGATCCCCTTTCACAGAGCTGTAGCCTGCCGGATTTAAAGTTCCTCAACGGAGTTGACCCACTTTTGAGCAATGCCCTTGCCCGTCTCTCCCTCCTTCTGCTCGATCAAGGATTCAAAGACAAGCCGACGTCGAGAAACAGAGAGAGAAAAAGAAAGAACGAATGAAAGAAGAAGAAGAGGAAGAGGAAGAAGAAAATTGCCTGCCTTGGGTCCCGGGCTTCCAGATCTGTGTTCACCCCGAGAGGAGTGGCTTTTTGGCTGCTGCTTGCTGCCGAGCTCCATCGAACTGGTAATGGTTTGTTCTGGGCCTGGATTCCGAGGCCTGTAACCGTCCTCCATTATCATTGGGCATGAGCATCTTTGTGCGACCATCAGGTGCATCATGGCCCAACGAATACTATTGCTGGGAAAAGTAATAATGGAATTGCGGGGCAAGCTTGATGGATTGAGGTCCGTGATTATGATTGCTTTTGCGGCCGTCAACATTGGACCAAACCGGTTAAACATTGCATGATTGTTTGCTTGCATCGGTCATGCTTCGTTTAAACGAGACGTCGCATAGTAAAAAGACCCTTCTTGCGGGTTCCCTGTACTGTCACAACCATTCTGGAAAGAAATATGATCAATTAGGTGGTATGGTGTTTGCAGTAAATTTGCTAGCCTTTTGCAACTCAACTTGCTGGTTTAAAATCGATTTTTCAAAGCATAGAGCGAAGCTGGCTGACACAAAATCTTTCCGACTTCCGTCTCATGCAACAGGATTTCTGCTCCCAGCTGACCAAGCAGCTTTATCCTGATTCTAACGGCGATATCATGCAGCTTCACGTTCAAGGCAAACAAGCTGTGCATTGAACCTCGGATATCAAAGGACATCAAGAGCTCCCTCATCCATCCCTCTTCCTCAAATTTCGCCACAAATGGTCTCCCAAGGATACAAATCTTGAAAATTGGAACACAAGAATATTTTCAGCCAGTGACACGAAAATGTAATTACCGAAGCGATGCACTAAAAACGCATGCACCACACAGAAAGGCTTGCTGCATCCGCACAGCGATTGTTCAAAACGGCCAGATTCTATAGCGTCGCCCGAAGAGTCAGTGCCCACTAACCACATTAGTTTCGATACCCGGTCGCTGTGGAATTTTCCAGCTGCTCAGGACTCGGAAGCCCACGGCTATTATTCCGTTAACTTATTTACAACACGAGTCAGTGCAATTAAGAATACCCATTTCATCGAGCGTTCGAATCGTTCCTGTCTATCGAGATCTTTTCTGAATATTTTTTTTTTGTTAATTCTTTAACTATTTCCTCTCGATTTTCAACCATCCTCCAACCATGCTATTTCATATGCATAGGGCTGCATGGTGAATTGGCCCCCAGCCCACCTTCGCCTAAGGTTGTACAGACGACCATCTAAACGAAAGGCTGCGACCTTGAAAGCTCGCCAAATCACATTTTGTGCGAGTGTGCCTTCCTTTGCGTCGTTTAAGTGATTGCGATAATTGATCAATGTAATTGCACGCAAATGCCTATTGCACGGTGTACATTGGAATACTTTTGACATTCGGGAACATCTTTTCCACATTTCAAAAAAGAGCGCATTTTCGGGGCCGGACGATAATGCGGCTTCCACTAGTGCAGGAAGGCTTCTACGCGAGGGTGCTCGAGCCTCGCCGTTTTGGGCTTAGATTTCAATTAAAAAAATAACACACCGAACAGTCTTATCCTTTCGCTTTGACTATCAAGCACCTTGCAAGATAGAATGATATATATCGTATTTAAGGAACTTACCGTGGACCGGACCAAAGGAATATTTCCTAGGTGAGTTCGAAAGACAATATTTTTTTCGAAGTCTCTGTTTAATGACGCAGATCAACCCAAAAAGATAGATTCTTTCTTTCCGCTAGCTTCGAACGAGCGTGGCATATTTATCGCAAGCTAATGTGGGAACCGTAACACAAAGACACTATCACTTCTAACTTTGCCACTTGCAGCTGGAATTCCGGAGCACTAGCCGTGACCATGCATCTACACGGACGGCCCCTATGTCTCGAGGTGGGGTATCCAAGCAGCGTAGATCAACTCACCACCCTTCATCTCAGACACTGTAGATGTACATGTACTTGTACTTGTACATGGAGCTGAGTGGCAATAATAATAATCTAGCGATCCTATAGTATAGCTTTTATTCACGTAATATTTATATTATTATTATTTCCGCGATCCTACAGGAACAACCAACACCCTGAAATGAGTTTCGAAATTTCCAGACTCGTATTCGAATAATTATATAATTAGCTACATGTATACAGATTAGGCGGTTAAAAAGCGTATAGCAAGCAAGATGGAGCCACTAACGTTATAACATCAAGACAAAAACCACCCTTGCTTGGTCTCGCAGCCCTCCCTCCCTTACCTTTGCCTCGCGGTCTAGTCTTAAGCTTGAAATGTGATGGATCGTGCATATAACATTCGATTCGCGCGAGAAAAAGCAGAACCCGTGGATACGAATAGATCTGCACCATGACCCGCCCCATGACAGAATGTTTAGAAGACGCGTATATCCTCGAGTTAAGGAAGTACCGATTAGGCACCAGTACATACATTAATGCATTATGGAAGAGAGGAGAGTTCGAAGCTCCAAAATACCACACATATGCCCCTCGCCAACGCAACTGGCATCACGAATTCTCGGCTAACAATTCAGGCTACGAATTTCATCCAAATGCTGTTATGCACGCTCATGTACCTCTAGAACTTTAACTTGGAATATTGTCGTATGATATCGTATGTCGTTCAAATTAGCATCAAAACTCACTTGTCCATCCATGGTAATCCATCCCCCCCACCTTCGTGTCCCCCAAAACTCTTTCGCTCTCCGTCCCAAGCCTCAACTGTTCAACAGATGTACCGGCCCCTTCCCCTTGGATTATGCATTATCCATCCTCCAGCTGCAGTCCACCATTCCACAGCCTCTTAACGAGTGCCGTCGATACCACCCTCGCTTCTCCTCGCTAATACCGGTTTCCCGGACTTTCGTGCATCCTTTGGTCTCGTTCGGCTATGATAATTTAAATCTGCTCCGCCAGACAATCGTCACGTCAGATCTTGTACGACCCGTGTAACCCATAAAACGGTGCTTGGGGGGGGGAAAAGGAAAAACGGACAAATCATTGTCCGCTCCGGCCGGACGAACCCTCGTGTCCTTTCTCTTCTGTTGAGAAGTTTGGGTCACAGTTATGTTCTGGCCGTTTGGGTGCGAGAGTTTCAGGCACGAGGGATCGGTGTATACCTCGGCATCTTCCTCTCTGTCGTATAAGAAATATTTTTAACATGTTGGACTGTTGATATCACAAAGTTTTTGCGAAGCTTTTTTTGTTGGGGACGGGTGGTGGATTTAATATTTTAGGTTAAACATCCTACGTGTACACGTCGCATCGTGCTCGTGCTTTAAATCTAGTGATATATATTTAGCTAGTAGTTTGCCTAGGTATAAGTATTATTCACGGGCTTGGTCCTCTGTTTTCTGGCCGATATATTTCATAAACCGAAGGATCTAATGACATATGAATCCACATGAATCGAATGGAGAAAAAACAATTTACAGGTTTTTTGTTTTTCGGCCGCGGCCATATTCTTCATATATCACCAAGCTCAATGGGTCGGGATGATCATAAATTTTCGGAGTTTCGGTGTGTTCGGAGCTCTATTCAACCGGTGGATATCAATACACAAGCTGACTCCTGAATATATCGAGATATCAAGAATAAAAGATTGATTTGAAAAATGATAAACAGATCTTCGAGGTCGCGAATCGGTCATAGAATGTTATACATCACCGTAACGGTAGGCTTCCGTTGACGTTAACATCCTTGCCATAGCTGACTAGGGAAGATCCATGCATGTTCTTCAGGAGGGTATGTAAGCACTCCGACAGGTATAACCCTTGATTCTGACCAGATTCATGGATCGATCTTGAAGTTTATGACTATTTGATATGCACGGCACACCATGCAGGGATGCGTGTTTGGTAGACACCCTTCGTCCCGCGTTAACCCCGAAGGATTATTATAAATAATCTGGGGGGGGGGGGGGGGGGGGCGGATCCGTTTGACGGATCGAATTTTGTCATTTTAGTTCCAGACTTTGAATTTTTATGATTAACCTAGTTGTTCCAAGAATGAATGCATCATGATCACATCGACTCCGAGATGAGAAGCTGGCGGAAGATCGGGCAACTCGGTATCGGCCCTATGATCGTATACAGAATCTAGATGGGTCGATATTCAGCTGGATGTATACTGGTAACCTTGTATTCCTGTGACGATACAGCACGCGCTTGCACGAGATCTCGACATTAAATGCCGAGGTAAGGACAACGACGGATCAGAATTAGAGCCATCGAGACGCAGTCTACAACGACTATAGTGGTCGTGGATAGTATTGTAATGCAACATCTGACTTGTGTGCTAAGTGATAAATGATACGAAGATATGACAAAGAACAATACCCTCCCGACTTGCCATGACCGATCATCGACAATAGCAAAAACGAACCAAGAAAAACAATTACGGGTAAAGCATCCCACACTAAAACTCCTCATGTATGCATATAATTTCGAAAAAAATAAGAAATATAGCGAAATATTTTGCTGCTATCATCGACGCCGTAGCGCTTCAGTTGCCGCTTCAAGAAATCTATTCATTTCCTTGACTTGCTCCAGTATACTCGTTCCACCTCCTGCCGAGAAATTATCAATAGGTCCGCACATATCCTCGGTTACAGAGCTAAGTAAAGCGTCTAGGCCCGCTATGCTTTCGACTCTGTTTTCTGGTGGGATTGTAGCAATTTTTGCACCGTTTTGCTCCAGCACCATCTCGAGATGTTGTAGCGTGTCGTTGATGTATTGTTGTTTCTATAAATGGATTAGCTAGGCACTTTGTCATATGATATATAGTGGAATCTTACATGAGCCTTTGCAGAAGCCTCTTCGTGCTTTTTCCTGACAGCATCCATCTGGCGTGCTATATCCTCACGTGACTCACGGAGCTCCATCAACTCATCCCGGAGCTGTGCTTTCTCTTTTTGCAGACGCCGTAGTTGAACAGCTTTCATCTTGACGTTGTCCGCTTTGCTTGCCTAAAGGTGTACTTCGTATTAGTCTCAAGGTGATAATGAGATGGTTGAAAGCCGTAGCTTACCATGCCAATGAATCTGTTTTCCAACTCGCTGGATAGATTCTGAACAACGGTCTGGCGGATTTTCATCCTAGCCTTCTCCTCTCGATCTCTTTCCTCCCCTTTACGAAGCGAAAGAGTCTCTAGTTGCTTATCGATGATTCCAAGCAAAAACTCGCTCACTATTTGTATGTTATTCGGTTGTTTTGGGAATTTGAGATTCAAATCTCCTTGTTTCGGTATCCGATAGACTGTTATATCGAATGTCTCCTTCAATTCGCCGTTCTCGTTCCGTCTCTTTGACTTCCCGGGTCGTCGGCCTCGTTTAGAAGGATCGGACGCTCGTTTCTGCGATATTGCTTGGGTGAGGGATCTGCTGTTGACCCGTCCCTCTTCATCTTCCTCCTCCCCAACTTCTTCGAGTTCTTCATCTTCGTTTTCGTGTAAATTGTGGTCCTCTTCATCCACTACTTCAAGTCTCGAGTTATCCGGGTCGGCTTCTGGATCCTCTGGCTCCACATCGCTCAAGACCGCTTCTTCAACAGCAGGCAGGTCTTCGTAGGGTATCTCCACGGATGGTTTCTTTGTTTTTGATTTCCTTCCCCTTCGTTTCGAAGGCGGTTTCTCCACAGTTTCTTCCTCCACTACCTCTTCTTCGACGATTTCCTCAGCAATTTCTTCTTCCACGATTGACTCTTCTGGTACCACCACCTCTGCAACTGGTGTTTTCGTTTTCGGCCGCCTTCCTCTCCGTTTTGCAGGCTGCTTCTCCACAATATCTTCCTCCATAAGTACTTCCTCCACAATCGACTCTTCTACTGCTAGCTCCTCCTCTTCTGCAGGCGGAGTGTCAATTCTTTCTTCTCTGATGGATTGATCTATAGTAATAGTTGCTTCTCCTTCTTCTTCTTCTTCCTCAGGCTTTTCAGGCTCCGGTGTCGGTGGCTTCTCAGGAGTAAGGAATTTTTCAGGACTTGGTTGCCGTCGACGTTTGCCGCGTGGTATGGGGGTAACGGCAGCTATCGCAGGCTTCGATTTTCTCCCTCTAGCACTCCGTAATCCTGAAGATACTGGGGTTGGTGTTGCTGGCGTAGGTTCTGCCAATTGCCGGGCTGCTTCTGGCGTTATTGCAACCTCATCGGCTGGTATTTCGGGGATAAATTGCAAGGGTTCTGGTGAGACAGAGGACGGTACTTCGAGCTGGCTATTTCTTGGGGGCATAGGCGAGGGAGATGATAATGCTATAGAGGCTTCCGGGGCTAAACTTATTCGCCGGGGAGATACTCTAGGCGTCGTTCGATTCACTAACTGTGGTATAAGCAGTGATGCTACAAAGTTTGGATTGGGGAATACTACCTGGTGTACTATGCGCGGGTTCTATAGCAGCCACTTCGGCAGGGACCTCAGCTGTAACGTCCTGAGGTGTCGGTACACCATTGCTTATGGTCTCCTGCTGTGTCTCAACAACCGCCGATGCACTTCTTCTTGACGATACGCTTCGTCGCGGGCTAAGTGACTCCAATCTCCGCCGCTTCCTCGCACTTTCGTCCCTCTCTGCTGCAACATCCTGAGCAGATGATGTTGACAGTACCGAAGCTCCACGTGATAATCGTCCTGATCGCCGTCGCTGCGGTTCCTCGACTATCGGCTGCGACGAAACTGTAGGTTCCTTTGGTTCTGTATCGACTGGCTCTATCGTTTCTATCGGCTTCGAAGCACGTGCTCCAGGCGGGGTGGCGGTAATTAGGGGTATATCGAAGCCGAAGGTTTGGGTTACTACTCGATTTCTATAAACGACAGTGGGTATTGGTAAATGTAATTCCCAAGGATAACAAATAAGTGACAACATCACATACCCTGCCCCTCTACGACGTTCTGCCATACGCTCTTCATGTCGTAATCTCGTAATGTCTATTCATAATTGATGTTAGCATGCAACCGAAGTACCAGAACACCAGCCACCATACCAGACATGTTGGATCGTTAAAGTCAAACACGACGCCCGAAAAAAGAGAATGGAAACAAAAGAGTGTCGATATTATATTCAGCTAGAGCTACGACCGGGCCATTGCTGTTTAGCTGATAGATAAGAAAGCCCCGTAGCGATGATGGGATGGAATGATGTAAACGGGAGGAGCTTTGCTTGGTGGGATGTCGCGTTGTTGTTGCTGCGCGCGCTAAATTGACATTGGTGGCTGCGCGGCGCAAAACAAGAAAAAAGCCAAGACCAAATGACTTCGGAAGAAGAAGCGAACCAATTATCTCAAACTTGAATTCGAACCTCCAATGCACCTGCTATAGCACCTGGCGACATTCTTCGATCTGTGACGGAAGATACTGGATATCTCGCCGACTGCCATGGGCTGGTGGTGGAATTCGTCGAATCCGCCTGATGGCAAAAAGAGCAAGCCGTCTGATTCGAAAGCCACTTTATCAACCCTCGACTCGTCACTTCAAGACTATCTCAAGACCAGCACGCCGAAAGATAAGCCGACGGCGCCTGCACCAGAACCCGATCCTCTATTGTTTAAGCCCTCTTCAAAGTTACACAAACAGGGCAGCTTCGAATCCGTTCCTCGAGATTATGCCGAACCAGCGGCCCCCCATGCGCAATCAGCGTACGGGGACAGGTATGCAGAATACTGGGCATCGTATAAAGGTCCGGATGGAAGCAAGGTCGATTCGCCGGAGATCGTGATGAGGGAGTTTGTGGATGGGTTTAAACAGATACGGCAAAATATTGCCGCTGCAGCATCAGAGAACTGCGCTATGGAAGAAATCGAGCTGCATGAGTGCTACAAACACGGGACTTGGTATCAGAGGATACGAATGTGTACAGAAGAGAGTCAAAAATTAAGCAAATGTTTAACTCAACAAAAAGTATGCATTCTCAAACTGAACATTTGGTTATATAGCAGACGCTAATTATCTTCCTGAATTCTCTAGGAGTTTCTGAGAACCTTGGGTTATCTCGGTAATGAAACTCGTGATCCCAAAATTGACGAGAGAATACAAATGCATGCAGATAAGCTATACCGGTTACAACTAGAACAAGATGAAGCCACGAAAAAAGCGGTCAAAGAAGGCAAAGATATTGATGAAGCAGTCGCAAAAGTCAAAGCGGCACAGGAAAAAGCTGGGGCCTACGTTTCGAATTCCAGTTAAATTAATTCCAAGTAAAAAGTGTATAAAAGTATTTCTAAATGCGGCAACTTCCTTCCGCATTACGTATGGACAGCTCTTGAGCTGACAAGTAAACTCTATATTATGATATACATGTTAGAGGACAAAACGACTGATGATATAACTGGCGGGATATCTTAAATTGTAAATATAAGATTTTTTTTAAAAAAAAAAAAAAAAAAAACAAGTTGGAGTCATTCTCCGCCAACTCTAGTTGTATCTTTTTAGCCTCCGCTATGAATCAATTACTCCATTTTATAAATTTAAGGGACGGGTGGTCATATCGAGGTTCACAAAATTATGGTTAGGTATCATTGACTTCCAATCGTATATGCGTAATCAATTTTAGGCCGAGCTCCCCGGCCGCTTCGAATTGATCACAATGCTCTCCATCAGGCCATTAACGTCTTCTCCAACAGGCACCGTGATATCACCATTGATATTGGGATGTCGGCTAGCAAGAAGAATATTCTCCCGAAGGTTTTGCGGTTGAAAATTCACCACACTATCCTCCAAAAACTGGATATCAAATTCACTAGGGATCGGCCTGCGTCTTGACTGTAACATCGCGTTGATACTTTCAAGCATTTCCACGGGTGGCCTATATGAGACTTGACTACCAGCTAATTGTTCAATTTGCAGCTTCTGGCTCTTTTGGGACTGATCTAGAGGATTGTAGTTGTCCATACTCTCTACCAAATCACTGGCCCATTCGATATCCATGTTGGGAATTGGCAAAACATTTGATGATGTCTTCGCCTCTTCAACAACTGATTCCGCTAGACTTGATAAAGATCCTGCAGTGCCGCCTCCAGACTCAGAAGGTACGGATTCTTCTGACATAGCACTATTTGGTTCGTTAGTTCGTAAGTCCGCGCCAGTGTTAATATACGGTTGCGATCCTTTGGGTCGAGAATATAAAGTGCGTGACCTTTGTCTCGTGGGCATTGAGGCCTCCATATCCATAACCTCTTCGGCAGGTTGTGGTTGTAGCATTATCGGCGGACGGCGATTATAAACGGCGTTAGATCTTTGTCTAGTTGGTACATCTATGATGTCTCCAAGTATATTCGGATCTACATCCGCTGGAAGAAGTTGAGCTTGGGCCTGCTGTTGAAGTTCCATGGCTTGGAGGACTTCGTCCTGTGATAAACGGGGTTGGCTAGGTGGGGGTCTTTTCATGTATGATACTCGGCTACTTCTTTGTCGGGTAGGCGTGGTGAATTCTTGTAACGTATCACCACCAACCGCAGAACCACTATAATACTGGCCCAGCGGCCCGTTTTGGCTATCGGACCTGGCATAGTCCGGTATGATGGGAGCTCTTCTAGATGATTGGGAAAGAAAGTCCGTCAAAGGCAATTCTTCAAACAGGACTATTGCCTGCTTTTCAAGAGCCGAGACAGGATTGCTGACCACCGGGACTGTCTGTATTGTATATTTGCCATTCGGATGAGTGGTGATTTGAACACTGCTATATATTATCCTGTTCGGATTTCGAACCATCTCGTAAGCGCCTATTGGTACGATTTGTCCATTTGGTAGCTTGACCCTCCTCCCAAGGTTTGGGTTCCAAACAGGTACGTTGAGCCAAGAGGGCGGGAGCACCCATTCTCTGGGATCAGGCACCGAGGGTGACGATGTATAAATTTGATAAGGCTGAAGCTTTCCTAAACTCTTCTCGCCGGGAAACCTTTCTAGTGATCTCACGGTCTCAGCATGAAACATTGCTTTCGGGTCGGATACCGCAGCGAGCTTGTTTATCGCATCATTTTGTCGACTGGTACTCCATTTAAGACTCTTCAGCCACGAGCTGCCGGGAACACCCAATATATCAACCATTAACTGATAGAATCGCGCGTACTCCTTTTCTATGAGATCGAAGACCGTTGCTCGGGAACTCTCCAACAAAGCATATGGCACAAAGCTCATGAATGGGTCGGATTTTTGTTCCCCAGCGCCGTTTCTTTCGTCCAGTTGCACGTTTATCATAGGAATGTCCCAATAAGAATAGTCAGACGGACTAGGACTCACGACGTTCCTCCAAATGCTATCCTCCTTCGTAGGAAATATCTCTCTAAAACTCCCGAACGGTTGGTGGTAGGGCGACCCAAACGGACTCGCCAGCATATTCTTCTTCAAGTTTCCGTTTTCAGGGTATTTTTGCAAAAAGGCGTTAATGGCAGGAGCGTCTTCTGGGTCCAGGGCGTTCCAAAACTGTGGCCTGGCACGGTTATAATGTGAATTCGGGTCCTTCTTCACATCGAAATCAGAAAACTCGAAAGTTTGAGCCCACTTATACCAGAAGTTTTCGACCTCAGTTGGGGATCTGGGGATTTCGTAACGTCGGGCGGTAGGGTAATCCATATCGAAGGCCTGTTTGGGCCATATCAGAAACCTTGGCTGGCCTTTACAGTTATCGCCACCAAAGAAGGCAATACCACGGGCGGAGCGTTGGTACGGATGGGTGAAAGGTGGGATGTCCGTATTTACTGGTATCGTTTGGGGAGTTTGCGTGATACGAATGGCTTTGACGAAACCGGTGCGACGAATGTAGTCTCTCTCACCGCGGTTCTTGACTTGAGTCCATGGTTGGGTGATTTGCTTGCAAGCCTTTTCCACGCGATTGTGTGTACGATCTGTGGTTAGAAAGAAGGTTTGTTGGAGACGTGGGCCGGTTTGGTTGTACAATTCAGATTCAGGCAGGAAGGAGCGAAGATCCTGAAGGAACGGATTTGAGGTGCCCCATTGGATGTCAACTTGCACGGCGGCAGAGCCGACTACATAAGTTAGTAAGGTTAGAATTGTATTCATGGCGACATACTAGGGTAACAATCGACGATATACACTCGCGAGAAACTCGTTCTAGGATCGCAACATCGAGGGCTCGTGGTCGAGACGTTATCGACTAGGCGAGGATATGAGAAATTTTGCGTCATAATGGTTTGTATTTAGTATTATACATCGCTAAAATAACAGGGTATCATGGAAAAATAAAGATGAGATCATGAATGTCAAGTCGTCTGCATTAAGGGTTGAACGGATAGAAAGAAGACTAGTTTTGTTGCATGTTGGCGATACCAGTAGGTGGATTATGATTCTTCGGCTTCTTCTTCTTCTTCCTCAGACTCTGAGAATCCACCCCATTCTTCCTCATCATTGTTCGACGAGTTATCATCCTCATCGTCCTCAGCGCCTGATTCTTCACCTTCAATCTCATCGGCCTTCCGTTTCTTATTGCCTTTCTCGCCTAATCTACCGTTCCGTCCGGCGACGCCCTCTTCGCCATCGGCTGCTACTTCGCAGGGTGTGAACCACGGTAGCTTTCCCCTCAAAAAGTCGTTAATGATCATGATGGCAACGCCGTCATAATCGGGCTCGCCGCCTTTGAGCAACCTTCCTCCTTTTCGAGCCAGCATCTCTAAGAATTGGTTTGTGTCTTTCCATCCCTTGATCTCGTACGTCCTCTCCACGTGGTGTTGCTTGCACTTTTCGAGTAGCGCCGAGATGTATTGAGCAGGATTCTCCACCTTCTCCGCACGTACAACACCACGTAGTAAGATATCCGTTGTGGTGTCATTATTGGAAGGCGGCACGATACCGGGACAATCAATTAAGAATATTTTCTTTGTCAAGGTAACGTATTGCCACACTTTCGTTTCGCCAGGAATAGGTGCCACAGTGCAGACCTTCTTCTTCCTCAAGGTATTGATAATAGATGATTTTCCGCTGTTAGGATATCCTATTAGACCTACAGATATCTGTTTTCTATCTGAGTGGAGGGATTGGAATTGCTGTAATATCGCTATTAAAGAACCTTTTCCGAAGGAGTTGTTTATCGAAGCATGAAACGCTAATGTTGGGTATTCTTTTGATAGCTGTCGTACCCATGCAGCCTGTCAATAGAGTCAGGTTAGAACTTGATTTGGCAATTGATAACATGTTGAAATGAAAAGCGAAAATATGTATGAAGCGTTACTAAGAATGTCGAGACTATTGACTGATGGATTTGCTCAATGGCACCATCCTCGAAATTCAACTCAAAACGAAACATAAAAATCCCATGGGGTGTTCCACGTCAAAACGACGAAATGAACGAGAAGATATTCGATACAAAACGTATCAAAATCGAAGGCGGGATAAATCAATCTACCAAAGTTGTAACAGACCTCTTCGTGATATCGGCAATAAAATGCGCAGAAGGAAGACATCCTGACAGGAAACGATGGAACAAAGTGCGACGAACGTATTGCGTGATGCGAAAAAACTAAATTGGGGTCTGGGACTTACTGCAACACCCGTAGGAACCAAGTCGCATTTGTTCAGAACAAACACGAGATGTTTGTGAGGACACTCTTTTGACATATACTGCTCTACTGACCGACAACGGGTACCTAACGGATTCCGCGCGTCGAGGACATGAAGTATGACATCGGACGAGTCGATAACTTTGTAAAGCTCATTCCAAATGCGTTTGCTTTGTCCTTTTGAGAAAACCGCCTCTCTAGCTTCTTGTAGCCATCCATCCTCCGCCGTCCCATTTTCAATAGCTTCCTGGATCTTATCCTCGTGCTGAGTCCGATTTTTCTCTGTTTCTTCCATTAAAGCTGACATGCTTTCCACAGCCAACTTTGGTCGTTTTCGCTGGGCTTTGGGTCCGAATGTTTGAGCGAATGGCTCTGTTTCGACTTTGATCTTATTGGCTTCTTTGTTCGAGGCCTTCGCATCGGGGTCTTGTATAAGGGACATAGGTAGTTTATTCCGCCGTAATAAAACAGAGCGAGGGTCTTTAGCTTGCTCCTTCATCGCCGCCTGGAATGCAGACAGGGCTTCTTGTGAGATCGTTCGAGTGTTTCCTGAACACAGTAGAGACGTAAGAACATTGCAGAATTGCTAATAAGGTCTCATATTCCTCACCGAACCATTTTCTATTTGGCTCTATGCGGGCCGATGGCACCTCTCTTGATTGATAACTAGCTGCCTTTGTGATGTTTCCCTGCGAGTCTCTTTGGGCCTTTCCCTCTTTGTACATCGATAATCGCTTGAGTTTCTTTGCATCTCTAAAGGAGAACAGAAGATGATTAGGATAAATATTAATCGTATAACGATTTTGAATGGATTCTTACCTGTAAAAATTCTCGCCTTTGACTTTGACATTCTGCATTCCATCGCTCCCACCAGCAGCCTCCACTTTCCGGGCCCGCCGGTTAGACTCTTTCTTGAATGAACCCATTGCGACTTTGAAACCAATATACGCCTCTCAATAGGGATCGCGGGGGCTGTTGGTAGGAAGAAATGAATTTTTTTTTTGAGATGGTGGTTTTAGAAGTGTGGAGGAAATTTAAATGAAGCGAATACTAAATTTTTTTTTTTATGGGCGACAGGCAAAAATTCGGTAGCGTCTTGGCAGTCTTAATCTGATAAGATTATATTGAACGCTAACCTTAAACAGCTAGACCACCTCGCTCGTGACATCGCGGACTTAGCATCTCATTGACTCACGTCCTCCGCCTTCATCACCCCTCATTGTTCCTAGCTGATCGCAGCTTTACTCCCTCGGATGATCATACAACCTTTGGACCGGAGAAAACCTCTTCTCCAAACGGCATTTTCGCATAGGCCGCCGAAATGGGTGTTACCGGTCTCTGGAGCGTTGTCCAGCCGTGCGCAAGACCGATAAAGCTCGAAACACTTGCCCAGAAGCGACTGGCAATCGATGCTTCGATATGGATCTATCAATTCCTCAAAGCGGTCCGCGATAAAGAAGGGAACGCGCTGAGGAATGCCCACGTCGTGGGGTTCTTCCGGCGTATTGTCAAGCTTTTATTTCACGGCATTCGACCCGTATTTGTATTTGATGGTGGGGCTCCGCTGTTAAAACGGCAGACAATCGTGAGTTCGGTGTGAAGAACGTAACCTTACAGGCAATTGGATACTAATTGTCTATCCAGGCGAATAGAAAGTCTCGCCGTCAAGGCAGAAGAGAAGATGCCTCGAACACCGCTCGCAAGCTTCTTACCATGCAAATGCAAAAGAGAGCTAAGGAAGAGGTGGAGGAGCGGAGACGAGCGGCGCAAAAAGTAAACCATATACGAGAGGAAGAACCCATTCCTGAAAACCCAGTCTACGCCGAACAGCTATTCCAAAGGCCGGAGGAAAGAGAGCGGACCAAAAAGGCATTCCGAAGAACGGATCAATATCACCTTCCAGAGCTAGATAGCGGCTTTGAATCTCTGAGAGGAACGCATGATCCTAGGATCATGTCTATGGCGGAACTTGAAGATTACGCCCGGCGTTTTGGTGGGGGCGAAGATACCAATCTCTACGACTTCTCCAAGATCGACTTTGACTCTCCATTCTTTACCACGTTACCAGCGGCAGACCAATACAACATTCTCAATGCTGCGAGGATAAGATCCCGTCTTCGTATGGGTCTGTCGAAGGAACAGCTCGAGCAAATGTTCCCTAATCGTCTCGAATTTTCTCGTTTTCAAATCGAGCGCGTACGTGAACGGAACGAATTAACCCAGCGCCTTATGCATCTCAACGGTATGAATGACGATTTGGTCAGCGTCCGTCGTGTCGCTGGAGAAAAAGATAGAGAGTATGTGCTGGTTAAGAATGAGGGAGCAGATGGTGGTTGGGCATTAGGTGTCGTCGGTCAAAAAGGCCCGAGGGAGGGCGAAACAGTTCATGAGGCTATAAATTTAGAAGAAGAAAAGAAGGGAGAGGAAGAGAACGATGACGATGATGACGACGATGACGAAATGGATGTATTCGAAGATGTTCCGATCGAAGGTCTAAACCGACTACCTAAACCGAAACCGATGGCAGCCGCATTTGAGTTTCCCCGGAGACGACAAACTTCCGAAGAGCGAGATATACAACGAGCCATGAAGCTCTCTAGGCAGGAGCAACAAAAACGAACTCTGAAAGATGCTGCTGGAGCAGCTGTCTTTATTCAAGATGAAGAGCTGAGCGAGTTTAACGACGCTGACAACGAGTACGATAATCTATTTGAAGATATTGAGGATCTAGATCAAAATCCCGAAGATGAAGATGATTTACGGAAAGCAATTGCGATGTCGCTAGAAAAAGATCAGAGGGAAGGTGAAGCCGAAGAAAGGGCACTTGAGCTTGCACTTAGAATATCAATGTTAGAAGAAGGGTACGAGGACGAAACCGAGACCAGCATTTACCAAAAGCCTTTAAATCCATCGAAAGCTCCATTTGTAGAGCAGTCATTGAATGGCTCGAAGCCAAAGTTTATTGAATTTGACGAAATCGAACCATCCAATAAACCTAAATCTCGTTTCCTTAACCAGCTTACCGATGAGATATTCAATCCTTCCGAGATAGCAGCCAAGCCTCCTCCGCAAAGATTGGAACAAATAATCCCATTAAATAGGATAAAAGAGAAGGTTACAGACAATAAAGCTATTGAGTCATCAAACCCTTTTGCGTTAGAGGGTGACGGGTTTACCTTGGAAGGAGCAATTGCAAATACATTCGCACTTGAAAACCCGCCAAAAGCTTCAGCCAAGCCCATTGACTTCAGTCTGGATAAAAACCTCCTGCCCTTCGAAAGTATGAAACTTGGCGGTCTTTCGGGTCTGAAAAAACGCCTTGATGAAGAGAAAGCCCAGAAAGAGAAAGGTGCTGAGGATACAGAAGAATTAAAGGCTGCTTTACCTCCTTGGTTTTCGGCTAATGAAAACGCAGCTTTCAAAGTGGGATCTAGGGGCTATAGAGCTGACAACTACGACCGTGATGACGAAGCCGAAACTGTCAAGACTCGCATCCCAGAACACCTTAGACCCATCGAACAACGGACTTCCATACAGCCAAGCGCGAAGCCCGTGGTAGTTCTATCTGATGACGAGAGCGATGACGTCCCGATGGTTGATATACTAGTTCAACCTCAATCCAAGGAAACCTCAAGTTTTACTCAAAAAGAAACAATCGACCAAAACGCCGAGGCTTCCTTGTCTCATAAACCAGCCGCGATTCATGAAGAGACTTCCCGCTCCTCCAAGGAACCAACAGCAATCGAAGTACAGAACAGCGATAGAGAGGTATCATGGGAGCCAAGCGACACGGAAACCCGACAAGTTGATTTGCAGGACACATCTAATCACGAGATTGAAATTGAAGACGACATAGGAATGGACTCGGAAGAAGAACAACTAGTTCACCAAATGGAAGCTGAAAATGCAGAACACGCTAGATTCGCATCTACATTCAACCAACGATCTATGGAAGAGAACGTACTCGATTACGAGCGAGAACTTAAAGCTTTGCGAACCCAGCAGAAGAAAGATCGCCGGGATGCCGATGAAGTCACACAAGTAATGATCACCGAATGCCAGCAACTTTTACAAATGTTTGGAATCCCATACATCACCGCGCCGATGGAAGCTGAAGCGCAGTGTGCGGAACTCGTCAAACTCGGACTTGTTGATGGTATCGTGACGGACGATAGCGATATATTTTTGTTTGGCGGGACAAGGGTATATAAAAATATGTTCAATCAGGCCAAATTTGTGGAATGTTATTTAGCCAGCGATTTGGAAAATGAGTACAGTCTCGATAGAAAGAGGTTGATTCGGCTTGCTCATCTTCTGGGCAGCGATTATACAGAGGGTCTACCGAATGTGGGACCTGTCACAGCGCTCGAGATACTTGCAGATTTTGGAGGTGGTGACAACGCTTTACACGAGTTTAAAAATTGGTGGACACAAATCCAATCGGGTGCCAATATGCCAGGAGACGACAGATCAAAGTTGAAGAAGAGTTTGGTGAGATGATACCTTGCAAAGTAAAAAAATACTATTAAGTACTAACATGGGCAAAATAGAAAAAACTCGCAGACAAGCTCTTCCTTCCTCCCACTTTCCCTGATGACCGCGTAGATGTCGCGTATCTGAATCCCGAGGTAGATAACGATAGTACCCCCTTCCAATGGGGTGTTCCAGATCTCCAAGGCCTTCGCAATTTTCTGATGGCCACAATCGGCTGGACATCGGACCGAACAGATGAAGTTCTAGTACCGGTGATAAGAGACATGAATCGCAAAGTTGCAGAGGGCAACCAAGTCAACCTTACAAACTTTTTCTCGGGAAGTACAGGCGCTGGCGCTTTTGCTCCCAGAGTTAGAGAAGCTAACAAGAGTAAAAGAATGGAGAGTGCACTGATGAGTTTGCATAAACAAGCTATGAAAAGACAAGGGAGCAATATTAGTGCTGATGGTCAAGATGAAAAAGTCAAAGAGGATGACGTGAGCTCTTCAACCGATGAAGAGCTTCAAGGGATCGTAAGCTTGAATGGGAGAGTGAGGGTTCTAGCAGGTGGGAAGAATAAGACTCCTGCGAAGAAAAAGAGGAGGACAGCAGCGCATGATATTGAGCCTGGAACTAGCGAAAGTGAGGTCGAGATTGAAGAGATCGAGACCCCAAAAACCGTTAGGAGAGCTAAAAAGCCGGCCGCCCGGTCTCGGAAAGCTTCGATGCGAGGCAGGGGCAGAGGAAAGAAAGCCTAGGCCAACCATTTAAAGTGGCCTATTTATGCCAATTACCTGACTAAGATTACAACGTATCTGATATTAATGTTCAGGAAATAGCACTCGGCAGCTTGATCGAAATTATGTACATACAGAAGTAATTACTTATATACAAAGGCTTATAAATCCAAAACTTCAATTCCGACGCCACCCACAACCAGCTTCGTCTCGTTTTTCTCTTCGCCATCAATCAAAGCTAGGCCTGCCACATCAGGGATACCTACGTAAACGTCTTCTAAAAGTTCGACATTCCCTTCTGCGAACCCATTTCTTAGATTAAGAGACCATCTCTTAACCTGCTGATCGATCCCGGAACTCAAAAACTCGAGCCTTTGATCTGCCAATGACACAAATTCGATGGCAGTAACTGCGGAAGCGTGTGCTCTTTGCACTTTCTTCGATGTTATCACGGCAACTCCATTGTCTTCTTTACCAACACTAGGTCCGAGTTGGACGTTGGAGACACATATTGCAGTATCATCTCCACCCGTCAATAGGAT
This sequence comes from Arthrobotrys entomopaga, assembly GCA_012184315.1. Lineage (NCBI taxonomy): Eukaryota > Fungi > Ascomycota > Orbiliomycetes > Orbiliales > Orbiliaceae > Arthrobotrys > Arthrobotrys entomopaga. Next base: position 1,167,699 of record LDDX01000214.1, on the reverse strand, counting down.
GATCTCGTGCGCTCCCAATTCCACAATCTTAAGACACTTGATGCTATTTTGATGTATGCTATGAGACAATATCCACTGATTCTGGTGTAACTTCTCTGGTGTCAAAACTTGAACCGCAGCATTTTGGACCGAGAGAGCTTTCGAGTCAGCTACTATCCCGCACTTGAGAAATGTCTTTGTGATATCCCAAATTGTAACAAATCCATCCGTTCCAGCGGTAAGCATCAAGACGGTGTTGTCCGCAGTGAGATGGAAGCGTATTTGCAATAAACAACTAGTCTTGTAGAACCCCTCTGCGATTGTGATGAACTTTTTCGAAGAAATCTGATAAAGTGCAAGTTTTATGGACGAATCCGAGCGGACCATACCAACGAGAAAACCGAGTGACTGTCCATTCCCATTATGCACAGTCACAACATCAAGTCCGCAAACCCGAAGGTCTGGTAGGTTGTCGGTGCTGACGTCGTAGACAGCTTCCCTTAGCACTCCGATATTGATATCCTGGATATCAAAGTCGTCGGGGATGGTATAGTTGATCTTCCAACAGTACACTTCTTCGATGCTACCTGACGAAAATAACCAGCCGCCGCAAGATGACCAGGCAAGATCCTGAAGTCCGGTTGTGTGTGTCTTCCGAGAAGTCAAGTTAACAAGCTCGTGTGTTTTCGGGTGGATATAGGAGAATCGAATGACGGTATCTTCCGCCCCGGTTGCTATGATTTGATGCGGAAATGCAGATTTTGGCGATGCAGCAAGTGTTTTGAGTTCCCGCCCGTGGAAAGGAGTTTGTAGTAACGGATCGTGAAGGATATTTGAGAATCGGACGATATGACACTTCTTCGCCTTGGTGAAGACGAAAAGGCCTTCGTCTATCGCTGTTTTTTCGTCGCCAAAGCTAAAATCCCAACTTCGGTTGCCTCCTTCGCAGTCATAACTTGCAGCTTCGATACCTAAGGTTTGGTTCCAAAGTACAAAATCCCGTCCGCGAAAGCCATGAACTATCTCGTATTTCTTCTTCGAGTCTTTTCTTTGGATGACCTGGTATTTTTCGACTCGAGGAACAGAGGCAGGGTATAAAGCATTTGTTTCGTGGAGTTCGAATTGATTTGGATCAATACCAATCCGAAGCTTATGAAATTTATAAGCTCCGCTGCGACCTGTGGATACCATTTCCACCTCGAGAGTGATATTCTCACCATTGTTGGGAAAACTCGATCTTATAAAATCCAAGGTTGTGACAGATTCGTCGTCGTGGATATGCCTCCAGACTTTGGTAGGTAACAGAACCTCACCCGTATTCTCTGAGATTTCATATACTGCAAAAGCACCATGACGAGATCCTGCAACCACTATGCATCTACCCTCTATTTGATGAACCATGATAGTAGTAAACGGGAATGTGTCAGGCGGTACTAATGACCAGGTTTTCTCAATCTTAATCCCACGTATTTGTAGAAGCGTGACTGGTTCGTCGGGTTTAAAGGTGGTAACGGCTGCGTAAACGGCTGAGGGGTCCTTCTTTTCACGATCATTACCACTCCGGCTGAAAAGGATATCAGAAGGACGGCTCCCACATATCTGGATCCATTCTTCTATGCCCTCTAATGGTGTAACAAGTCCCTCCGAATTAGCTTCAAGAAATAGTAGTCTTCCATCATTGTCTCCTAACGCAATTGTGTACTTCAGCTCTCCTCCAGATTGGAACTTGGCGGCCCCAAGAGCAGACGAGTTCTTTATTTGTCGCCAGAATCCTAGTTTTCGCCATTTCTGGTCATTAGAGTCGGATAGGTCGCAGTGTAGAAGCCAACCAGAAGACATTGCCACAATGAATGCGCGACTACCAAGTGTAACGTATTTTCGAGGCTCGTCTTTGGCAGATTTCTTTCCAGGCACGAGGCTCATCGGAGGTAAGATTTCGTCAAGATTTGCAATCGTCTCTTGAAGCTTAGGCGTTGGGTCATAACCTAGAGCCCTATCTGATATCGTATCAATCGCAGAATCCACCAGATTCCACGATGCAATCCCGCTATCTGCGCCTCCTGTAACAAATGTTCCTTCTGACGGATGGATAGCCAGTGACCACAGGTTCTTCCCGCTGGCCGAATGTAAACTTTTGAAAGTCTGGGTGCAAACCAGTGATCTTTTCGTGTTGTCTGGGTTGAAACTCCACGTCTTCGCTGTAAGATCCTCACTGAAGCTTAGAATCCGGATCTCGTTTTTCTTGGATTGGAGGAATCGAACACCCCAAATTCTAGCTTGATGTCCCCAACCAACTGCGAGAGGCTCCTTCACCTCCACACACTCTTCTGATTGACTATTGTTCGTATGTATTTTAGTGTCCCAAAGTCGTATTGTTCTGTCGTCGCTGCAGCTAGCGGCGTATTTGAGATCAGGTGACATGGAGACGCCAAACACTGATCCCTCGTGAGAGAGATACCGACCACATAAGTTTATCTTGGTAGGAACCTCATCGTCTAGAGCGTTTAGCTTCCACAGCAAGACTTCTCCGAAGACTGTACCCGCCAATGCAATCAAAGTATTGGTTGTTGATTCTGTGGTATGGGATATAATGCTCCCAGAGTAGAGCAAACATCTTTCGGGACTCGGATAAAACTTGAATCGTTGAGCTATCGGAGCAGCGAGGTTATGCTTATAGGTCAAAATGGTATTATGAGCCGTGATTATTGCAATTTTCGGAACTCCATCCTCAGGTTCTAGGAATATTGAGTTTAAGATCCAATCCGGTGCAGGAATTTCGTTCTCAGGGTTGAGATCAATGTTTGACTGGAGTGGCCCTGACGGAGATAGAATCTGAAATTTCTTTCCGCCCCACAGCAAAATCTGAGTATTATCAAAACCTTCATTTTTCGTTGTCTGGAATTGGATTCCTTGAATACGCTCTCTTTTGAAGGCTCGTTTTCTCCATCGTAAGGAATATCTTGAGCCAGAGAGGCTGAAGAGCTTGAGGTCTGAGCCGTGGCCGACGAAAAGGTCATCCCCGAGAAATGCCAGGGAGGTTACCGGTCCAACATAGGATCGGGATTTCATTTTTACCTCCCCGCTCGGAGACAATATCTGCGAGAAGATTGTCAATTGACGTTTCAGATTTGAAGTTCAGCTATTGACGATGCCTGGCCTGTGCGAGATCTTAGCTTAGAAATTGCGCAAATTTCTGGCGAAGAGAAAGAGATGGTCGTGATCATAGATGTTTGGACAAACCTTGAGAAGAACCAGATTAAACAACGATAAAATCGCCAGTCCCTCTGTGGAGGTCTTTAGATGGGACAAAAAAGTTTTGTCAAAGGTCATGCATGCATTGGCGTATCCAGAGACGTCGAGACTCATCATGCATATTCGAATCCATTTTGCGAGCCAAATTTTAGTTGCTGGGTTGGGGTGCCTCTCGGGAGAGGGACAATGGTTTCCCGGGGTCCTGTTCGGGGCGTCTCGGGGACGCTTGTTCGGGGGGCGCTGCTTGCCAGTTTCGGATGCAACCACGAAAAGCGTGTTGTTTGCGGCCTCACAATTGCAGGGACTGATGCCCCTCCGTCCTTAGCTAACAGTAACCTTCGCCATCGATAATGATCGTGATCATGCATCAGTGGCATTGGAACAGTGTACACCGTACTGGTTCTCCTTTCTTCGCATAGCTCCGTGGCTCTACCGGTGATTAATCATCTACATGCCTATGGAAAATCTGAACAAGGGCTTGCTGGGTATCTGCATCTGTTGACCTGTCAATTCAGCACCGAGGTCATTCCATTGACGCGACCACTCTACTCAGCAAAATGTCACAAACCACACAATCAAGTCAAGTTCGCAAAAGAGGACGTCCACCGTCCAATAACCCCAAGCGCAACTTCAAAAAAATGTCACTCGATCCACCCGCCAAATCCAAACCCGTGACGCAGATTTCAGAAAATATTCTAGCTTGGAGCGATTCCCCTCGACGTTCCCAGATCTCCAGTTCTAGTCAGGAAACAAGGCAATCCAGCAGCCAAATAAACAACACGAGATCTAATCGACCAAGATCCACGGGCAACGTCTATAGAGACCATATCTGTCTTGTCTGCTGGATGCCATTCTGCCCCAACCATTCTCTAAGAGCTCCAGAGAAAAGACAAACAGTTGAGACTGTCAAGTGGGTGCTTAAGCGTGAGGACGTTTCCAAATCGCATCTAGCAGATAAGAGACCGATTTTCCAACCATGCTCGCACGAAGGGTCTTGCGACCCAAACAATCCTGACTGCTCTTGCAGCGATGAATCCGTTCATTGCGAAAAGGGTTGCGGATGTCTACCCACCTGTCCTCGTCGATGGAAAGGGTGTCAGTGCAAGAATGGGAAATCGTGTTCTGGAGAGAGATGCCCTTGCATCAACAACAATCGAGAATGCGACCCAGATTTGTGCTCAGGATGTGGAGCTGAGGAACAGCTGGATCCCTTGAACCGAAGGGACCAGTGTAGTAACCCCAAGCTAACATGTGATGAACTAGTGGTTCTCACAAGGGAGGATGTTCGTGCTGCAGGCTGTCAGAATGTATCTCTCCAGATTGGCGAACCCCCTATGACGAAAGTTGGCAAAACAACCATGCCCTTCAAAGGATACGGACTATTTGCTATGGAAAGGATTGCTAAAGGTGGTTTTGTTGGGGAGTACAAAGGAGAGATTATATCAGATGAAGAGGCAGATTACCGGGGCTCAGAGTACGATCGTGGCGGAATGTCGTTTCTATTTGCAATAAATATGAGTTCGTCCTATTTGCCCCTTCCCCAAACTCCTTGTATTGTGGACTAACATAGCTATCTTTAGCACACGCTCTTGACGGCACAAGATTCGCAAATAAGACTAGATATATGAATCATTCTGGGGTAGAACCGAATTGTGAAGCGAAAGTTCTTTTCGTCAATGGGATCCACCGGATCGCTTTTAGGGCATTAGAAGATATTGAGGTTGGAGAAGAGCTGTTATTCGACTATGGGTATGATCATCCCCCAACCTTCGCAAATGAAACAAAATGATCCTTTGACACTCTTAGGCTAATCTTGTCACTAATCTGTACATGATTTGCGATCTAGTGATAAATTCTTTGGATTTGATCCGGTTGAACGTGATGGTGCTCAAGAGCGTAAGAAGAATAAGATTCATCTCTCGCGACTTAAGGAGCACCGAAGAGGAATCGGCTTTGAAGAGGCGGAGGATGAAGAGATGGGCGGCGAAATCGAGGAAGATAATGAGCAAACTCTTCACAAAGGGGACTCTGAAAAATCAGATGATGATAACGATGATGAAAGCGAATGTGATGAAAATGATGGGAGCGAGGGCAAGGCAGAAGAGGATCAAATGGATGAGAGGCCTGATCGAACTAATGAGTCTGAGGTCGAGCATGAGAAACCTGAAGCAACATCGATTACGCTTATGCGGCCCGTTGCCCCTTTCCCTCCCCCTCTGACTCTTCTTCCGCCGCCGCTTAAAGAGGTGACGAAAGAGGTCTTACCATCATCAGTTCCAACTTCTCCCGTTTCACCTTCTCTAGTAGTACGGAAAGCTATAAAAACCATTCGAGGGGCACCATCAAAACAACGCAAAAGTCTTCCTGCTGCAACTAGACCATATCTAAGTTCTGATGATGAAGCCGAAGCCCAAATTCTTCGAGAAGGTCACTTATTCTCACCATCATGAACTCATTGTTTTTTCGTAGAGCATACCGACCGGCCTTGCAATGAGGACCAATCGTTTAGGTTAACTCTACCCTAGAATTTAGTCAGAGATTATCATTAATCAAGTGCATAGGACGATTATTTAACTTTTTGTCTGTATCGCTGAGCTTCTGTAGTCTTGTGGTCAAGAAGCTCAGCGAGGGAGCTTCTTGCCCTAAGACTACTTAAGTGTGTCTGTATCTACCGTTACAAAAGAGCAACATGTTTTTCATCTTTTAGTTTTGAATCTGTCATTTTAGATTTCACCTGCGCAGCGAAAATTAGTGCGTGCAACGAAGCAATTTAAGCACCATCCTTTATTCTTCTAAACCGAAGAAACCCCATCGATAATCAACCTTCCTCACCATCCTTACCAACTCGACTGTTCTACCAGCTAATTCTAGCGCTATCAAATTCATCATGAGTTTCCACCGTCCTGCAAATGAGGTAGCAGGCGCCGGGCTCTCAAAGTATGTCTCTATCGTTACCATTGATCAAGTTGCATCGCATACTGACGTTCCCGTTTACCGAAATCGAACCAACAGCCTTCTCAGAAACAGCAAGTACAGCGATCTCAAACTTATCGTCGGGCCTCAGGAGCAAGAGTTCCTGGTTCACAAAAACATCGTCTGTACTCTCTCTGACTACATTGACAAGCAATGTATGAAAACTACAAAACTCCAAATCCCAAACCGACCAATTGCAAAGCCCAGATCTAGTCAGCAGGACCAAATCACAGAGGTCCGTCTCCCGACTATCCAGAATCCCGAGACAATCGAACACATCCTGGCATTCATGTACGGTCAAAACTACGACCTCCTCAAGAAGAACACCCAAGCCAACATCAATATATTTGTTACTGCCGATTTCCTTGGAATCCCCGAGCTCAAGCGCTACATGATTCAGGAATATACCAGAATCTTCATGGAGAAGCAAGGTCGTTGGGCCCACACGGATATAGTGTCGATCATTGAAACTGTCATCCGCAAAGAGTTCACGAGAGGCTACGATGAACTTGGCGAACATCCTGATACCGCGCAATTCCAAATTGAAACGATGGAAATGCTGAACGCTTTGATCAGTTTTATCGAGCTTCGAGATTTAATCTATGTCCCGGAATTCCAACAAATGCTCGAAGAAGGTACGGTCGCCAAAGTTGTTGCCGTTGCGGTAATAAAGCGAAGATGGGTCTGCAACACTTGCAATGCAGAGCGCCAGATCGGGTTCAATACAAAGGTCTCCTGCTCCAAGTGTGGGGAAGTTCTTCGTCTCTCGGAAGGCCTAACTAAAGGCGTCAGCGATGTCAGCGATAAAGAATGAACGCGTACGCTGTAACCTTCCGAGCTCTAGCGAGATCGCGAGATGGATGATCCATGGCAAAATCCTGGGGCACAAAGATAACGTTATAATATGATAATTGACATTTGTACTAGGCTCTTCTCATTCGAATACTCTCCAAATTCGGGATTCTTTCCATCACATCAATTAAATATTAAATCGATCGCGATCGTAAAAAATGCTCGTAAATTCTTAGTCTTGGTTCCCGCTTAAGATATGTTCGCTTTTGCTGTTTAGTAAACCAACCTCTTTAGAACAATGGCCATCCAAAAGCGTAACATTCCCGCTTTGACATAAGCTTGCAATGAGCTTGAGCTTGACTCATATGTGCATGTATGACGTTTGAACCAATAGTCGTAGACAGCTGATGCGAAATTGAATCAGCTTGTGTATTTCATCCATGGTAGCCTCAGAAGGCTCCAATGGATACGTCGCGAATCCTTCATGATCTGCTGTCACACGCTTTTGAAATCAAATAAAAGTATAAAACAGAGCCGCAATCCTTCATCCCGCTATCTCCAAGCCCATGCATGCAAGTCTCCGTGTAGTGCACGTCTGCACGTCTTGATTCGGAAATGCAAACATCTGAACAAAAATATAGCTTTAAATCGATTGGATTATAAATAAATTATTTCAATGATAACAACCTCTCAAGGTCTCAGAAAACACCAGGAACTTCGATCCAAGATAAAACCAACTAGCTCCTTCAACATGGTCGAAAGCACACCATCTACACCAGTCAAGACCGACTCCAAACCCATCGAGATGCCTTTATCTCCAACCTTCAACGGCTTTCCCAAGTCAGTTTGCCCTTGCACAACACAGAGCTGATCTGATCCGATCCGGTCTAGATCTAGGTCTAGATCTTCCGTAATATCCAAGCACTAACATCGAGAATAATAATCCCGCAGGCTACTCAAAGACCCCAAATTCTCAGACCTGATGGTCATCGTGGGCACGAAACCACCAGTCGAGTTCAAGCTACACAGAGCAATCCTAGCCGAACGTTCCACATTCTTCAACCGACTCGTCCAAAGCAACTTCATCGAAGGTAAAACGCAAGAAGTAAACCTTCCAGAAATCAAACCCAGGATATTCACGCTCGTTGTACGATATTTCTACACTGGTGAATACGATGACAAGAGCGAACCGGACGACATGGTGGGGATATACGAGACAGCAGACTATCTAGACGTCCCAGATCTAAAAGACTGCATCATGGAGATTGTTTGGAAAAAGGTTGAGAATTTTGCAGAGGAATTGGATGTCAAGTTTGTCGTTGCGGTTTTAGGGATGCTCGCAAAGACAATGTATGATAGGACGAAATTGGAAAAGTTGATACAAAAGCTGCTGGAGAGGAAAAAGCTGGGGTATTGGATGGAAAAGCCGAGTTTTAAAGAATTACTGGATACGTATGGGATTGTTGGAAGGCTTATTATCGAGAACGGTCGGATTCCAGGGCTGGCACCTGTGCCGAAGGGGTGGGCGAAGGCTGATATCAAACCAAAGGTTTTCTGTCGGGCTTGTAATGCCATGAAGAATTTGTCGAGAGATCGCCCAAGCCATACTTATGAACTAGCTTGCGGGCATCAGGCTAATATTTAGGTCATGTAATTTAGAGTATTGAGGACATCAGTAACTAAATTCAGAATCCTATTTGTTATCCAAGTATTGGCTATGATTCTGTACAGTGAACGAAGTATACAGGATATGTGATCTTGGAATCAATATCCGTTACTGAGGTTATAGGATATAGCTCTGGGATATGTTAATTTAAACAATCTTCGATGATCTCCAATTCAGTAAATTGTCTTTTATCAATTTAGCTTCCCAAATACACAAACTTCTTTGTTTGCCTTTATTCCTTCGGTGTTAGTTTCTCGATTTCTTCTCTCTTCTGCGCCAGTTCTCTCTCTAATTCTTCAACTCTCGATTGCAAACCATTGGATCTATCTCTTTCCTTTTTCAAGTCCTCCTCCAAAGCTCCATTCTTCCCGTCAAGTTCATTTATTTTATTCTCTTTCTCCGCAAGATCAAGCGTTAGTGCGTCCCGAACTGCGTTCGCATCGTCTTGAATCGTTTCAATTTTCTCAGAATAATCTTTCCGGATAGACTCTTGCGTCCTCCTATTTTTTAGGACAAGTTTCTGCAACATCATCCTAGCAGGAATAGCATTTTCGTCTAGCATCTCCATAAATTTCTTCGAATTGACCCAACTTTCAAATCCCCGCATTTCAACGACGGCATTGAAAATAAGAGTAGCGTCCTTCCAACCATGGGAAGAATCTATAGACTCCGCAAGTCCCCTCACCATACCAATAACGTACACCTCCCAGTCATCAACCTGAATGCTCTCGAAACTGATCTTCTCCAAAAATAATGAAAGGACATGTTCTTTGATTTCCGGGATACCCAAGAAGTTTGCATCTTTGTAGAGTCTAGCCACCATTCCGGGGTGTTGCGAATGCTTGATTTCGCCCGTGTATAGATACCTCAGAATCACCTCGAAGGTTTCGGCATGGCAAGTTGGCAGTTTGATGGTAGTCGGGTATTCGGCCAATTTCTTGAGAGATTTGTCGAAGAAGGAGGATTTCTCGCATAGAATTGCGCAGTGCGCGTGAAAGGTGGTTTCATTGGGGCCAACAACGATCTCGATATCTGAGAAGCGAGATGACTCGTAAAGCCTATCAGTAAATAGGGAGATACGATTAGCGTAGGTAAAATAATAGTAGGGATGGTGGCTGTATGAGTTAGGTATATCGAGATCGAATCAAGTGAGAGAAATCGCTCTGATCTATCATGAGGAAAATATATAACTCACTTTGGAAATCCAGTGCATATAGTAGATATCTCTTTGTTAATAATACGTCCCGAGTAAACTGCTGGAACTAGATTCTTCAGTCCTTCCTCGTTGTGAGAAATAATCATGTCGAAGTCAGAGAGCAGTGTCGATTCCGTAAATAGCTGGTGCCCGTACGCGTCATCTGACGTAAGTGTACCTTCTGGGGTGGACATGGTGATATCTGACCACTCGGGAGCCGGAGCTTGGATGGGATCTGATCTCGCCATGATTTGATATTGTAAGTTCAGGTGAAAGTTTGAAAAGGCTTAGGTGTAGTAGAACAGAGAATGATTCTTGTGTAGCTAGCCTCGAGGCCACCGGCCGTACCTATGTGATGTGGCCTCGCAATAAGTATGATGCAACTTTCCTACGTCGTATACTTGTCGTCCTCAGGGTCGTCTGGGTAAATGTTTTTGTATCAGAACTCTCAAGGCTAGCTAGAAGATACAAATAGATTCGACGTTGGTGAGATGTTGAATTCATGAAATACCAGATGCTTACCTTTCGCTCAGTTATAAGCTATATAAGCTATAAGTTTGATTTCGAAAAAAGACAAAGTTGTTATCGCTGAGGACCTATTACGTATTACCACGCCGGCCGGGTGCATTAATATGTATGTAAACATATCTAATTCAGGCAGCATTTGTATTTCAATGGCACAGCTAGCCTTAGTCCGGGGGGTTGGTTTTGGTCGCAGCACATATGTGCACATCTACTCTGAGTCCGGAGGAGCTGATCTTGGTCGTGGCATATCTAGTCTGGATCCGGAACTACATATTCGTCTGGCCGGCTAAGGTGTTGTACGACGTGAAACAATTACCTCGTTACACGAATATCCTGTTGAGGAAACAGAACTTAAGTTATCTTTAGGTTTTACTGACGGTTGCGTTGGATTTGGATATCAATTACTTAAGTAATTAAGTACTTGTGTGAAAGTAGTAGTCTCAAGATCTCGTGCACACGCTTTGCCAGAATAAGTGACAAGTTCGAGAACAGGCATGCGTAAACCGACGAATGTCAATACGGTACGGGCATAGTCCTGGTAGCTTCTCGCTCAAAGTAAGGATCATATAAAAATCGTGATTCGAGAGGGCTTGTGTAAACTCTGGCTACCGATATACCGTAATGAGTATTGCTCCTTGAAATATGACAGAAAACTGTATGCCACAAATTTGCAAAATGATAGCGAAACGAATTGGCCATGAACCCTCAAAGCATAACAGAAAAACTCCATCAATGATGCGAAGACAACATGCAGACCTTTCGCGTGGGTAAACCGACAATGCAATGGAAACGATATAAAAACGAAAACACAAAGAGAATGTGAAAAATGCCAACGCTTTACTTTCTAAGATCATGTAAAAGAACCATAAAACCCATCTCGCACCAGTCGTAATTCAATAACTCCATCGTAATCTTCCTGTAGTCTTTCAACTGCTTGAGCTCTCCAACCCATTTCGCAGTCCAATGCAGAAATTCAACAACTTGCATCTTTTGGAGCTCGGGGTGCTCTGCAAAGGTGAATGTGAAGGTCAAGTCGTCCTCTGTTAGAACATCATTTCCATTCTCGTCTTTTCTCATGAAGTGCTGTTCGTAGCCGCTCTCGGACATTCCAATCTTGAAAGTCACCCTATCGACCTCTTTCACATCCCTCTCTTTATCGTGAGGGTCATGTGAAAAGAGTGGATCCTCGAGGATATGGCTCTGTAGGAGATCCACCGGTGCGTATATTTCATCATCCTCATCGTATCCGTCTTCGTTCAACGACTTGATAAGTTCAACGATATATGTTACTGACTCCATCTTTCCGTCTTGGATGGCTAGCATCCAACCACCATCGGCACCGAGTCTGTGCATTCGAGGACAGTAGTTCTTCTCCGAGGTGAAGTATCGATGAACTCGAAGATCCGGTAGGACTTTCATTTGTTTCCACATTGGGAAGACCTCAAAGCAATAGAAATGATACTGCCAAGGTAAGTGTGACAGAATCTGGGTTTGTATCTCAATTGGGAGATTCAAAATCGTGAGCTTGTTCTTTTCTTTAATCTCTCTCCTAGTTCGTTTTAACCGGCTTAGCTGGCCCTCCAATTCCGTTAATCTTCTCTCGAGCTTGCCGACTCGTTCGTCCATTGCATTTTGCTTGTCCGTTATCCTTCTCTCTTCCTCCGAAATCTTTTCTTCCAGGTCGAGTATATTTTCTTCGTCTTCGAATAGTTTTTTTCGTCTGTCATTTATCCAACGTTCCTGCTGGATCATCTTGCTTTCTTGTTCGAACATTCTTTGCTCCTGAGCTAGCATTTGCTGACCGTGTGCAAGCATTTTTTTCTCTTGCTGGAGCATCTTCCTCTCGTGTTCGAATATCCATTTCTCCTGGCCGACTAGCTTGATCGCATCCTCTTCATCCTCTTCCTCCATTACCACGCCCTCGTCGACGTCGTCGCCCTGTTTAACGAATACCATTGGCTCGGTGAGCATGTGTTCCAGTTCGGCCATTTCCTCCTCGAGAGTCCGGCTCAAATCGACTTCGTCTGGTTCAGATGCCGACTCGCCGACTGTACTCGGCACATGGACGTATTCTTCGTCAGACATCTCGAACAAGGTTGCTCCCTGTGGCTGAAGTGTCGTTTGAACCAGTATCCTATTTAAAGCTCAGACTGTAGGTATCGTATTCGAGGAACATTCCATGAAAACAAAAAATAAAACGAGAGGATAAGAAAGAAACCACCCACCCATACCACCGGGGCAGCTACACCGTTATAACTGAATAAAGAAAAGAAAAACAGAATAAGAGGGAAAATAAGCAAGGGTATCAATAACCTTCGGTATCGAAGACAAAGTGAGGGATTGGGATAATATAACAGAAAAAACACCCCACCCCCCCAAGTAGCACCGGCCATCCTATCAGGACCTGGAACTCGTAAGCGGACATATTGAGCCATCGTACAGCCCACCGGAGCTGCATGATCCCTTTTGAGGAATTGGAAGCGTTGCGGGGTCCCTTTTCAGCTGCAAAGGATATAACAGCTAACCGTAATCATCGACCTTTGCCTCGCCAGATAAGTCAAATCTCCGTTTTGTCGCGGGTAGTCACGAAAGGTCCGCACCTTGCGGCATCTGACGCCTTTTATTTTATTTTTCCCTGTTAACTTAGCCTCCTCGTTTGATACACCTTTTTCTTATACCTCATTTCCACTTCGGTCAACCTTAACCAACCTTAAAGGTATCGGTCCAATGATTCTTCCTGTTCAACACGTTGGGCCACCAAGCTAGCCTGTTCAATTCCAACAAACTGCCCGCCCCTTCGCTCCTTTGTTGCTGGCGGCATTAGTGCTGGTTTCCTACCCCACCGCTTGCACATGCCCATGTGTGAAATTCAGGTACGGTATCGGAGCCATTGGCCCGTACAGGCCCACTGTGGGACGGAGATTCTTATCGTGATGGGTAATCTGTACCCCTTTCGAAGCTGTCCGACGCGTGTTAATTTTCTTTGGTCTTTGCCCCTCGCTTTTGCCGTGTCGTCGTGTTTTTGCTGAGGTTCATGCTGGTTGGTCATTTCAATGCATCTGAACGCCGCTAGATCCTCAGGGGTAAGATAAATGCCAAGGGGGTTGCTGGTGGGTCTGGACTTTCTTGCGTCTTGCAATTGATGATCTGATTTTAAACTTAATCCGAACCGATTCTCAGAATTTGCGATCGCATTGACAACGGGCGATGCTGATGCTAATTCGCGACCGTCAGCGGCGTTTCACCCGTCTCTTGGAATGATGATTATGATGCTAATTTTTTATTGTACTCATTTACAATCATGATTAATCATGCTACTCCGAACCGTATTTACAACTTCCGCCCGTCCGGGTCCTAGAGACCCGCTTTAAGGCCCCACCTCCTCGCTGGGACTCAGACTATGCAAAAGTTTTCGAAATACCAAGCGGCTTGGCCGTTCAGGCCAATCTCTTGACGACGTCGTCAACCACCTCCTGCGTCTTTGCCTTGCCTCCCATGTCAGGGCTCAACAATCTACCTTCTGCAAGGTTCGCATCGACTGCGTCGTAAATCTTCGCGGCGGCGTCTTCCAGCCCCATAAAATCAAGCATTAAAGCCGTGCTTCTAATTGTAGCGATCGGATTCGCAATACCCAATCCCTGGATGTCGGGTGCGCTGCCATGACACGGCTCACCAATCGCAAAGCCTTCGCCCACGTTCGCGGACGGGACGAGTCCAAGACTACCTACTAACGCGGCAGCGCCATCTGACAGAATGTCACCGTAGAGGTTCGGCGCTACGACGACATCAAACACTTCAGGTTCTCGGAACATTCGATACACCATCGAATCTACAATTTGCTCTTCCACTTTGACATCTTTGTAGGCGTTGGCGCCCTGCTTGTCGGACTCATAGACCGCCCGCACGGTTTCTCTGAACAGACCGTCCGTCTGGCTGAGAACATTGCTCTTGTGGGTGATTGTTACTTTGGCTTGTTTGTGTATCGATGCTGCGGGGTTGGCTAGTCGCTGTCGGTTCCTTGTAGCTGCGATTTCGAATGCCATTTTGCCAATATTCGTGGATGCGAATGCGGATATACGCTTGATGGCTTCGGCGACGGGTCCTTGAGGGGTATCATATGTCTTCTCCTCTTTGACATATAGATCCTCGGTGTTTTCTCGGACGATGACCATGTCTACAGGACGCCTGACGCCAGCTACGGATTTCACAGGACGAACATTGGCGTAAAGGGAGAGTCTTTTGCGGAGTGCGACAATTGGTGAGGAGTATCCGGGGACTTTGGTAGACGGCGAACTGTTCAAATTGTTGTCAGCACAAGGCATCCAGCTTGTCGAGATGTGAGCAGTCCGTACCTGATTGCACCGAATAGTGCACCGTCGCAGTCACTCTTGAGAACCTCAACCGTGTGCTCAGGAAGAGCTGTCCCCGTCTTTTGAAAGGTCGCCCATCCCGCTTCGAGATCAACGAAGGATAGTTTAAGGTTGAATTGAGAGGCAATTGCTTCGAGAACCTGTCGACCGGCGGGTATAACTTCGAGACCGATGCCGTCACCGGGTATGAGGCCTTGAAATCAATCGTCTCGTTAGCGGATTGATAACCATGGTAGGAGGGTCCGAAGAGGGAAGGTATCCACCTATTCTTAATGTGCGAGCGGCAGCCATTGTATCGTGATTAGGTCAATTGAGTCCACGAATATAATCTGATGCAACGGAGAGAATTCGAGAAATAAACTAGATATCTCCAGCAGAAAGAATATCTCGGATAATGGGACACTGGGGTGAATGCCGTGAGCCTCCCGATATCGGGTGGAATGTGGGAATGAATTCTGCTGCGAGCGGCAGGGATTGGATTCCGCGTTGGCGGGTTGGTATTCATACGCCACAATTCACCGTCGTATGGCTCGTGTGGCTCGTGTGATCCGCGGAATGTGTTGTTGGTCGCGCACGCGATGAGATGAGTTGCCTGATTCGGAAGTATTTAATTGACAAACGCCAACGCGGTCAAACAAGCCTCCCCAATTTTTGGCGTAGATTTTTCGCGCCTTTCATTTACGCGTTGTTGATACTCCTTTCGGCTATCAGATGGGCTTCTTATAAACACCCCTTCCACCCTTCACAACCATCCACCGCACTTACCTTCCCTCATAATAGTCAACGAATTCTTAAGATACCAGCTTCATTCTCCGTTTCGAATATTCCAATCTATTCACCATCGAACACCTCTTACCCTCATATTCAATCGTCCTTCAAAATCATGACAATGGTTCTCAAGCGAAAGCGTTCCGAGGACGCCATGTCCATCTGCTCTGATTCTTCCCGCTCCTCATCCACGTCACCATTCTCGAATAATGTCATGATGGTGGACACAGATGCTATCACGCAACATCATGTTCCTCTAGGAGTGCATTCTCGCACATTAAAGAGATGGAGGAATCTGAGGCCGGACGAGAAGAGTGTTCATGGTACGTTAACTTCCGCTTAGTAACTCATCCGACTGCAAATGCTAACATTACGGTGCGAACAGACTATACAATGTCTAAGCTCTTTTCGGCACAGAGGTCATCGCATCAGCAGGCTGCACCTCCAAACCCAATTTCACCGTCATTCACTCCCGTCACACATACACAACAGTCCTCCCAGCGAAATATCATGTCCTTTTTCAACCCGACACAGTCACATCAGAATATCCCATCGACGAATGGATTGGTGTCTCAACGGTCGATACACGCGATCTCATGTTCGGATTGTGAACGCTCGATGGAAACTCCGTTTGATGACGAGGAAGGCGAATGCTACGCTTGCAGGGGATGCTACAAAAAAGTTTGTGGTGGGTGTTCGACTGGCGGTCAAGAATGGGGCATGGAGAGACGGTGTTTGGAATGCGCACTGAGATGAGCATTTTCTGTCTCCTTATACGAGTGGATTAGCCTATAAAATCCGTTTCAACAATATCTCAATCTGGGAGAAGATTAGCCGGGCTAGTGGTCAATGGCGCTCTAAGGAAAAGTAGCAGTAGCATTGACATCTGATTCATAATTAGGGCATCAGAGAAAATCAACTTGTGGTGGAGGATTCTAGCTTATTTGGTATATGTTTTAGTTGGATACAAAGCAGCTACGCTTGCTTATCCGTTGTATATATTTTGCAGGCTATTTGGTGTTCAGGGCGTTGATGGCATTGCGGTTTTTTGGTGTCCTTGTTTGGCGCAAGTCTATCATTTGTGAAAGAGGCTTACATCGCTTACCCGGCTTTGTTGAGAGCGGGAAACTTATCGCGATACAAACCAAGCTGTCAATATACAGTCTAATAAGAAATCAATATAAGATTACTTTGGAATTATTCCCGGGCATCTATCTACCTCGCCTCTAAGTGCATGGTTTTGCCATACAAACATACTCATCTGAGCTCGGACTCGAGTGGTCTCGCTGCGCCAGACTCGACGTATTGGATTCGAGG
This sequence comes from Arthrobotrys entomopaga, assembly GCA_012184315.1. NCBI lineage: Eukaryota > Fungi > Ascomycota > Orbiliomycetes > Orbiliales > Orbiliaceae > Arthrobotrys > Arthrobotrys entomopaga. The sequence continues at coordinate 1,150,862 of LDDX01000214.1, read as the reverse complement.
CTATCTGAGCTCATGATCATATGAGAACACTCGCTCGAAACACGGATTGGTATTGGAATATTCACCCCAAACTAGAATATCCACAACATCCACCCTCTGTGCCACCCTCTCCACTTCAAGATTTCGAATTAATTCATGAGCCCATGAGTTTGCATCTTCGGTCAAATCGGTGTACTCTGATCAGGAAAACGTGGCAACTTTGTTGGGTTCAAATATTGCAAATGCGCATTAATACTCGAAGCACACCAAAATGCCAAGACCAGCAATCCCAAGAGCCGCCTATCTAAAATGGTTGATTTCGCATATACAGGCAACATCATTAATAAAATTTATAAAAGCCAAACTTACTAACAATAGCCAAAAACTCAGAAACGGCCACCATCATGAGCATGGATCTCACCCAATTATACGACCGGATTTCGATATCCGTCTCTTTGGCTTGCCAAGATTTTCTAAAAAGCAGCGTCATAGGAGTGACTGGGTTGTAACGGTTCCCCATTTTCACAGCAAATTGAAACGAAACTTGGAACTAAACTACTTAAGTAGTTGACTTCGGTTATATAGTCTAAACCGCTCTATTGAACACATTGCCAAGGCCTCTAATTGCCTTGGTCGGTAAGTTTAGACTCGACCGACTTCATGCGAACATGTATTCAACGGACTTTGATATTTAGATTCTCGCATCGGCTTGCGATAAGGATGTAGATAAGATTGAAATGATGATAGGTGTGTATTGGAAGCGAGTCCCTGGATGATATCGTATCAAACAAGATATTGGTATATTCGGATCGATGCTGGTAAGCGCCTGTCCGTATATATTATAAATAAGTATAAGATGTCAAGACAGTCACCCTACAGATACAGATATTCTTGGTGTACAGAGAGTCGATTCTTGTCCTGTCGGTTTCCGTTCATTTGCTCCTTTGTCATTCATTCCCTCTTTTAGGTCCCGTATACTACGCTCTTTGTTTACTGGAACTTCGACAGTACTTTTGACATTTTCGGATACGCTCTTTACACTTCAAGTTTTTCACCATTTGAGTCATGATGCAGATCAATCTAGTCGCCTTAACAGCAGTGGCTTTTGCCTCCACCGCTTTAGCAGCCCCGGGTTCCCAAATGTCGTTCCCTCTCGCCAAGCGGACACCTGGTGATGGAAGTGTTTACGGCACTTGGGGTGCTTGCACTCAGAAAGTCACCGCCTATGACTCTTACGGGTAGCTATCCTATTTATCCACGAGCGAACTAGTTAGAAGCCGGGTTCTAAAGATATGGTATTACAACTAGTTGTTACACTAATAACGGCCCCAGCGCCACACAAGGCGGTATTCTCGAGTATTACGTTCCAAGCAACATGATGCCGGCATCCTTGTTGACGAAGCAGAAATGCTACGTCTTCTGCAAACAATTGGGAACCCGTTATGCTGCTTTTATGAACGGAAAAGAGGTCAGTCTCCGTGATACTCTCGATATATATATACCAAATTGATATTACACATCTTTCAAAATTTAAACAATCTCATGAACTTCCTGTGTCTAACATTCATATTTTCGACATATAATAGTGCTGGTGTGGCTCCAGTCTTAATGGAAAAAAGACAGATGCATCAACTTGTTCTGTAAGCTGTTCCGGAGACGGATCTTCGGATTGTGGTGGATCCACCGCCTTCTCGGTTTATCAAGATCCAACTCTACCAGAAACCTTCGATGCCAAAAAGGAAGCCACCAATTATCAGTATATGGGCTGTTATTTCGACGATCCAGGTATTTTAACCTTTCAAAACCCAAAATTCGTTTTCGGGTATGCAGTATATTATAATGGAATCTGGTTCTGACACCTCATGCACCGAATAGAACGTGTGATCCGATTCGCATTCCCTGTTCTCGACAATCTTAATAACGGCGGTACCAATACCATGACTATTGAAACTTGCTTGGCAGGATGCGCTGCTAAAGGGTACGCTCTGGCCGGTTTGGAGTACGCAAAAACTTGTGAGTATCTGTTTCCCTCCCTATTCTATTAAAACTGTTGTAAAATTTGAGGTAGTTTCTAACAATGGTTTGAAATAGGTTGGGTAAGCTAACCACCTTGGTTACTGCAATCTCAGCCGGCTATGCTTTTTCATACGTATATATGAGCTAATACTGTAATTTTATTCGATAGTGCGGAGGAAACTTGCGACCTGGCGCTAAAAAGGCGTCCCCAATGTCCTGCAATATGCTTTGTGCGGGAGATAACACGGAGGGATGTGGTGGAAGTTGGGCTATTGACGTCTACTACAATCCTAATTTGGACAGCTCGTCACCTTGCCGTGCTGTTTCATCTTAGGGATACCATGATGTAATGAGTGTCCAAAGCCATGGGATTATAAAACTTGGGGGATCTAAGCAGTGTGATTACAGCTTCTAGGTGGCTATGTTGAGAGATGGAGAACCGGATTTACTTTTTTAAAGGCGTTGGATTTGGTTTTTATTTTGTTGGTGTTACATTCCCAGCGTATCTTATATCTCCATGCTGGAGTTTTTGGAATGAGAATATGGGTAAAAGTCTGGGTTATTGTATCTATCGCATGCGAAAGGGAAATTGAATTGCATCAATTGATCGTAGCCTCGAATTGATCGATTGTTATTATTGATAATATTTAGTAACACACGTTATAGTGATCTTTTGCAGTCTTACTAACTTTAGAAAGAAATTGTATATTTCTCATCTTCTTTTCAAACTGTGCAGTGTTTGAATTAATAGAATTTGAATGCGAACTTGAAGTCTGCAAATGAGGTGAAGCCGTGTTGGCTGTGTGGGAAAGAGCGTCTGGTGTCACGTGGCAGTCGAACGGTCCTTCCCAGGGTCTCCCGGTGAGGCTCCCGGAACATCACCGGGGGTCCCCGCCAGCAGAAGACACCCCTGCAAAAATTTTCTGAACTTTTTTTCTGTCGCAAAACCTTCAAGACTTCTGCACACAAACCACGTACCACCACATCGCCAGCTCAATTCCTCCCTGACACCTCAGCTCTTTACGAGCTTCTTCCTCCATCGCAATGGATATCCATCGCTGTCGCTTCATTGATTACGTTCCTTCTAAAATCCACGCTCTCGCTTTCTCCCACCCTTCCGAATATAATCCACAATCCCACCAATTACCGCCTTCTCTCCGTCTCGCAATTGGCCGCTCCAATGGCTCCATCGAGATCTGGAATCCCACCACCTGGTTCCACGAGTCTACCCTCCATGGCGGCCAGCATCGCAGTATCGAGGGTCTAGCATGGATCCGCCACTCACATTACTCCGTCAAACATACCGAGCTGCTCCGTCTCTTCAGCATTGGCAACTCCACCGTCGTTACAGAATGGGATCTCGTCACCGGCAAACCGCTCGCACATTTCGATTGCGGTAAAGGTGTCATATGGAGTATTGCAGCTCAACCGAGAAAATCCTGGTTCAATGAACGGAATCGCTCCCAGAGTGCCAAGAAGACCGGCGAGACCGATGAAGCAGAGGAGGAAGATTCAACTGATGGCATGCAGCTCACTGTTGGTTGCGAAGACGGTTCCCTCGTCGTCCTTTCCGTCGGCGACAGTCCGGGATCGCTATCCCTCTCCAAAATCATACCACAATCCAAACCCTGCCGTGTTCTCTCTCTCGCATACCAATCGCCTACAACAATCATCGCGGGGACATCAGACTCTAAACTCCGCGTATTCGATACGGTCACCGGTCGACCCATCACCACGATGTCCGTCGGCCCAAAGCTCAACAACAAACGCCAAAATTCGAAGAAAAGGGATACATACGTCTGGTGTGTCAAATATATTCCCTCGCACGGCGGGTGGATCATTGCCGGTGACTCCCTCGGTGAGATAAGTCTGTACGACGGGAAACGTTACGCTTTACGACAAAAGTTGAAAGCTCATAACGCGGACATCCTCACGTTGGAAACAAACGCGAACGGTACCCAGTTCTTCAGTTCCGGTGTGGATAAAGTTACTGTCAAGCACGAACTCATCGGACAAGGCAAGCGAGCGACGTGGACGCAGGTTGTGAAGAAGAGATTTCACAAGCATGATGTCAGGGCTATGGCGGGTTTTGAGGCGGGTCCGTTCAGTGTGTTGGTTAGTGGAGGTGTGGATATGACTCCTGTGGTTGTTCCGCTGCGAAAATTCGCACAAGAGTATCAGTATACCTTGTCAGCGTTACCTCAGTCTCAAGTTGTCTCAACGTCGAGTTCAGTAGATTCAAGGCTGTTGCTGGCCAAGTACGACCGAGAGGTGAAGATGTGGAGGATTAATACTATCGATGAAGTCGAGGCTGCCGACGACGTTGAACTATATGGCGCCGTAGACGAAGATCAGGGAAGGAAACTTGTGGGCGGGATTGTGGTTAACGTAAGATTATTTCCATATGCAGAGAGACAAGAGAAGGGCTCGGGTCGCTAATTTTCATCAACGGTTCTTAGACTGACGAAAATATTTCATCGGCCGCAATATCACCCTCCGGAAATCTTATCGCGATTGCTACTATGGCGACTATAAAACTATTCCACCTCCGGCCGAGGAAATCAACTATACTTCTACGCATCTCCAAACTCGAACTACCAGAGAAGATCACTAGCATCGGTGCACGAAAAGTTCTATTCTCGCCTGACGGTAACTTTTTAGCATTTATCGCGCCTAACTCTGAACCATACATCTTCAAAATCACAACAGAGGTTGACGAAGAAGGCAAGGCGACATTTGAGTTTGGAAGTCTCCAACACTTGGATAGAAAGGATAGAGAACCGACAATTGCGAATAATAAAGTACAGAGGAAAGATGGCGTCATCGCTCTCGGACGAGGGTATGAACGACAGATCAACCAGGTGTGCTTTTCTCCGAAGGGTAAATATCTGTTTGCAGCAGATGTAGGCGGGTGGATGGAAGCCTGGACCACGGAGGATAGCAAGAAGGGAAAATGGAGGCTCATCAAAGCTAGTTTACCGCGACTTCCGTTATCGTCTGTCGCAGTAGGATTCAGACCACTTCCTGTTGAGAGTGCCAAGGAAGGGGAGGATAGCAGCGAGGTCTTTGTGATGACTGCAGACCATACGCTCCATGAGTTTGACGTCGCGAGTGGGCAGCTCACGGCTTGGTCGGCTCGGAATTCGGACAGATTACCCAGACAATTCCTGAAATTGAAAGACCGATGTTGTGGTATCAGTGTTGTCGAGGAGAAAGAAAAAGGTAGGAGGATGTGGTGCTGGGGACACGGGTGGGTCTTTATGTTCAATGTGGACAGAGACTTGACTGTTGCCAAGTCGAAGAAGGAAAAGGGTACAGACGAACAGAAAGGAGTGAAGAGAAAGAGAGGCATAGTGCTGGTCAGCGGAGCAGGAAGCGAGGCTATTAACGCCAGGCGTGATATGGTTAAAGGTAGCGAAGTCACACTGGTGGGCAAAGCTCCTCAGCAGGATGGTGAAGATTTCAAAATGGAGGACGTGGATAGTGATGAGGAATTTCTGGTGGATAAGGTTAGGAACGATATTAGGAAGAAAGGAGGGGCGCTCGAAATGGTACACAGCGAGAGCGAGGATGATAGCAGTAGCGAGGAAGAAGAGGAGGAGGATTCCGACGACTCGAGCTCTGATCCTAATAGCGAAGACGATTCCAACGAAGATGAACAAGCGAGCGACTCTGAGCTTTCCACAACCGAGCATCCTGATCCGGAGGATGGAGGCGTCAAGCTAGAGGCTGAAAAAATGGATATAGATACCCAGACCGCTGCCCCTGGTATCGGACCTGCGGTTGCTGCCACAAGAAACGTCGGAGCCCCGCATTGGCACACGTTTCAATATCGAAATGTGATGGCATTCCTGCCAATCGGTGATCCTAAAGAGGATTTGGAGATTGTGGTTGTGGAACGCCCTGTGGCCGATATCAAACTACCACCGGCATGGATCCCGAAGAAAGATGCTTCGAGGGTTAAAAAATTTAGGTGAATTTGTAGGATATAGATATATAGGTACCCTTCTCTGTTTTTTTTATATTTATCAGGAGTATATTTCGGTATTTAGAGTGTAATATAGCCAAAAAGTTTGAGATGAGTAGAAACACAGTTGCATTCATTGATATCCTATCCTCAATCTTGCATTTGGTCTATTATCATAACTACTTAACTAGTCCCTCTCCTAATATACATGCGAAACTAAAAACACAGCGCCAATCTAGTCGTAATACCTAATATCGGCATCCAAGCCGGCGACAGCCACCCTACTTCCCTCCTGAGGATGCCACGCAGCACAAGTAATCGCCTGATCACTCGCCCGAATCTTATGATACATCTTACAAGTCTTCCAATCCCAAAAGCAAACCCATCCAAGACTGTCACCACTCATCAAGAATTGCCCATCTGGACTAACATCCACATCGATAGCGTAACCAGCGTTGTTATGCCCCCTAAAGCTCTTCTTTCTATTCTGCCTAAACCTCTCCGTAGTAGCGTACACCACAACCTGATTATCCGCGCTCTGCAGCGCAACATATTTGCCGTTTGGATGCAGCGCGGACCGGACCATGGAGTACATGTAGGGCTCTGCGATGAATTTGATGGGTACGGGGATACCGTACTCCCAGGCGCGCAAACTCTTATCGTCAGAGGTGGAAATAAACCGCCGGTTCTCGTCCACGAATGTGAGCGTGTTGACGGGTCCCAAGTGGTGGTCGTATTCTTGGACGATAGCCGCGGTTCGGGTATCGAATTGTACGATCTTCTTGTCGCTCATACCGGCGATGAATTCGTGGTGTTTGGCCTCATCTGGGTTGAACCGTATCACGTGCGGGATCTTTCCGGTGCTGAAGCGGTTGATACATTTGCCTGTTTCGGTATCCCAGAGTTTCATTTGACGGTCGTATGAGGCAGAGAGGAACTTGTCGCCGGAGTTTGTGAATGTGATGTCGTTTACAGATTTAGTGTGCCCGTCGAATGTACGTAGTAATTCGCGATCGTGGTAGACATCCCATAACTATGACAAGTCAGCAACTGTTTCCAGAAATTCAGTAATTGAGTATACACGGTAACGTACTTTGATCTTAGCGTCCGCAGACGAGCTCAACAACAGATGACCACTCTTGGGGAAAAACCGCACCGCCGTAACAGGTTTTGTATGTCCTTTCCAGGTATGTATAAGCTTCTTGGGGATGAAGTTTGGAGTGCTGCCAACTTCTTTGCCTAGGTTGATATCTAAATCCTGGGGTATATGCATATACGTCCGCCCCAAGTAATCCCTCTCTTGACTGCCGTGAAACGTCGTCTGTTCCACGCCAGAAGTGTTGACGTTGAGATACTCCGCTCCGGCTTTATCGATAATCGGATTCGACACGGGTGCGGCCTGCTCCTCCTCGTATTCTACATCTTCGCCGCCCGCTTCATCTTCCCCATCAGACTCAGATTCGTGTTTGTATGACGCCCAGGGACCGAGATATTGGCCCGGTCCGTCTACTATACTCGAATCACCCTTTTTCTGCCGCCGCCGTTTAATCTCCCGCGTCTCTTCCTTGCTAGGGCGATATTCTACCGTGTTCCGTCCACCAAACATTGCAGCATTGGCTTGGTCACCAACCATGTTTGCAGGATTGCTGGGGTCCGCCGCGTACCCTAAACTCGTAAAAGTTCGGTGCTGTGTCGTGAATGTGGCGTCAGACAGTAACATCTCTTCGGCGTATCCTGTGAGAACGTTTTTGCGTTTTAAACTGCCGTCGTTCGATGTGAAGGGATTGGCGGGACCCGCGGCGGGCTTGTAGAGGTCTGAGAAGGTGGCGTTGTACGACATGCTTTTATCGGTAGGTTTTACGATTGCTAGCTGTGAGGTCATTGGGTCCTAGAGAGAGTAAATAGATGTCAGCATGAAGGGTGACTATCGCGAGGGAGGAGAGACGGACATACGTCGAGGCTGACGTCTGGTGCAGCTGTGACTGATGGTCCTGCTAGTATCGACGAACCGACAGCTGGCGACTCATCGTCGCTGGAGCCGTAGTCGACGAGGGCCGCCATTCCGAAAAAGATGCTTCAGCGATGTAGCGATAGGTTGGATATATTGAAGGGTACGCGGATCGAGTCGACTTGAAATTTGAATGTTGTCGAGAACCCAATTGTCGCGATGCAAGAAAACTGAAGCTTGTGCGACCCAGCTCGCTCCACGCCCTTCGGCTTGGCGGGACCGGTTCTCACGTGATAGACTTTGATTCCAACGTCCTCAACACAGTCTAAGCACTTTCTGTGCATGTGCATTTAGCCACCTGGTCTCGAGGCTAGCATCTAGCATAATAATAAAAATTGTAATAGAAATACTCTAATGCTGTCCCGCTGAGATCAAGTTTCAGAGTCTCAGTATCTAAGAGTAACTTGGTAAATGATGAATTAATTGTTTTCTATATATCATAAAGCACGATATAAACTCGCTAATGATCAAAAGGTCAAATGGCTAACTAATTTAAAATGTAACACAAAAAAGCATGTTAAAAGCAAACATAACACTTATATATCAAACTTATACTATACCTTAAGAGTAGAAATATTGATCACTTTATATATAAACTTAGCGATTCTATTCTTATTTTCTGATTGGATTGCCTTGATTCGGCACAACATTTTGATCCGCTCCCGGAGTACCCTGATTTCCCTGGTCTGCGGAGGTATCAGGAGTCGCTGCGGTATTACCATTCGTAGCGGCCGGGTCGTTCCCAGCTGTTCCGTTGAACGTTGGGATTTGACCTTGCACCAATTGTTGCACCGCAGCCTCGAACTCAGGACCATCCGGGAGATGATAAAGGTTCACATAGACATCATCTGGAACTCCCTCCAAGAAGGTGATAGCATTCGGAGGCGCGTTCTGTTGTTTCGCTTGCATGATAAAATCTTCCTTTGGAGTGGCGGGTTGGTTCGCAGTACCCTGATCGGGAGTACCTTGGTTGGGGGTACCTTGGTTGGGAGTACCTTGATCGGGGGCAGCTTGATTAGGCGTGGAATCCTGCGTGGGGACTTCTTGGTTAGCCACCTGGCGAATTTTGATCCTCCGTGTCGCAGGGGCTCCAGCAGCAGCAGGAGGAGGAGAAGGAGCGCTGGCACGAATCTTGTTCAGATCCGGTGTTCTCTTCTGTTGGAGCTCCGTGATAGCGGCCATGAACTGTTGATCAGTGGGTAGGTCAAATATTTGCTCATAAGTCGCATCTGGCACGCTTTGCAAAAACGAGATGACATCTGCAGGCTCACTACCAGCCTGTGCTGACTGAATCACCTCCTGCTTTGGCGACATTGCTGGAGCACCGGTAGCTTCCGGTTGCTGCGCCTGACGAGCCTTAATTTCGCGGCGATTATCCCGATCATTCCTCCATCCTCGGCCGTTTCGGCCTTGTCTACGGCCATTCCTTCGATCACGAGGCCGCTGACGGATAGGTCGCTTCACTTTTTCATTCTCAAAAACAGCTCTCTTCTCCTTATCCTCCGATTTGGTGCTTTTGATACCCCATATCGTGTCGGCACCGATAGAATTTAGCTTCTTGATCACGGATTCGGCATCGAACTCGAATCCTTCATCTTCTTTGTCTGATCTCTTGGATGCCTTTACACCCCAGATCTTATCAGCACCGACGGAATCCAATTTCTTAGTCAACGCCTCCGCATTGAATGTCGTTCGCTTCTCGACCTCTTTCTCGCTTTTCGCGGTCCAGATTGTACCGGCGCCTATGGAATCGAGTTTATCCACCAAAGCGGCGGCATTGAACGTTCCTTTTTTCTCGCGTAGAGAGTTTACTGTATATCTCCCAAAAATCCCTGTTAGTAAATCTTCAAAAGCAAAAAAAAAAGAATCACTCAAAGTTAAGCATGCATGCTTACCTTTCCCATCCGTTCGGATAGCTGCACACTCCACTGAGACAGCAGAGATGGCAATTGTAGTGACGATAGCTGTAATCTTCATCTTGTCTAGTTTCTATTAATTTTTCAAAAAAAGCTGATATATGATAAAGGCCTAGGTAGATTGGTCGGTCGATAGTACTATAGTGTAGAGATATATCTATATATAAAAAATATACTACTAAAAAATGAGCGTGCACAGCACAACTCTATACCTGCCAGAGGTTAGAAGGGAATTGAAAAAAAGAACTGGAAAGATTCTAATAAAAGCTCAACAGCGAGGGGCGTTGGGGTTGATGGAAGGCGAAAAAAGAAGGGGGGAAAGGAAATCTTCGAGCGGTCGGACGAGGTATAGAATATATATTTGACATTCTCCGGAAACTCGGCTTCGCCGGCTCTACCGGCACCACGAGAGAGAGTCACTGTTCAGTAACAGAGCCGTTTCGTATGATTTTTTTTTTTTTTTTTTTCAACAATAGGAATCTGTCAGTTAATTAAAAATATACTAGTAATAGAAGCGAAATCGAAACAAACGGACTCGGAACCTGTGACGTTTTCACGGAGGAAACGTACTCGGAGTTGTATACGTACGCATGGTAAAACAAGCAGTAAAGAAGATACTAATACGACTTGAGAATTGTGAGGCAAGCTGGTTTCATAAGGTAGGGTTTCAGGATCAAAGGCATCTACATACCGGATATACCGTATTGCGTGTTCTTGTTCCGTCCAAATATGGTTGTCCTGCTTGGCGCGGAGAATACATACCCTCACAAACAAATAACATCACCGCATTGAAGAAAACAATATCAACTGAACCGTATTATTTCAGTAATATCAATGTATACCAGGCGTCTCTCGGACAGGAGGGAAACGAGACCAGTCGCGTGGTCGTTCAATTATCATGGGTTAAAACCGGAAACATGTTCTGTCGTATTGAGCGTTGATTTCAACTCCCAGTTAAAACTCCACGGGTAGGGCTGTGAGATTTCTAGAGCCTCATTCTCCAAACGATTGCGGACAATTTTCCTGGAGTGTTTCCCTCAATCACAAACGTGATATTACGCTGTTCCATAAACTTTGACTGTATATTCTCATTATTCCTTTTTAACAGTTGTTCATAGGGTACGCTAGCTAGCTAAGTAAGTAGCTATCAAGGACGTACATGGAAATATACTAAATTTAGCTAAATATTATATAAAAGGATAATATTGTACACACCCTATCGAAACTTTTTTATATATATCAATCATCACTAATTAAGTATTTGATGTTTCCCAGAAAGTATTATACGTACCATCCCACATCATCATCATACAATGAAACTAAAACAAAACCAGAAAATAAAGGGAGGAAAAAAAAGGTAGACAAAAGAGAATTCATAAACCTCCGGCTAGTACTCATAAGTTCAGAGTAAGTAGCAAACAAATCATGGCTCGACCGTTTAGAATGAATAATTCCCCCATATAAAATACCAAATCCTCAAGAAAAAAAAAAGTAATTGCGAACCGAGTCGCCTGATCCGAATCTGCAAAGGTCTAAGAAAATAAGAAGCCAAAAGGATAAGATAGCGAACGTAAGAAGGGAAGAAAATAATTTTCCAACTCTTGCACCGTAAAACTCCTGCATAAAAAAAAAAAACCAGTCGAGAGATTAAATTCACAGACGAGAAAAAAAAAAAAAAATCCCATCCCGAAAAATGATACCATATATTCCAGTTATCCTCCTTTTTATATATCTACAGAGTAAGCTTATAAACTTCTCAATATTTACCTTGAATTTCTTGTCGCCCTACCGCTTCGAGTTAGAGCTAAAGTTAAAGCTCGATCTGTAAAATATCCTTCGCCCTAACATCGAAAATCCGCATATCGAATTTCTTCCCCGGCGGGTGGTCCACGATTGTAACGTGCGGCGCGAGGTCGGGATACAACTCTGTAAACTTGCTCCCGAGGCTCCAATTTTTGATCTCACGAATGTGTTCTTCGAACACCGGGTTGATAACGAACTCTCCGGGGGATTGTTCCATCACGCAATCCAGCGGGTTGAACGGCCAGTTCACCGATAACGTGCCCGTGTAAGGAATGCTAAATTCGTTGTTGGGGTATTTCTCAGGGTGTTTGGCCATCACGTCACGAGCCATGGGCCTGTGTACATATTTACCCCATCAGTATGCTATTTTAAGAAAATATAAAAACAATGCAAGGGGGAGGGGCGGTATTTAGGGGTACATACCAAGGCATGTGATCAAACCAGATCGGTCTGGCTGTGAATAACTGTGAGGGACGCGGTTTGACATACTCCGGCATATTATCATAACTCTCTTGAGTCGGATTTATAGCCCACTGAGTATATTACAATCGTAAGTTCAAGGTGCAATACGCCAATTGTGGATATTTGAACTAACCCTCATCCAGATGTACAGCACATAAACAATGGCTATGCGCTCCGGGAGTTGCACCAAATCCCCAAAGGTATCCACAATAGCAGCCATAACCTGCGTCAATCCATTCCTAGGCGGTCTGGAACCAGGATTGACGATGAAGGTGATGTCTGGTTGCGGTGGACCAGCTAGAACCGACAATGGTGTCCCATTGACCCGGTGGAGTCGGGCTTGTTCCTCTAGGAACTCCAAGTAGACTCTGTCAAGGATACATGTTGGTGGGAGATGGCGTGGCATGACCTCCCAATGCCCATTTGCACGAACGCAGTAGGTTCCAGGGTACTGTACACTCGGAATCGAGTATACCGTGGATACTGGCGAGCTAGTCAGAAGCGATTGCGCACCCGATATGCGGCGGCGGAGCTCTGATGTGGCTACAACTTGGAGTAAGTATTAGCCTTTAGAAAGGATTGTTTTGAATAGAAAAGAAAGAAAAAAGAAAGACTACTTTCTTCCTTCTCAGGGGAGAAATTGAGGTACGGAGAAAGGACACATACCATCACTTGACGCATTGCTTACCAAATCCGCCAATGATCGTTTTCTAGCAGTGTATTCGTAAGGTTGGTCCTGTATCTGCCGATACCCATTCGGCTTAAACCCGCTGTGACATACGAAATCCAAGCTCATGGCCCCCGATGTATCCTTCCCGTTAGTCGAGAGGGCTATACTTTCATTACTCTGCTCGGTTTCCGCATACACACCCGGAGTCGACACGTCCCCTCGCATGCTAACGGGAGATTTAGTCGTCACCCCCATGATGGGTCTTGGTATGCCGCCGGCAGACGAATGTTGAGACTGCTGTATCCCATTCCGCTTGATATTATCCAACGCTTCTAGTGCGTTCTCCAGCTCCTTTTTTAACTCCGAAGTCTTAAACTCCCACTCGCCTTTCTCATTCTCGAGCTCCTTGACACGTGTTTCCAACGTGGTGATTTGGTTCTTCGTCCGTGTTCGGATAGCCCGTTGTGCATCTCTATCGTGGGCACGTTTCCGGGCCAATTGCTCGGCTGTTAAGCTTGATATTGTTCGAGAGCGGGTCTTCTTCTTGGGCGGTTGAGATGCTCCTGGGGAGGAGATATCGATATTATTACCGCAATGGAGGCTGGGCGGGGAATGTTCGGCACTCAGTGTGTCATCTTGGATATCGGAGCCGTGAGGGGAGTACGAGACATGGGGAAGACCAGAGGGGATGAGTGCATCTTCGGACTCGCTACGTTTAAAATGAAGGTACGGAGAATCACCCATTCCAGCGGATGGGGGTGAGGAGAGGGGAAGGTTTTTATATCAAATCGGACTCCACACGCACACACCACACGCAACTGTTGCTTTGTCCGGTCAAAGTGTCCTTTTTCTTTTTCGACAGTGCCTCGTATCTTTGGACAGGGTCACCCTTTGGATCCGTCCCGAGACAGTGGGTCGGGAACCGACTTTGCGGTACCGACTGTCTGCAGGTTTCCGATAAGTCCCGAAATGGGGAAATTAAACCAGAAAAGAAAAAAGAAAAAGTATAGAATGACTAGAAGAGAAAATAGCCTATCAAAGGCTCGAAACAACCAAGAACAGAAAGAGAGAAAAAAGAAAGAAAGAGAGGGTGTATATTGAGGGCCTAAACGAAGGGGTGGAGTACATACAACACCGGCGTCTCGGCTTCTTAGAATGGAACGCGGAGGGGGGAAAAGCGAGCGTGAACGAAAAGGGCGCCTACACAAGCGGATGGAAGTCCTACCAAGCTGTCGATTGGTGGAATATTGCATGAAACAAGGGAAATCAAAAGAGACGAGGGCAGCAGGGTCTACTGCGGGCTCCACCGAATGGTGCCGTACGAGAGAAAAAGGGTCCTGACTTTGACTCTTGGGGGTAATGTAGCAGCAGTGGCACGATTCATGCACACACCTTCTGGAAGTGAGCTCGAAGGAGGGAAGGGGATGCTCAGAAAAGTTAATCTGGCGGGCCACGGGAATGGGCAGCGTGATCGAGATCAGGGCATGCCAGACTAGACGATCGGTGGAGATGAAGCGTAGGACGTGGTTCGGAGGAAGTCAGCAGATGGGGAAAGAAGGGGGAAGGAGGAGATTCCAAGAGCTGAAACGGGGATTTTTGCGCGATGTGGCAGGGCTTACAAGCGAAAACCTGACTCGTGTCAGCTCCGAGGTCGTCTACCATGGCTCAAAGAGGGCTAGATTGATTGATAAGATGGAGTTCGATAGGTTCAGGACATACATACATGAGCCTAGAGGAACCGTTAACCGGTGCTTGATTCCAAATGCATCAATCAAGTCGGGGTCATATGCATCATTAGAGCATAAAATAAAAATAAACTATCAGGCCACTTCTCAAGTGAAACCTCCCGGGATTCTCAATCCGAGCTATACGAAAAAAGCGAGGCTCGAGAGTTCATCAATCAAGTACTTAATTTCTATCATTCAAAAAAGCTTGTCAGAAGACCAATAATTAAGTATGCTTGGAAACTCACAGTCTTGAGACAAGCAACCATATAAACTCTAACGGATAATGCTGTGTCAAACTTCCGGCCTGTTGGGCTTCCTCCACGATCGATCCAGGCCAGAACATTCTCTTCAATTCGATTCCCTCTCGTCCTTGAATTATAACGTTATCCATCGACGGTCGAGAATGGTTTGGCATCCTGGGAGCAGACTCCTCTGTGCCCCAATGCAAACATGACGCTAGTCGAGCTAGTGATGAGTGGGAGTAGCGAATCAAGCCGAGAGAAGTAGGGTCTCTTAGTGGATGGGATATCCACGAGGTTGGTATCTCCGATACACCCTTCCATTCAGGATATATCTTTATTTCCAGTAAGAAATAAAATACAAAGTTACACGCCAATGCAACACATAAATAAGTATCAGATTGGAATAAGGTATATGACAATCTTCATTTTTCGATTCTGGTTACATTTACAATCACTGCAGCCGGGGGTTCTGCAGAGTGGCGTACATTGACATCCCTGTAGATGTCCCCAAACCTTCGGGGACTCCGACACTAACAGACTTTATTATATTTATAATATGTATAAAAAAATGAAAAAGTACTTTTATCCGATCCTGCATCAACTAGCCCTTTCAAGGCATTTACACGTAAACCTGCAGGCATTTCTCCCTCCTACATGAAAGCAATTGTAGCCTCGAATCCAGGCGCTCGAGGCAAAGGAGCAAATTGTGCATATACCACATGCATAGACCATATGTACATTTAAAAACCATAGTCTCAAATCCACAAAGCCAATTTACTGACGGTTCCCTACTGTACCTTCTTCTTCTCCTTCGCTCTCCGGAGATGTATTCCCAGGTTTTGCTTTACCCTTCAACGGTTTCTCAATAATAAACAAACTCGACAGAGTCGCCAAAGCACCAAGAGTCAACGCCATAAGGAACGGCTATCGAGATATATATAAATTAGCAACCCCCCAAACTTCTCAAAATACGAAACGGTGCACAAAATTTAATTTAAAAAAAAAAAAAAAAAAAAAAAAAAAAAACTTACATATCTAACAGCCCCCTCATAAGCCTTGACGACAATCTCCCTAACCTCAGGCCTCAACTCCTTCAAAAACTCCAAACTACCCGTAGCCTTCCTCACAATATCCTCAATCTCCCCCTTCCCGACCACACCCTTCAACGTCCTCTTCAATGTCGCTCTCAAATCCCCTTGCAAAAGCGTACTCGACACGCTAACCCCAACCACGCTCCCCAAACTCCTAAACAGATAACTCACAGCCGTACTCACAGCCTGATCTCTCGCCCCGCTATACGCGATCAACCCGACCAACGTGCTCGTAACCCCGATCCCGTTACCGAAACCCTGCACCGCCAATCCCACCCCGATAGCTGTAAAGTCCTTCCCGACCACACCGGAGAATAACACCACAGGGATGGATCCCAGTGCGAGAAATGAGTAAGCCGCCGTAGTGAGAACGTAATACCTGCCCGTCTTCTGCATGATCAACCCCCCCACCAAACTTCCCGTCACACTCCCCACAATAGCAGGCAACATCCTCACCCCGCTCTGCGAAGCGGTAAGGTTCGCGACGGCTTGGAAGTACAGCGGCACGTAAAACATCGAAGAGAAGAACCCCCCAAATGCGAATAAATTACACAAATAACAAGCCAAGAGGCCACGGTTGAACACGATCCTCCATGGCGCGAACGGGTCGACGGCGATGTATTCCTCAACGATACCGAATGCGATGAAGAGGATGATTCCGAGAGGAGCAGTGATCAGGACGATTGTATCGGACCAGGAAACGTTACCGCCGCGGTCGAGCGCGGTTAGGATTGTGAGAACCGCAAAGACGAGGGTTATAGCGCCGGTGAAGTCTATTCGTTTGAACTTTTCCCAATTTGAGCGGTCGTACGCGGCGTCCGGGTGGGTATGCTTTATCTGTAAGAAGATTGAAACGAGGAGTGCGGCGAGAAGACTGGCGGGGACTTGGAATAAGAATGCCCTATACGTATACGACACACCCAACTAGTCTTAGCCCGTCTATTTCTACGTGAAGATATATTGAAATTGATATTGGTATATCGTATTGGGGGGAAATTTTTTAATATAATTACCATCTCCAACCGATACTATCGGCCAAAAACCCACCCAACGGCGCACCCGTCGATGCACCGAGCGCATACACGATATTAATAATCCCCTGCCACGTGCCCCGTTTGTGCAACGGAACGATATCGCTCAACAGGATGGAAACAAGTGTGGTCATGCCTCCTCCACCGATCCCAGCGAACGCCCTCGCGACAATCAACTCGTCCATACTCCTCGCAACGCCGCACCACCCGCTACCGATCGAAAAGAGGATATATGCGAACAACAGGCATGCTTTACGTCCAAACACATCTGAGAGTTTACCGTACAGCGGTTGGAAAGCGGTGGTGGTGGCAAGGTATGCTGTGGCTATCCAGCTTGTTTTGGAGAGTTGGTGGAGGTCGGAGCCGATTCGGCCGTACGCTGAGGCGACGATGAGGGTGTCCATTGCTGCCAGGAAGACTCCGATCATGAGGGATGGGAGGATGGCGGCGAGCCGGACGTCGGGCATGTCCGGGAGGCCATTTACTTCGACATCGTTGTCGTCGTCGGGTTTGCGATTCGCGTCCGTGACATCCTCCGGGATGGGGAGGGTGGTGGATATTTCATTGTTGACAATTAGAGGATTGGGGAGAGGCTCGACACGCGAGTCGGCGAGGAGTGGTGTTCTTTCCGAGGACATTGTGAAACGAGTGATGCTATCGAGATCCCATGATATGATTCGGTCTATTAATATATTGTGAGTGATTAAAACTTGATTCGGGGAAGATTGCTCGTTATATAATCGAAGTCCCGGCTGATTGCATCCATTTTTGGTGAGACAGGGACCGGTAGTTATAGCGCTTCATAGCCCTCGAGTCAAGGCGTCAACTAAGGGTTGATATAACGTTAATTGGTCAGCCACCATCATTCAAGGCAATCCATGTGTGCTGCATGAGCGTGTGTTACCAGCGAGCTAACCCCAGCCTCTAATATCACGTGACTTTGGATGGTCGGTGTCGGAGAAACCGGGGTTCGGCTGCGGACACATCTGGTCAACTTAACACGAATCAGTCCGGCAAGTCAAAATAAAAGTCAGGAGAATTGTCCTCTTTTAAATTCAATAAAAGGCAGAGTATCCAAATATTCTTTAAGGGCTCATAGCGAGGAGTCATAAAACGAAAATGATAAAGACTACAGTAAAAAAAAAAGTTCATCGAAAGCATGAAAGTCTTCCTGAAAGCACAAAAGAATGTCACTAGAGCCTCATCAGAGATGTGTATAAAAAAAAAAAACCCCCACATTACCATTATCACTACTACTACTTCCTCCTCGTCCCCACTACCTTATCCGTGTCACCTAGGGGGAAGCTTCTACGCCTCCTCGAGGTGTTTCCTAACCCCCTTGACATCCTCATCCTCGTCGTCAAGCTCCTCACCGACTTCCTCCACTTCTTCGTCCTCATCTTCATCATCCACCTGGCGTTCGTGCTCACCGGCGGAAACCCACGAGTTCCTATCCTCGAGACTTACGCCCTCGGTTTGCTGGCGACGCTTGTTCCTTTGATTACGTGTGCGAACGCTAAGCGAAGACTTGACGGCCGCGTTGCCCGGGACCCAGTTCGAAAGAGCATCCTCGCAATCTTGAATGATACTATAAATCAAAAGACTTTAGCAAACAATCTATACAATTCACGTAGAATAAGGGTACGTACTGCTTGCTAGTTTCATATCCGTCGTAAGCGGGCCTCGTCTCACCAGGAGTAACGGGGTTGTCATCCACGAGCTCAAGCAAGTGCTTCCCGAAGCCGGCGATCAACGCCATCTTTTCGTTGTGCTCTCGCATGGCGTCAAACATGTACGCGAAGGCAGCCTTGAGCTTCTCGCGGGTGATGTTTGACAGCTGAGCTTCGGCGACGAGCGATTCGGCTTCGGCACGGACGAGCTCCTGTTCGAGAACGACAATCTTTGGGGAATTTGGCTCCTTGTATTTGAGGTGCGCGATTTGGTCCGTGATTTTTTGCTTGCCTGATGAGGGGCTGGGAGTTAGTGTGGGGGGAATATTTTACTACGTATACTACCACTACTCCTGCGGCTTATACATGCACATGAAATCAATGTAAACGGGTAAGGACGGTTGACGTACGATCACGCGATGGCTGGACGGAAGCTTCAATGTTTCTGATGGACTTGATTGTGACACGGTACTGGTCGTATCGGTCGATGAATTGATCTTCCAACTCGCCAATTTCATAGATGAGAACACCGAGCTTGTCCGTAACGTCCGAGACGTCGTCATCGGCTTCCTCGCCCCAGATGGAGAGCTGTCTCGCGACCTCGCGTCTCTCACGGCTGACGAGTTCCATAGAACGCATCAGGTTCTTCTCCATCTTGACGAGCTGGGAGAGCTTCTTCGCGAGGTCTGGGCCGCTGCAAAGTTTTACCAGATTCGTTAGCATTGCATTTCACCCGAACTGACTCGGTTGGCTACGCATGAGGTAAAGGGTAGCTTACAATGCACCAGCTGCGCTCCTTCTGAAGGTGTGACCTGATTTGAACGTTCATCACCAATTAGCTCGAAGATCTTCATTCTCGAGTCTCCTTTTTTCCCAACCCTCTCTGGTTGGAATTGCCAAATGGAGCTTACCAAAGTTAGTCTTGCCGAAGAATCGACCGGATTTGGTGGTGGACATTGGAGGAGGCGGGTTTTGGAGCTGCGACTGGGTCGGAGCCCGAGCGGACCTCATGGAATATGTGCGATGCATTTTGGCGACTTGTAGTTTTTTTTCTCAATTATCGAAGTGAGAGTGAAGGTGACGAGAATTTGAGAGATGGGAGATGATTTTAAAGAGTTTCGAAGCTGAGAAAGTGGGCTGACCAGCTGAATTAAGCTCTTCCACGCAAGGCCGAGTGTAACAAATCAAATCAAAAGGCCCACGGTTAGCTTGCTAGGAGAAAAAGAGTGGGCTGAAAGGTTATGGTGGGAGGTGGTTTGCGGGGGTAACTGTATTTGATTAATATGATTGCAGTCTCAGGTGCAAAGCACAAGTAGTTTGAATCCAGGGATATTACTGTATGGACAGAGGAGAGAAGGAAGGAAAGGTACAAAGGAGAGGGACCGGGAAAGAGAGGAAGAGGTTATTCTTAAGTATCTCCAACCTCTTCGACGGAGCTAAGCAGCCTGGCAGGCAAGACAAACTCGCTTCCACCCCGCCAAAACAGACTCTTTGCGCCCGCACGGCTCCGGCGATTTCCACACCAACTTGCGTGACATTACATATATTAGAACGGCCAATCCAAAGTCGCGCGACTAAAAAAAATTAAATTAAAAACCTGTTGCCTCAGAGGTATCATCGTCAGAGCGGGGGTGTGTTCGAATGAATGGCCCATTCGAAGTGGTGAATGTGAGAGCCTGTGCGGCGACTCCAAACACCAGACGATGACGTTGCTCATAACCAATCACACAAACAACAATGATGCAGATATCCTCCTCTTGGCCTTCGGAATGCACTGCATTTGCTGAAGTTGATGATCATGTTTCCCTTATCGTCGCCCTTCACTGCACTGCCGCAGGATTTAATAATTCTCAAGCATGGTTAACAATCTATCTAAGATTGTCGACCGGGGTATACATCCTCGACGGCTTTGTCGCGACTAGTTTTTCTGGTCGCAAGACAACGGACGGTCGAAATGTCGACGAGTAGATAGCAATAATAATCTCCGAAAATTAAGGCCCCACTGTTCGTACATAAACGTAGAAGCTGCCTCTTCTGCTTTTGGACGTCTAGATTCTGCATTCGTTCGCATTTTGTCCTGCGAAAGTTTTCATCAAACTTTCTCAGACATCCCCAAATCGGTTGACCGTGCGGATTAAGCCCAGACAGATTCGAACCCGCGACGTAAATGTATATACGTGACGTCATCTTCTAGCAGCCTCCAAGCAAGGATCGTCACGTAGCAACAACGAGCAGCGTGGGTACAACGCAACACACGAACATACCTCGCCGCAGATCCTTGCGCTCATAGAAGCCTTTCGATTCGAGCGGCCTTTCGCGTGGTCAGGTTTCGGTCTTTTCGATCGGCAGGAAACTCCTGGTTACGAGACTAAGGAAACTCTTGCTCGAAAGGATCTCCCACGGCTCCGGATTTGATTGATTTTCTTTTTCGGCATTCTGTTGGGGGCAATGGCGACTGTCTATCCCACCGACCAACTGTCTATAATGTAGGAGGCTAGAGGATGGCTGGGAGCCAAGGCGCTTCATTTAAACTGTTCATTTGCATTCGTCGCGCTTAAAATACTACATGCAACACAATACATGCTGCCCAAGACGCTCCGTTTCCAATATTGCAACCTCAATTTCAAGACCCATATTGTGAATACAATTTAATAGTTTTCTCGTGGAATAGTTTCTCGTAACCTATTTTTGTAACACTTTAATAACAATATAAGTTCTTTGCTATATCGTTTATGTGTATCATGCTTCAAATATCAGAAGAAACAAAATCCAAAACGATTATACCTCCAGCACATAGGTTTTATCGAGCTTGATAAACTTTTATAATCGCCATATCTCCAAAATGACTACTCAAAAGAAATCTAGAACTCTCTTTGATACATCTGTGTCCAAAACATCATTGCCTAGCTCGTATCCATAGAAATCCAAATTTGCAAATCATCCGGAATGTCTACTTGCAAACCACTACCCCCTCTCCCCTCCAAAGAATCCCTCAGCAAGCCACAGTTAGACCATCTTTACAATCTCTCAAAACAAATCAAAACCGTCTACCGTACGAAATTATCTTTCGGCCCCGATTCACATGTTTTGCGAAATGAAGACCTCAACGCAGAAGTAATCGCTAGTCCGATAATTGCAACGTTTTATCCGTTGTTCACGGAATTGTTTGATATTAAGCAGTATGCGTCTATATGGGTTTCTTTTAACGCCGGTTTGTTGAGAGCGTGGGATATGAATGATCCCGAAGGGGCGGATGAGATTTTTTGGGAGACAGTCGGTGGCTTTTTTGAGGTGCCGAGTATATCTGAGTATGAATATATCATTCGTGAGTTGACGTAGATGGCGGAAGATTAAGATCGATAGAGGGACTGGTTCTATTTATTTTTCTGCAAGTTTGAGATGTGAAACGAGATATACGAAAGTGCTACCAGTGTCTACTGTGACGTTTGAATGTATTAGGTAAGGCATGTATATTATATTAGCAGCCGTCGCAGTCGTTGCGCTGAGCACCGGTTCTTCTTAGTAGTGGCATTTATTGTGATTTTCACTATATATAGTGGAGAATTAATTATCCTAGTGGCTGTAGAAAATCTGGGGCTTCCATGGCCTAGTTGGCACGCCTTCCGCACCTCCCTAACCTTCATATGATACCCAAGTTGGTGCCGGGTGGGGCATGGGGGCCGTAGATCAGATGCGCCCATGGTTTTTTTTCCAAGTCATCTGAGATCATCATGACTTCTGTTCGACTCTCACCGAAAACTTTTCTCGGCGTCGGCTTTTTTTGTCCATAGACAAACCCCACTGATATATATTTTTATCTTTCAAATGTGAAGTGAAAAAATCATATAATATTCGTCGTCTTCATCCTCCTCCATCATCAATTGATCCATGTGTTATCCATTATTGTATTGAGACATGTCGTTCGACGGCTCCACTTGCGCGCTTATTTCGCTTACATCCCAAACGCACTCAGATCCTCGCCCAATACTTGATCTCCAACCTTAACAGGCTTCGCCGCCAGTGCGACAAAAAACACCAGCGTCTCATTCTCCTTGCTGGGATTCCTCCATCCATGGTAAGTTTCTAATCCACCCATATCGATCCCCAAACATGTCAGCATCTCACCAAACCAAGCAATAAGCAACAAGCAACTTTTATATATATATATCGATATATCAAATTAAATCAAAAGAAGAAGAAAAAGCTACTCACCTCTCTGCACGATCACATCCCCCCGTTTAAAAATCTTACTCTCACTCCCACCCTCACCATACGTCAACTCCAACTCCCCATCCACCACAACGCCAAAATCGATAGTCCCAGTCCGATGAGCGGGACATACCGCTCCAGGCATAAACTTATTCATCACCGCCACCGTCCCATTCGGCACGCCGATACCGTGAGGCACATAGCTCTCATGGCGTTTAATGTCGTCTTCATCGTCTAGGATCGTGGGGAAGGTGTGGGTAGTGAAGACGTTACCAGCGAGTAGGGTGTTCTCGGGAGGGTTTAGGGGGACCCATTGGATCGGGGTGGAGGAGTGGATCTTCACCTCGCCGGTAGGGCTGTGGGTTGTTATTGTTTGGGTTGGGGTTAGGCCTTCGGACATTTTTTTAAAAAGTAATTTGAGGCTTTATATCGGATTTTATATGATATATTAAAGATTGATGTTATATTTTAGCTTCGGATATATAGTGGGTGGGTAATAGTGGAAAGTGGAGATGCGAAATGCGACGTTGTGGGTGTTATAACATTGGGAATGTGTGAAGGACGCGTAAGCCATTGTCGGTAATATGGTGAATACGAGGATGCGTTTTGGCATTCTGGCTCTTTCGGGCAGATAACGTTATTATTTGTAATATATCGAAAAGTGGAAGGAGGAGTTGTGTAGGTTGTTATAATTTTGGTAGCAACTGCTATGTATTTTATATTTCCGGCGTCTAGTGTTTCTACGCGTATACGGCCGTATACCCTTCGTATACGAGAACAAGAACTTCGGATCGATTTAAGCTTTCTCGTGGATACTTAGCCAATCGATTGTCTCGCAAGCCAGATGCCGCCCTGGTCGGCCATGGTCCCGCAGAAGTGATATCCTTGTGAAACCAACATCATACTCGTCTACTATCCTAAATTTAGCTAAAATGTGCTTTTAATTTGTGTTTAGAGTAGATCCTAGCGAACAAATCGGGTTCAGTCGTGATCGACATCGCGTCGCTTGGCGTTCAACATCCCGATATAACACAATTTGTAAATGAAAAGTGCGTTGTGTCACACAAAAATGCAACAGGGTGTTTCCGCCGCGAGACCAGGTGTTTCTACTATAGGTCTGATTTGAATAAATTCGGGTTATACAGTCATACTAGTGATTTAACACACGCCCTGGTACCGTTAGTGGGCTAGAATTGCATCAGTTCTAGAAATATATCTTGGAAGTGTGTACCTGTATGTTGCCAGTTCCAGTCCCACATTTTAGAGGATTCTCGTACTCGATCGACGGATTAGCCATTAGCACTTTTGAGCTAAACACTTGGAGTGTCCAATATTGTGCTTCTTCGAATTATTGTTAGATAGATCAGGGTTGACAAAGAGCTGTCCGCCTAGTCTCGATCGAGGCTAGACAAGTAGCAGAGTGCTTATTTCCGCAGCATCGATCGTCAACACCGGGGAAAACGGCACATGTAGTCTATCAGGCAGCGTATCATATTCACCCTATAGCCTACGCGCAAAGCTTTTCCTCCAATACTGATGATATGTAACGCCATCGTTACAAACGTCGCTCCTTGGTGAGGCAGGAGAATTAGGGACCTCTGGAATCGAAACCGTCTGCGTACGTAACCTTGGCGTGAGATAGTCCTCCACGTCAGCCCCTATAAGTGATACTCTCGGTCGATGCATCTCAGCCTCACGGTTTCAGGCTCAGCGGGAAGAGATTTCTTCAATATAAATTCGGATGGTAAACGTGGTACACCTATGCGAATAGAATATTTAATTTCGGCTACGATCCCACCTGCAGCTCGATCCCGACTCTTTATATTGAGGCATTTTTTTACTGCGTCAGGTGGTTTCTATCCTCGCTGTATATCCTAGTATGCATACGTATGTTAGATACAAAGCCACGTGCTTCTGCGAGAGAAGCTGAGAGTTAGTCAGTAAATTCCTGGAATGACTACAACTAGATTGCCTTAGTCATCATAAGTGATATCCGGATATCCGTGACTTGACGCTTACCTCAGGTTATTCTATCTGTGAGGATCACACCAAGCTATCGAGTATATTGATCCATAAACTTTAAGATTATAGGATTGGTATACTAGAAAGCCGTAATATAAGAATATGTGACAAAATAGGTTTGTTCTTAACTACTCCACACATTGCAACGAACTGTAACGATATTATAGAAAACCCAATAAGCAAACGAATAATAAATACAAGCACGGTTTTATTTCACATTTGAGAAAATATAATATGAAACATAGGTGGAATAGGGCCCCGAAAAGTTACCCCCGCGCGTGTTGCAAGAAAGGCTTAAGCTTGCCGGCTCCCGCCTGGCTAGACTAGATGATGAGGAAGCACGCGCACAACACCAGCATGCAGCCAGCGGCCATGAGTCGTGCCATTTTTTTCTTCAGGTTCGCCAACCACCAGGATAATCATACACTACAAATCCGTCATGTTTCGTACGGTCGGTGAGAGGGGAGATTTCAAATTTATAAATCTAGATCTTCTAACTTTCCTTTATTTAACCGGCCGCCGGAAATATATCGAATACGTGTTTCGAGCCCGGCACTCACGAACGGGTTCAGAACCATTGAAACATGGCGTTTAATTTAACACCATTGAACATACATGAGTGTGCACATGTGCACATGATGGCCGAGAATGTTATCTACCGCTTATTTAGCTATTTGTAAAACTTTACCCAGCAATTTTCTCTGTCGTCGAAAAAAAATGGCAAGGTTTATAAATTGGCCCCACCATGGTTTCGGATCTCACAAGTCAAGGTTCCCCAAATTGTGAACGTCATTGAAACAAATTTTCTACCATCACCGTCGTGGAAACCACGTTTTACAATATATCAATAGCCAAGCGAAAGCTTGACGGTAAGTTTTCTAGTAGTTTTCAAGGCTTTGTCGAGACGGGACAGGATATCATCCTTGAAGGGAGCATGCGCGGGGAATTTAACCGACGGATGTAGACACCGACGGAGCGAGCAACCTCGAACATCCCATCTTTTTTGCAAGGATCCTCGGATCGCTAATACCGAGCTATTTCGTCTATATAAAGGGATTAGATGCAGCCCAATTTAGAAATATTGAAAGTTATCAGCTACTTGGTGATGCCAAGGAATTCAATATAATCTATCGATCCTGAAATTAATATAATCGCCAAGATCGTCTGCTTCACGAAGAACAAGCCCTTTGCAATTTATACCCTTCCGCATCAGATTTTTACAAAATGAAGACGACCCAGATATTATATCTTCCCTTGGCCGCCTCTGTGGCGCTTGCCCATTGTATGATCTTCTCCCCAGTCCGCTTCCTCTTGTGTCACCAAGTTAACTAAAAAATGAACAAGATACTTTCCCCGACCTCATCTTCGGCGGGAAAACCTCGTCGGATTACCAATATGTCAGACTTACGACCAATCATTACTCCAATGCTCCGGTCACAGATGTTACTAGCAGTGACATGACATGCTATGCTGATCCTTCCCACCCATCCACATCAACTGCGACAGTCGCCGCTGGCTCGACCGTTGGTTTCACAGTAAACCCAGATGTCTACCATCCTGGACCATTGTTGTTTTACATGGCGAAAGTCCCATCTGGCCAAACTGCTGCCAGCTTTGATGGTTCGGGCAGTGTATGGTTCAAAATTTATCAGAATTCTGCAACTATCACATCGTCATCTATAAGCTGGCCTTCTGGTAAGCTCCTCTTAAAACCCAAAAGGGAGAAAGTCTAGGGTGGGTTTTCGGATAACTGAGTAACGTAACTTTACATAAACACAGGCATGACAACTGTCTCTGTCACAATCCCATCCTGTATCGAATCCGGTGATTATTTGCTTAGAGTCGAGCACATTGCTTTACACTCGGCTTCTACCGTAGGAGGTGCTCAGCTCTACATCGCATGCGGTCAGCTCACCGTTACTGGAGGCGGCAGCACTGCTGGAGGTCCCACTGTAGCCATCCCCGGTGCATACAGTGCAACTGATCCAGGTTTGCTCCTCAACATCTACTACCCAATCGTAAGCTCCTAATATCCAAAACCTCTCAGAGAAGATGAACTTATGACTAATGCGATTAAATTTACTAGCCCTCGAGCTACACCCCACCCGGACCACCAGTATTCCAATGCGGTGCACAGCAGCAACAGACTACGCTAAAGACAACTACTAAAGCCACGACAACCGCACAAAGGCCAACTACCACACCTGTAGTTGTTGTTACAACCAAGTCTACAACCAAGTCTACGACTACATCGCCACCTGCTAGAACTACTACACCAATCGTTGACGGCCAACCACAATACGGTAAGATTCCAAGAAACAATATTTATTTCATAAATACTGACATTTATTGATTATCGTAGCCCAATGCGGTGGACAGGGATGGACCGGAGGTACCACTTGTAAGTTTTATTTTGGGACTTGCTTCCTATCTCTTTAACCCCTTACCACGCTTTGATTTTTTTCATTAGATGGTTACTAATATTTTTCAATACAATCAATAGGTCAAGCTAACTTCAAGTGCAATGCGATCAACCCATACTACTCTCAATGCCTCTAGGCTATTTAAATGTAAATAAGCAGACTTTTTGCTCAATTCCATACTTTCATATTCTCTTCGTTTCTAAAGTGTTGGAACTGCTTCGAAATCAAGTGATAAGGAGTCCTTTAAATTGTTGTATTGGGCATAGTTTTCATGAAATGGCCCCTTTTTTATGTAAATATTCAATGGATATGCCCAACTATGCACTTGGCGGTCGATTTATGCACTACCGTTTGCATATTTAAATATTTTTCCACTGGGGTGGTTGAGAACATGTTCTGCATATGAAAATGGAGCTAATTACCGCCCTTGAACCTTGAAATTTATACATGCGTTTATGTATATGGGCTGAAACATCAATAATAACATATGCTGATCGGATCGGATCGGCTCAGGGATATCTCGAGCGGGTATGGTGCCTAGGTTCCTCCTAGACGACGGATGCTATATTAGCCAATTCTTAAACCGTCTAAGAGTCTCGGCTGCTGCTCCTGTTGCAGCTCTTAATCTAAAACCGCAACAAAATCGTCCAATTTAAACTATTTAACCGCTAAGTATATTCCACTATGCGAAAAGTACGGGCCGAGCCAGAGATGTCCTCTGAGATGGTTGAATACGAGACCGGTCCGGTGCTAGCAATCAAGATCTCTATAATCAAGTTGTTATATAATCACAAATCCAAAAAATCTATCGTCAAAAGTTCACAAAACTATTTCTAGGTATTATGCTGGAATCTTCTATATTGGCTATATAAACCAATAAAGAAAAACGATAAACACACAAAGACGTTTCATAGCGTAAATACTCAGACCTTAATTAATATCTGGGTGGTTATATGTATCAAAATCAAGAATATTTGAACCCCCTTTGAACCAGATGCCATTCTCATCAATCAGTCTATAGACAAAATGTATCCGTTCATTTACATAAATTAATCGAAAATTAGATATTGTTGTACTATAAAAGTCAAGTTGTTCTATTGTGTCTTTATTTTATTTTATTTTTATTTTTTCAATTATCGATGCATAATTAAAACTTGCAAGCATATCTCTCTACTAAGCGTAGCTGAATCAAGTATGACTGTCATTTCATAGTTCTCCGACGCGTGATGATATTTGAAATCTTAATACTATAGTTGAATCATATGTCACTCGATACTGAATTTTCTTGGACAATTTGCAACTGTTTTGATAATTTTAATTAGAAAACTTACTCATTCAATGTATCGATACGATGCATATGTATATAGTATTTAATGAGCAAGAGGCATCGATTTCCTAGTTGTAGCGCAAAGGATACCGATTCTATTATAACTTATAATTACGGCATGGCAAGGATACCAGACTTCCACGCTCGATTATACCTCCGAATCTAGATATCACAATACCACATCGCCAACTTTCAAAGATTGATACTATCTCCCTGATATCCCTCATCTTCCAAGACGCCGAATCAACCTTCTCACACCAGTACCAACCCCAAATCAACTCACCAGAACCATCGACCCTTTCTCACCGGATTTCATCACCAATTTCATCTTCATCCCCGATCGAGCACACATACCCAGTCCTTCCTCGGATAAGCTATATAAGAAATACCACGTACAGAGCGCCACTGGCATGCATCATGTGGAAAACTCTTCACTAGGGCGTTTCAGATACATCGAGGTTGTATAAAAAAGTACTGGTACATCCACTATCTCTTTCAAATTTAGTCATCGAGACGATTGATAAGTTTCGGTTTTTCATTTCGGGTTATATGCACGAGATCATGCATGCGGATATCGATTTATGCAAAATTTTTTTTCAAAAAGTTTCCACGAGGGTCTACTGCGGAATGTGATACTGCTTTTGATTAGTGTGATTGATCCTACAGTTCTTAGAGGTGAATATTCGAAAGAAATTTTTTTCCCTCCAGGGGGTATCTGTTGTATTCCAACAATATCAAGCCACCAGGATCATGATCAAAAAAAAAAAAAAAAAATTTCACACGGGTTTGACTGATATCCATAGTATCAATAACATGCATAAGAATGAGAAAAAAATTTCAGATTTCTATCCTCATCTCGATCTCGCTGATTTCAGCTTCGTAACTGCCAAGATAAGCATAATCATCATCCTACTCTCGGATGCACACTCCATGAGCTCACTTTCTCATATAAACTTCATAAGAGATCAAAGGCATGCGCGGGAGAAACATCAAACTTATCGATTGCGTATACCCCGTCTATAACCCCCCATCGCCAAGATAATAGCCTACACTAATACGACCAGGTGTTATATGTTATACCATTTATCCCTCACAATTTACCAATCCCATTCGCTAATTAATTTTGTAAAGTAATAGAATATCTATCCGAGTATGGAGCTCTTATTCACGCGAAGAGGATGGGATATACGTAAGCTTTGCTTGGCTTTGCAAATTTGCGTGGGGATACGCTTCCCTTCTTTATCAAGTTGTATGTGGGTTGTTCACAATTCTGATCTCGCTCGAGGACGATTTATATAGATGCCTAATGCATATATACCCTACCGTGGTCAACCCCGTACGCGGAACTGATTCCGAAACCAACTAGCCAACCTGAGAGCATAAATATGCCATTTATTTGAATTTTCTTTTTTTCATTTCGAGACGATGCGCTCGGGTGGATATATTACTGTCAGCTTCTTCGGAAACTGATGAGAGCATTTATCCCATATTGTAGGCTAAGAACAGGCGTAGACGTAATTTACTACCGGTTACGCAAGCACTTTGACATCCACAGGCGCCTCTCCCTTCTTTTCTTTTTTTCCTGTTGATGTATCCAGATCCCCTGTGAGGTATGTTAGGATCTTGCAGAAAATATACTTGTGGGCATAAAACATCGCCATGCATGTAGCTTGAGACATCTTAGCCAAGTCATTTATAGCCATGGGTACGTAAAATATTCGTATGAAGTTATCGGGATCAAAACGGAATCGGTCAGAATTTAAGCTGTAGAGGGAAGACAAGAGTGTGTTCTGTATGGTTTGGTGTAGGTAGCTAGCTTACGAGGGAAGGTAGAGACTCGACTGGGCTTAACGTACAATACGTAGCATACCCGGGTTGAATTATAGCGGAGATTTGGCATCTCGCGGGTTTTGGTTATATATAACGGAGGGATATGATATCGAGCACCGATGTGAGGTGATATCATGATATCCGATCTTTAAGACTGGGGGGTGTTCTAGACCAAGTCCCGGTGGCAATACAGTGGTCTTGCAATCTTGGAAGTTTGGTATATGGCATGCACGGTGTTGAGCTCTGCAAATAAGCATCATACAGAGGAAAGATTTTTATATATATATTCTTTTCTTTTCTTTTCTGTTTGGTGTGGATGGGTTCGTGTGATATGTGTGCGTACGTATGTGCGGCTTTTTAGCAGGTTGGATATATGGATTGGATTGTGTTATATTTGAACTTCCCCGTGGATCCGATGGCGGCCGCGGATGTTAACGCGTCTGGTAGCATACCGGGCGGACCCGCGGTTTTCCATGCGTTCGAAATATATTATAGAATTACGGAAGTACGTGGTGCTCTTTCCGAGTGAAAAGTGCAGGATATCATATCCGCCACGATACTATAATATATTACCTACCATCCTCAAAACATCCGCGAAATGTAAAACAAAAAAGAATGACATAAGATTACCAGTATCCTCCAATAAGAGAAAGAGTATTACTACTCAATAATTAAACTACTCCGCGTTTGCTACGAGGATTTTACTCGAAATCGTAAACTTCCAACTTTGTTCCACATATATATATGAACCGAATCAACATGTCCTCCCGAGCCGGACGGAGCTCCATTTTCTTTTCTTTTCTTTTCTTTTCTTTTCTTTTCTTGTGTTTCCTTTGTCTGACCCAGTGTACGGGTATCGATATCATATATGGTAACCTTAGTTATCCCCAGTGACGTGGTGCCGACAAAGTTAAGTTTAAAAAAAAAAAAGGTCGAAAAAGAAAAGGTGGAGAAAACCCTTAGTTTTGACACGCCATGCATGGCGCCAGATGCGAGCTGCGTTTAATCGCAACTTTTTCTATTATTTCTTTTCTTTTTCTTTTCCCTTGCTACTGCACAGGAATGAGAGAGAGAGAAAAGGGTATAGTGCCCTGATGTGGAATGCACAAGTACGAGCGTGCAGCGAAAGCTGACGCGTCACCTTTCTAGCACTATCAATATGGAGTTTTTTTTTTTTTTTAGAGAGGGGTGGTCAATTAATTGCGGATTACATATATGTACTATGTGAGGGTGAGTGATCATGCGGCTTACTGAAGAAAAAAATTTTTCGTTCTAGACGGGGCCGGTATTTCCAATTGGGTCGGGAACGACCGACTGAGGTCTACAGAGCCGCAATGGCTTTTATCGTGGACCTTTGGGATATTGTACCTATAGCCTAGATTAGAAGCATGGAAATTACCGGGAACAAGTGTAAATTCGATGACGAGTCGCTGTTTTTCCTTAAGGTTGTACAAGCTGGAAGAGACACATGCAACTTTATCGGGGATTTGGGGGAATCTCTTTTTCGCATCCAGTACGTTGGAATGAGGGGATGCGGTTTATCCGAGGCGGCGAGGAAGTTCGACGCTGAAAACATGGCAAAGAAAAAAAAAAAAAAAAAAAAGTGCGTTGTGCCTGCATAAAATGCAACAAAGGGGGCCCGAAACGGGTCGGCTTTTTTGCTCTGGAGGATTGTTCTTGGCGGTTACGAGTGATAGGCCAGTGTCCACGCAAGCTCAGACAAGCTCAGGGCATTCCTCCAACTGCACTTGGGGCCAGAATATTAGATTCGAATTGAGAATTCAAGGCCAGGCGGACCAACATCACATGGGGCAGTCATCCCCAGGCAGGCCGGTCGACTTTGCCAGCTAGATTAGCAGCTAATAATTGATCGATGTGCAAATGAATTACGAATTTTTGATGGGATTTTCGGCTTGCTTGCAAATCACGATTCGGGTGGCCGCTTCAATGTTGGTAGTCATTTCCTTAGTCAATCAGAAAACCTGTTGACGAGAGGGGAAAACGGGGGAAAGGGCAGAGTTTGGAGTTTGCTTCGTACTCTATATGCACATCTGTGGCTTGTATCAGGTCCGTCCTTTTTTTTTTTTTTTTTTTAGCAGTTTGTCATTCTAACCGGAACTCAGGTTCAAATGTTAAAAAGAAGAGTGGCGAATGCAAGAGGCTGTGCTTGGGGGATTGCGAAAGAGAGAGAGGAGAGAGAATCAGGATGGAGAGGGATATCCCTTGGAGGATCGGAGGAGAACACTGAATTTGGACGAAATGCCCATTCGAGTGCGCAGAGGTCCGATTAGGGAGAACTGGTAGGCGCCCTTTTGCTCCGTACCCCGATCTGGAGGGGTACATCACCCACACAGAAAATACATAGTACCAGAGCACATACATATGGCTGTGCGGGTACCAGCTTGGCTTGGCTTGGCTTGGCTTTGCCAGCCGATGCATATGCTTCAGGGCCTTCGTCGATACTAGCTCGATACTTCTTGCACCGGAAATACCAGGAGGGAAAAGGGCCAGTTTTGGGTGCGGATTTTATGAAACCAGCCAGAGAAAACCGATCGTTACAACTTGCAAGTGCGAGGGAATTCAACCAAAAAAAAAAAGAGAGGGCTCCATTCTGGATTCGAAAAAGAGTAATCGGTGCCAAGAACACGGATGAAAATTAGCGTGGGATTCATGGTTGGTCCGGCCGGTTAGGCTGGACCGACGACATTTGTACCTCCCGACCAAAAGGTACATATGTTTCGACAGTGCAGATATTGAAACAAGTTGGGACTACTCAATAATGTTCTTCTTTTTTGGGGATATTCGGGAGGTTCCACAGTAATACAAAAAGAATTGTGATAGTGTAAGAGTCCTTCTCCTTCGATATCTTGTCTAGACATCTATAAGCATAGTGTCGATAGACTTGATTATTTGAGGGTCAATGCAAACCTTCTTGAACAAAACGGCTATTGACAGAAAAACTCAATCTTCAAACCGTATCAATTTGATTTTCCGATGCCGAGTTTGAAGCGAAGTATCAAAGAGAAGTAAAAAAAAAGAAAGAAAGAAAGAAAGAAAGAAAAGAGGGAACCCTTTGTGCTGCGAGGACTGCAGGCGATAGGGAAGAAGGAGTGGTCTGGGTGGAAGAGGACGCGTAATTTTTGGCCGTCTGATGGGAATGCCAAGAAGCGTAGGCTGCAGTGGGGCTATGTTTTCTTTTTGCGTAATTGCGTGTCCTCCGCCACACCAAAAATTTGGCAGACATCGTCCTCAGCGTGCAGTTGCGTAAGCCTGTGCTTGTTGTGGGAGAAGAAGAGCGGGTGCAGAGCAGAGAAACGGGCAGCGGTGCAGCAGGGCCAGGCAGGCAGGCAGGCAGGCGGGCGGGCAGGCTATGCTTGGCTTCGGAAACAAGCAGAAAGAGCGAAGAGTTAGTTAGCATGGCCACTAAAAGAGGGTAACGAGATCAGACGGGTCTCTCTTTGACTGTCCTGTCTGTCTGTCTGTCTGTCTTGTCTTGTCTTTCTTGATCGAATTGGATTTTTGCCTCTTGCCTTCTTCTTCTTCGTCTTCTTCTTCTTCTTTGGCTTGTCTTACGAATTTCTCACAAAACCGCAGGACCCTGCCCTGGGAAAGGTTTACTGCGTACGCACACCCTATCTAACTAATACATTACTATACTCGCACTATCCATCTCTCGAATAATGACTACCTGTTGAACATACTCTTCCTTCAATTCTTCCCTCACCACTTACGAATTATACCGTACGCACATACGAATTATATTCAACCGCATCGAATCATCTGTTTGCATCAGCCTCGCTCAATTCCGTCGGCTTCCTCCTTTCGTCCAAACAACAACTTGTGTTTCCGATCTCCCCGATCATCTCCCCATCCGACAACACAGTTACCCTCTTCCCTCCCTTCCACCACCTCATCGTCAACCTCAACAACCTCAACCTCAAACCTCAACCTCACCGCCATCCGCCCTCGGTGTGATATACTGTGACAGAACATTATTATCCTCCCCTCGTCGTCAGCCCACCGCCCCCCCTCCCACAGGTCATCAGCTTCGTTGACACTTGGCACTTTTGCCTTTCGGAGGAATAAAAGGAATTATTTGAAGACAAAACTTCCATTACTTCGTTGTTTATGGAGGACTCAACCGTCTGAGGGAAAAAAGGGCTTACGACTTCCCCGGGCAACGACATCTGGGACACGCCCTTCCCTTTATACCGATCCATATGCGCATGATTGCTATCCTCCGATTACGGTAACCTGTCGTCGCCGTATTCCTCGTCGCTCGTGAATTAATCCTCCCGAGGAAGTCGTCGTCACGCTGGGCCCTTGCCCCCCTCCCATCCCCGACATTAGCAATCCCATCCCATCTCTCCATATCGCTCAAATATACACTCCCACAAAACCCTCCCGATTCGATCCCCTCCTTCTTATCTCCCACTCTCGTCTCGATCCCTTCTGGTCTCTCTTTCTCCCAGTACATTGCATATTTCCCTTGCATATATCCCTCTTTTCCACCCCGTCATATATAGGACGACAACTATATCCTCTTTTACATCATGGATCAGAACTTTCGAAATAGCGATCCGGTAGAGGTGGAGGCATGGGCGAAGGACCTCACACACCAATTCAGCCAACTATTAGCGACACAACAGACAAGACGTGCTCAAGAGGCTTTGAGGAAAAGAGTCCAGTCGACATCCAGGTCGCGGAGTAGATCGCCAGTACCCCCTTCCGTCCATCGACAGACTCCTTCTCCCTCTCCCTCTTCGACTTCGTCTGCCGCTCGATCGCCTCGACCGCCTCCTGTGCCACCAAAGATTCCCAATACGCAACCAGCGACAACTTCGTCAACATCGTTACCAATGTCTCCCTCTCACCCATTTCATCCTTCATCTTCCTCGTCGTCGTCATCGTCGTCTTCTAACCACTTGAGACCACCATCGACTCCAAGACCCGTCCAAAGAGTGAACAGTGCACCGACATCTTCATCCAACCTTCCGCCACCGTATGTTGCAGTCCGACCAATTCCCAGACAACCCCAGGCTCCCTCCGACAATGCATCAACCCAGTTTAGGAATTTTCTGGTTGGTCTTTCAGAAACACCAGTCAAATACGAAAATCCTGGTCTGTTAGATAATGCCCTCAGCGTAATTCCGATGGATCAAATACACGGTGAAGCCGAAGAAGAACACATGCTTTTCAAAGCACAGGCTCAGAGTTTAGGCCATTTTAAAGAAGAATGGGGTTACCAGGACTGTGTTATCAGAGCCCTATTAAGGTAAGATATCAACCCATTCCGCAAAGCATAAGCTTCATATTCTAAACGTATGCTTTTTTATATATTAGATGGTTTAAGCGAGTCTTTTTCACTTGGGTGGACTGTCCGGTTTGTCCCAACTGCAGGACCAAGACCGAACTTCAAGGTCTAACACCACCAAACCAAGATGAGATTGTCCGGGGTGCGACAAGAACAGAATTATATAAATGCCCTAAACCGGAGTGTCAACGACATGAGCGCTTCCCTAGATATAGCGACGTTTGGGCATTGCTTGAGGCGCGCCGTGGCCGATGCGGAGAGTGGGCAAATTGTTTCAGCATGCTGTGCAGAGCTGTCGGTGGACGGGTACGTTGGGTCTGGAACTCCGAGGACCACGTCTGGACAGAGGTTTATTCGGAGCACCAGCAAAGATGGGTGCACGTTGATGCTTGCGAAGAGGCTTGGGACCAACCCCGTCTGTATACCGAAGGCTGGGGCAAGCGAATTGGATACTGTATCGCATTTTCGCATGATGGTGGCGCCGCAGACGTCACCAGGAGGTACGTCAGGAATCCTCGGCTTCATGGCATGCCAAGGACAAGATGCCCAGAGGAGGTCCTACTCTACATCATCGATGAGATCAAGGAAAAGAGACGAAACAGCCTTAGCGACTCCGACAAGAAGCGACTGATGAGGGAGGACATGATGGAAGAACAAGAATTCAAGGAATACGTTGCTGCTGTTCTTGCTGCCGAGGTGGGAGCTGGCGCTGCCGCACATCTGGACTTACACCCTCCGTCCGAAGCCGAGAAGCGGCCAAGGGAAACTGGTACGTTAGCTCATTCCGAAATTACATAATCATCCCGATTGGGTTCTAACATTTTATATCTAGGACGAGGAGAATGGACAAGAATGCGAGGAGAAGACGGCTACATTGGTCCCGCCAATCGTCCCGGTGGACGTGGTGGGCCGTGAGCGATATCTCCGCAATCTGTCATCAATCATCCTCTTCGCCATGCATATCATGCGATATGCCTCTTCCCATCGCTTCTTCTCTGTGCTATAGCTCTCAACGCTACTCGCCTCATGCGCAGAACAGCGCACCGACAACTTTCGACAAATCCTTGCCATCACCTTCAACTCTTCAACGCTCCTTCTTGTCTTCCTTTTGTTTGTCCCTCACCTCCCACTTGCATATATATCCTATCGTCAACATGCTTGTCGACAACATATATCTTCATTACACCAATCTCTCTGATATATATTCTTTCATTATACCACTTGTCTATATGCACTTAGATCTTGGATATTTTTGAACAGACAAAACATATTCGGGCGCCAATGCTTTAGCAATATGTTTTATCACCTAGATATCCCCATTCGGTCATCCGTTTGCTTTTTTATACAATTACTGTCAATATTTTTGTTCGGGTTTTTCTTTTAATATCATGCATGTCATCACAGGTCTTTCCTTTACGCCGGGGTATCACATTTCTTATGTATCATTGTCAGCGTCCTCCTTTTTTTACTGTTATCCTACTACGGTTGGGGTTTTCTCGAATTTTATATCTTTGTAAGATTTATTATCTATTTCCTTTGTTACCGTTAAAAATCAGGATTTTTTGGACTTGGGGAATTTTTCTCTTTTGGTTTACGAAAGATGAAAGGGGAGGAAGGGAAAGGGGGGAAAGGTATATGGAGCAAAAAAAGAAGGAAGTGCAAAAAAAAGCCAAAGAGAAGACAAAACTGGACCTTTGCCGTTTTTTTTTTTTCTTTTACACTCCGTTACCTACGGAAACATTGTCACATAATTTTTATTCATTATTATTATACCCGTCTCAAAAAACCAATATCCGAAAGATTACATTTGTTGGACTTGACGCTAAAAAAGCTTAACATGGGAAGATATAGCTTGTAAAAAAATCGTTCGCAATTGGTTATCCTAGCCCGACCCACTTTTGGATAAGTCTAGACTCTCGAATTTTGCAAAAAGGACGAAGAGGTAAGTTCTCAAGAGTTTCTTTAAGGTTGTGTTTCCCCGAACAGGAAGAGAGCATATGATTCGATTCGTCGTAAGAGAGAGAGAGTTATAGTGTACGGTACAATTTGGATGAATTATTCCGTTTCTAACAATAGATTATGCGTATACCGATTATATTATTCCTCACTTATTTTGATTCACCCGGAACCGGAGTATATAAAGTACGTGGTAAGTGAACTTGGGATCTAAAGTCTACAATTCAGATGTCCATAGCCAGCTGTGCTTTTTAAGCTAGCTGCTTGCTCTCTATCATGCTTACCTACGGAGTACACGTGATGAATATTTTTGCTAGCATGCATGGTATGCTTTGAGGTTCCAATTGAATCCTTGCTACAGCGCTGTGCGCGGATATGTCGGCCGGGTTTTAAATTTCTGGATATCAAGCCGTCTTATTACTTAATTAATCAATTAATTTACCTATTTTAGTACACAGAAGTGCGGGTTAATGGGGGTTCCGTGGTTTGTACATACTTTTCAAACCGGAGTTTTTTTACTATTGGTTTTGCAAATTTGGGGGATATTGGCTGAAGGCAACGAATCTTATGAAATCACCATTATACTGAAGCAGCGGGGGGGCTCCGTCGGTGCTTTTTTGACAAATATTCAAATTCATACGTATACCCTCAAAGAAATACTCTATCTGACCGCAAAAGAGCAAAAAAAAGAGCAAAAAAGTTTCTATCTAAACCCTTACTAGCTTCCTCCATTCGCAATACCTGCTTCTTATCCGGTTCCAAGTACTTTATCTGAGCCTCTTGCCTCTTTTTTTTTTTTTTTTTTTTTTTTTTCGTGCGGTAAAGGGATATGGCAACTTGAAAAAGTTTGACGAGGGGTCCGGAGTTACTTGGAGAGGGATTGCGATTTTGGGTGGATGACGCGTCAACCTTTTTTCGTTCGAGCCGCTCTCGGTTCTGCAAAACCGATAGTGGGTACGTATATGTAACACACACGCCAAAGTTCACTTTTTTCTTTTTAACCTTTCCTTTTTCTATCCGGCTCCACCTATGTAAGTGCGAAAGGTGCACCGTTTTTTAAGCTCAGTGTTCACGAGGGGCCTACGCTGGGTTAGGCCCTCTTTTTTACATAACGGTCAAGTCCGGAGGCCGCATGAGGAGCCTGAGGACGTTTAGTATTCATTACGAGATAGTTTGGGGTCCCCCGACTTTTTTTTTCACCAACTTTTTTTTTTTAACTTCCAGTTGGATGGAATAGCAGGGATGGATTGACTGGTTGAGCCATGTATTGTGTAAGCCATGCATGGCTTGTGCTGTGGATTATTATATAAAGCTTGCAGATAGGGAATGAGGCTTTGAACCGCAGATGATTGACACTTTTTTTCAGTATTTATATATACTTAAAGTTATATATGGCACCTTCGCAACGTCCAGTGGCGGTATGATATGGCTATAAGACTAGTATGATATATTGAGCGAATATAAATATATAAAGAGCGAACGAGCGAAGTGAGGGAAAAGCTCAATCGTCAGTGCCAACAAACTGGGTGAGATGTAAATCAAGGACCCTTAATTCACTACCCAAGCTTTTCTTGGCGAGGGGTTTTTCCTTCCCCCTCTCATCCAACGATTTCATATAATCAATCTATTCACGATAAGGGAGGGTCGATATTTGTATCGTTACGCACACCAACGGGAAAGGGTCTTGTCGAGTTGACATGGGGTTGTTGTGCCGCGATACCCGGGGCTTTTGTTGCATTTTGGGGGGGCGGTGTCAATTTTGTTGTCTATGTGGTGGTTTTTTGTGATGGGATGATTGGGTAATGATTTCCGTGGCGGAAGTCGGGTGTTACCGAGACTGGCTTAGTTTGAAATGAGCGAGATTGGATTGAATTCTGTCTATCCGAGTGTTCATTCGAATTCTAGAATATTGAGATATCCCATTCTGGTTGTTTTTTTTTTTTTTTTGGTATGATGAAATCCTGTTTTCTAGATATTAACACGGTAAGCTTTCTTTTTTGTGTTTTGTTGTCCGACTTGGGTCCGAACGTACATACGTCTCCGTCTCGCTAATCGGGTGTATTTGCATATGTGGGTATTCAATTGTAGGGATTGGGATGGGGAGTTATGTGATGTAACGCAATCGTGGATAGATTCTACGGAGAGATCCACTCTGTTTCCGTCGGGTGAGATTGTATATATACCCCAGCAGCCGGGCCCGGGTTCTGAGATTTTCTGTTCACACCAAGATATATGCAATATGCTGACTTCTTAGGCTGCTAATATTATAATAGATGATGTGTATACCTTTATAGAAGAGTCAATACAAGACTAACCTTTATATAAGTACCGAGCAAATATTTGTCTATCATTTTAGGAATGGGCTTTTATTGAATTTATTTAAGATCTTGATACGCGCAAGGACGTCATACGGCACCATGAAAGCGAAGATGATATCCGAAACTTTAATGCCTTATCCCAAAGTAGCTAATCAATATATTAATAGTAGCATAGATTACTACTACAAAATGGTAGAAAGGGGCCGTACTTTGACCCTTTGCATCCTAGTCGACGTTGTTCTAATCAAGATCGGATGTATACATATAGGCTATTCTAGATACCATTAGTAAGCAGCAATCGGAGACGGACTGATGCCAACAATCATAACTTCCTATCCTGTATCGATGGAACTCAGCCTCCTTGAGCATATCGTAGTATTATATTACACACTGACAACATCGATTGAGAGTGGGTGTGAGGAGATGATATGGTTCTCAGATACCGGTGCTATGCACCATAAATAGAGTAGCTTTGTGTTTTTAAAAACATCCTGCACCAGTACATGTGAAAATGATATCTTTTCTACGGGTGTTTATAATCGCTTATTCCTCTACACATTCTCAATTAATCAATTTAATAGCCAGTATAAAAATAGACGTGTCCAAAAGATTCAATCTCGTGCCTCCATTTTCGGTCGTGATGGATGCATGTAGATATTTTGTTCAGCCAGTGTTGTTATTTCGCCCAGGATATGATTTTTTTTATAGGCCTAAACGGCTCTAACAATATGATAGGTTCATATTATAAGTTGCGCTACCATATAGGTTCATGTAGTCTGGGATCAAGCTTTATGTCGTCACGTATCACACCCATTGCATCAACCAATCGAAGTTGTTGCGTTGGTTTCCCGTTCCGGAAATTGCCCAGATTCGGGTGGTCCAGCTCAGCTCGTCTCCCAACTTCGCGTCAGCGCTCATCTTTACCCCGCCACCGCTTTCCACTACCCCTCCATCGTCAATTGCAATCTCTAGATCCTCTAGACCCTCTAGACCCTAAGATATCAATTATCATCACAAAAATGTCTGGTGCTCGACCTGCCAGTCATGCTGGAAGCTGGTATACGGACGACAAGGAGGACCTAGACAGCGAACTTGGCGGATACCTCGCCAGAGTTCCCGATTCGATAGATGGGATCGCAATTCCACCGGACGGTGCTCGCGTCATCATCGCCCCGTACGTCTCCATTTTATCATCTTTTTACACACTTTTATATAAACATACTAGGGTAGTGAGACATGGAAGCTAATCTGGTAATTTCATGGGGGAATGCACAATAGACATGCAGGGTACAGCTACTCCGGACCCGCAGCCGCATGGGCATATAAATCCCTAAACCTCAAAGACATGTATGAAAAAACATTCCCGCTCCACCTCAACCCTACAATAGCTTCGTATATGTAAATATGTATATATGTATATGACCGGTAAACTAAACTTAAAAAAAAATAGAAAACGAGTCTTCATTCTCGGCCCCTCCCACCATGTCTACCTCGATGGCTGCGCGTTAACCTCCCACGCAACCTACTCAACCCCACTGGGCTCCCTCCCGATAGACCTAACCGCAACCTCAGCCCTCTCCGCGACGAACAAATTCACCCGCATGTCACCCACCACCGATTCCGACGAACACAGTATCGAAATGCACCTCCCGTATACCTACAAAACTCTCATAACCCATTTCGGCTCGCAAGATGCAATTCCACCTGTAGTCCCGATCCTCGTGGGTGGTATCTCCACTAGAAAGGAAAAGGAGTTTGGTGTGCTTCTGGCGGATTATCTGGATAACCCGGAAAACGCATTCATCGTTTCCTCCGATTTCTGCCATTGGGGTGATAGATTCAGTTACCAACACTATACATCTTCACCTACCTCTGCGGCCACCCAGCTTTCGAAATACGGCAAGGCACCGGCAGGACAGCCGATTTGGAAGAGTATCGAAGCGTTGGATAGGAGGGCGATTGAAGCGATCGAAACCGGGGTGCATGATAATTTCGCGGAGTATTTGAAGGAAACGAGGAATACGGTTTGTGGAAGACATCCGATTGGTGTTGTTATGGCGGGGCTGGAGGAGGTGGTGAGGAGACGGAGGGAGAGGGGGGTGGAGGCTAATGAAGCGACGGGGAGGTTCAAGTTTGTGAGGTATGAACAAAGCAGTCAGTGTACGAAGGCGAGTGATAGTAGTGTTAGCTATGCTAGTGCTTTTGCGGTTTTGTAGAGGAAGGGTATCGATAGCTTTTTTTGGGCAGAGATGGAGAATAGATGCGGAGATTCGACTACCGTGGATTACAACATGCAAGGATAGACTCGGTTCTTATATAACAGTCAATAGAAATAATAGAGGCTTTATCTTTAAGTGTTTTGATCAATGTATTGGTGTATTTTTCCAAGAATAGTTATCAACAAGAAACCATGCATGCTAATTAATGTATAATGCTAAAATTTGGAAGCTTTGGAAAGCAAGAAGAGAAATAAAGACGGTGATGATGAGAGTTATGCTTCATTTGTTTTTTTAATGCGGAATATCAAATCGCTGGGAGACATTATTACATGCTAAAAATTAAATCACACCCCTTATCCCACAATTAATGAATGTATAGTATATAGCATATCCAAGGGAGTAAAAGGAATTGGTATGAGGAAAAAACCAAAAAAAACGCCATCGTTGCGCCATTAGAAGAGAAACCAAAAGAAAGAGAACATCAGGATTCATGCTCATGATATGTTTTAAAAGCGGCATCTTTTTGGAAAAAATAAATGCAAGCCTGACCGATAATAACGGAACCACACGACGAAGCCAAAAAAAAGGGAAATGCAAAATACAATATATCCTACAATGAATCGTTTCTTCTATGCGGATCCTGTGGGCTCATGGGGCTGCTAGGGTTGCTGGCACCGATGACCCTCACTAATGGGACATTCAAACCGGGTTGTTCCCGCTGACTGCTCTGTCTCCCAACCGGTCTCCTGGGTATGGTTGTACCACTCCGACTCACCGGACTGACAGGGCTCATATAAGGCGGCGCATCACCCCAATCCAAACCGTCATAACTCGGCGGCAACCTAGCCTCGCCGATATCCCCTCCGCTGGTCAAAATCTCAGCCGAATCTCTCCTCTCCATGCTGGACCTGTCGTTCGAACCGGTAGTATTCAGCGATAGCATTGAACCCGCGCGAGATCTTCTTCCAGCGCCGCTAGCGTTGTCCGAGAGTAAAGGCTGCGAATCCGATGTTGAGCTGTTATTCCTATTCGACGACGAAGCTCTAATTCTACTACCGTCATGTCGGGCGTACCCAACATCACCGTACGATACCTCCGATAACCGTCTCGTCCGATCGTTCAGGATAGCCGCGGTAAGCTCACTCGTGGTCCGTCCGCTCCCACCGGCTTCCATATCCATAGCGGTTAAAGAAACTGAAGAACCGTTACGGTTGTTGTTGTTGTTATTGTTGTTGTTATTGTTCGGTCCACCAGCGTTGGTCGTACTAGCTAGAGATGTAACACTGCCGTCACGTCCTCGTTCCCGCGCTTCTCGTGCAGCTCGCTGAGCCCGTCGCTGCAACCTGAGCTCGTACATTGCCTGCATCCGTTCCTCGCGCCTGGCCTCCTCTTCATCTGCAGTTTCCGGGAACTGGACGATAGTGTCAAGTCCGCCACGCTCGCCTTCGCGACCGATAGTGCGCTCCAGATCCATCTCTGCCATCTCACGGTAAGGCGGGAGGGTTATGACACTTCTGACGCTGTTTTGACGATCCAGAGCCCTGTTGATTTCGATGTTTGCGCGGCTGCGGGCGGCACGGTTGATACGGGCTTGGTTTGGGTTGCCTCCGCCGTTTTCGGTGGCATGGTAGCCCATGACGTCCCAGTTTGTCCATTTCTTTTTCAACCAGGAGCCGGGGAGGTATTTAGGATCTTTGTAGCGGACACGGAGGGATTTGAGGACGATGTAGATGACGAAGGAGGC
The DNA here is from genome assembly GCA_012184315.1 of Arthrobotrys entomopaga. Classification (NCBI taxonomy): domain Eukaryota; kingdom Fungi; phylum Ascomycota; class Orbiliomycetes; order Orbiliales; family Orbiliaceae; genus Arthrobotrys; species Arthrobotrys entomopaga. The sequence goes on along the minus strand of LDDX01000214.1, from coordinate 1,106,918 downwards.
TATCACGATACCGATGATTGCGACAATTGTCTGTAGGAAAATTTAGCGGGTTAGTTTTTTTTTTTAAATGTACCTTAATTTGGGTGGTGTAGGATTCTGTTTGTCGCATACTATTACGATTCCGGATTGGGTACCGGTCATACTAAAGCCGCCATTGCCTTGACTTTGAGGTGAAGGCAGAGATGAAAGGGTTTGAGTGGCGGTAGGAGAAGTAGAACTAGGAGAAGAGCCTGTAGATGTGGGAGGAAAGGGAAGAGGAGAAGAAGGGGTATTATCCAGCTCTGCATTCGAGGATTTTGATTTTGGGAAATCCGTCGGTAGAGGCGAGAATGTCGATGGTGATGGAGGAGTCGCTGCAGGAGGCTCTCGTCGCTCAAGCTGGTTCGGTAATAAAGGAGGCGCCATTGTGTATACACTATAATATAACTAGCGACAAGATATGTCGAAAGGGAAGGAGGAAAGGAGAAGAGAAGGAGAGTTTGAAGACGTCGTCAAGGCTGTTGTCGTTGCCGTTGAAGTTAAAGATGAAGTTGAAGGTTGAGGGGAGGTCAGCAGGCAAGCTGAGAAAACCTGGAAACGCGGCTGACAGGCTCTTTCAAACCGCACACTCTCCAAATTATCAAGCACAATCACAAATAAGTCTAATTAACTGCAATATACTTCAAAGAAGTATTTGTCGGGGCTGAGAAGCACAAAAATAAGCAGCGGCTTTAAGCGAAGTACAAGAAAGAAAGAAAAAACGGCCTAGTCGGGGTTTCTCTTGTCGCTGCCGGGGGGTTAACTGAGTATTCGCGAGCTTCCCTTTTGAAAAGGATAGACTGTAAGCCTCGTCCAATATGCCCTTTTGATATTCCTTTGAGACTCGCGAAAAAGATGAAGAGGAAGAAGAAAGACGGTAATAAAGAAATCAGGTCGTCGAAAACAGTTCCCCGATCGAATCGCGATGACTTCCGCTCGTTCAACTGCCGTCGTTACGTCGAATTGCTCGAATTATAATTATAAAGGGGAGCAGTCGTGCTTATGGAAGATAACAAGGGCTGTGCTTCCCCCACCAAATAAAGCAGCAGCGAAATTGCAAGACCTGTTGATGGGGTTCCCGTTTCGTCGTCCGTTTTTAGGCGGGCTTTCCTTTGGCCGGGTAAGCTATGCAAAGCTTCTCGTTAAGCGGCGGGCGGTCGATAGGAATGAGCGAGTACCGTCACTAAAAAAAAAAAAAGGTCTCCTTGTCGAAGGACGTGGACACCGTCTGCTTTTAGGCGTCGTCTATCTCCGCTTTGCACGGGACGGTGAACAATGGAAAAGGAGAAGAAAGGAAGAAGAGGAAGAAGAAACAGATTAGAGGGAACGAGGAGTATGTTTTATGAAGAAGGAAAGACGATTCAATTCAATTAAGTCTCGAGCACAAAAAGGAAGCAACAGAAAAGAAGGCTCAGCCTGAGATGCCCTTTCCTTTCTTTCCTTTCGTTCGATACAAGCAAGACAGAAGCTAACATGCTAGCTAACAGGGCCAAGGGGGGCACGGAGATTCTGGCGTTTATTGGCGAACCGACCGGATCTCTCATGCAATCTACTTCATTGGCCTATGTAACACTGCTACGACATGATACCTTACCAACTACGAATAATAACAGACCTGCCGGAATTAATCAATGATTTGAGAAACCACAATAAACAGAACATTCTTGTTTCGAGAAAGTACGAAAGGGCTACCTCGTTGGCGTTTTTTCGAAGTGTTTGAAATAAAAGACGTCCCCCCCGGCGAAACTCTCATCGGACATCCGAATTTGCAGCGCCTCGTCGGATTCGCGATAATTGATAGACTGATTAATTAATCAGACACGGAATGAATGCATCGATGCAGCAACAGACCTGCCTGTGCAACCTGCATGTCTACGAACCTGCAAAATACAAATCAAATTGGTGTGCTAGCTTCAGATCTGGGAAAAGCTAGGGCCTTCCCAGCCAATTTCTGAAGCCCTTGAAGCTCTGCCCGTCCACTCGAGCCCCGAATCGATGCAAATTCAGCTTGGGTTTTTTTTTTCTAGGTGCATGGGGGAGGCGCAAGGGTCCCAAGACGCTGACACTTTTTCCTTTGATACCTTTGAGTTGCGAAGCACGTTTATTCAAATACTCAAACACTTAAGCGGTCCAGTAGACCCCCCCGGATTACGAAATATTTACTGCTCTTGAACGCTGGTTACTAATAAACACTCCATTTCGCGGTCTAGAAGGCCCTTTTCAGCTGTTGAGGAGCTCAATTGCAAAGCACACACGTACACCCAACTGACGGGTATCCATTTTTGCAAATTTGAGGCTTTGATAGCTTTTGGGTCCGAACACCTGAACGCGATCACCGGAATTTCCATTGAAGATATTTCAAGATATCGTTCCCTCGCGCTCGAATTGGGTATCTACCTCGACGTTTGCCATGCAACCGTAGATCTATTATACGAGCTTTGCGAAATGATTCGGTAAGCGCCCGGCAACAGATATAGAATCCATAGAATGGACTCCTCAAAACAATCGACCGTTTACGAACCCTCTATATATACATACACCCACGCCCCACATATCCCCCTCGTGCTCAAACCAACATTTCCACTTTTAAATTTCAAGCTCTCCCGTTGCATGCATGCACGGCCATGTCGGTCATGTCAAAAAACAAACCGCAAACGTCTAAACCAACATAACGCCCGCCCTTCGTTTCAATTTTTGTCATTTCTCTCGCGTCTGGTGCAAGGAGACTTAAGATATTTAAATGCTTGTTTGTCGATCTCTGTACCGAAAAAGTGAAAGCGAGATAACCCACGGGCCATGGGCCATATGGGGTGCACCTGGCAAGTTTTCCTTTTTATTCCATCGTGGCTCAGCTCGCAGAGCTTAGTTCTTACGAATATCACCCATCACGGAACCGAAATCGCTTGTGATCGCTTTTAGATTTTGCCCCGCTGGCCACCACCACCCACATGAGACCAAGCTTCTTTTTCCTATTTGTCAAAGGCATGCCGACCGCGTTTTTTTTTTTTTTTTTGACAGATGGTGTGCCGGCCGTCATATGCCCAACATTTGTTTTAAAATATTGTTTGCAACATTTGTTAACCGATCAATAATCCCAGATTACGATATCAATGCGTCGACTATATTGGTTATATTAGAAGACTGGCCGAAATCAGAACTGTTCCCGAACTAATTACCGATTCTCTGGTTCACTTTTATACCTACAGACAAAAAAAAGAGCACAGCACATTTGGAAGAATGAAACTGCCCCAGTATTTTCAAGCCATGTTTACTATCGATATCAACACAAAAAAGTCAAAACCCTGCCAACAATTGAAAGCAGGCTCGAGTCTCGAGTCAAAAACCTATGTCGTACAATTTATATTCCTGTATTTTAAGACTTCCGAAATATTTAGCCGGAAATGAATAGATCGGTCTAGCTTTGAAAAAAAAATCTATACCAGCCGATTTTTAAATAACTCAGGATATCGTAGACGATATACGATGCGATCGTAACCTTTGGGCTCGAAATAAACGTTTAAATTTATTATGTCTTTAAGTAGTTATATATAACAATAGAGTAACTCAAATATCAAGAAGGTTTAGCTGAAACGGTTACTTCTATAAACATAGAAACGTTTAATTCGGATCACCCTTCTTACTGTTTCCACATGCCTCTACTAGCTACTTGCTTTAATGTGCGATTCTTCGCCCTATATATGTGTTGAGGTTAAACTATAAGGTCTAAGGGCATTTCAGAGCCGTCAAGAGTATTAATTCTCGGCAAACCCTCCTTACATCGTATCGTGAAAGGGAAGTGTAACCTTTTTTTGAAAACTGGTTTTCCGGACCACGGTAACCTGAAGTTGATCAAATAAGCTTAAGCAAGAAAGCTTAAGCAAAAAAAGCTTATGCAAGAAACTTGGGTCTTCAGGTAACTTGCCAGCTTTGCAATTTCTTAGCCATGAATTCCAGGAACAGCTTTGAAAGATGCACTAGATACGGAGTGTAGAGATGTCTATATAAGATGGTGCCAGTTCCTACTCAGCATTTCCACTTTTTAGAATCATCACAACAGAAATCTCCGGCTTGTGATAAGACCATCATTTAAGTTCCTCACACGTTCTTTATACAACTTTGTCCAATTGTCCAATTTCTCATACTGCCTAGTATTCTTCCTATTTAGATATATATATATCGATCTATCAATCAATATGAAGTTCACCACAGTTTTCGGTTACATCCTCATGCTCACGTATGTTTTACTCCATCGTTTGATTTATCAAAAGAGTTTAAACAGTTAACTAAGACGAATATATACACACCAGGGCAAGCACGACCCTCGCCGCACCAGTTGCCAATCCAAAGAAGGGGGTCACCTCTAAGTTTGTCCACGACTCGGTAGAGGCTAAGAAACACATGGGAACCGGTCCTCAAAATGCCCACTAATATATATATATATATATATACGGCGCCGGAGTCTTTTCTCTACCCGGTATATGATTAAATGGCTAGACATCTGTGTATGATGCAATTTTACACTGATGTTAATATTATACCCGGCCTTTGATCTACTTTTGTATCAACTAAAGTTAGCATGAGTGGTGGTGGTGGTATAGTCCATCAAATCAATTTAAAATGCAAACTTTGAAGAACCTAGGTACTTAAGTACCTATAGAATATATTGCCATTGCCTTTGAAACTGTGCTTCACAGTTGATCGATCGGAATGACTGATCACGGAAAAACGACTCCCTGAGCGATATCAAAAGCATCCTGAAATTTAAAACTAGGTCGATATAATAAATGAAAAGAAATATTGAATATAGTTGTTGTGTTGGGGATTGTGTTCAATGGACGGAATGACTTTAAAGCTTTGCGTACTCACAAGGCGACAAAAAACCATTAAAAAACCAAAAGGGAAGCTTCAAGAAGATTGTTTTTGTTTTTTTAGAAAAAAAAAAAGGAGATGCTTCTCAACGGCTTGATGCCGTCACCCTGAATCGAACAGGGGTTACATCGGCCACAACGATGTGTACTAACCACTATACTATGACGGCTTTGAGCGGGCAGACTCATAATAGCCAACATAATTCTTTGTAAGCTTGATTGACTATTTGCCCATTTTTTTTCGGGATATGATCAGATCATTGCATAGCCGATATGAGGATATTGAGTATGTCGAGGCCAAGCGCAATCGCAATCGCATTTATATGTCTTTTGTAAAACAAGTCTCCGTGGTTGGCCACGTGCGGATAGCTAGTAGTAAGTCGAAGAGCACATGCAACGGTTGGACAAACTCACGGTTATCAATTTGGCAATCTTTTCGAAGTCAGGCTTCTCTTTTTTAAAAAAATTTTGCCATTTCACATTTAGAAAAAGCTATATTAATTCACATGCCCCGATCTACCAATTAAACCCGAATGAATTGAAGATACCCCGCCGCTAGGCAAATATTATAATTCCCGATCCACCGCATCGAGAAAAATTCTATCTTTAGTGCCTGCCTAGCCTGCTTGCCCTACAAGCTCGTTCGCGGGATATAACTCTTCAAGGTCAAGGTCCCGCCGATGCGTTTACCCTCCCACAGTAGGACCACAGTAGGGGCGGTCGTTGGTATGATTCAATCCGACAAATCCAATAGGTCAGATTCACACAGTCGAATTTCCGTTAGGGTCTTTTTGGTTCGATCTCGGATTTGCCTCTCTGACAGGGCTAAATATAGAACTTGTGGAGGTTTGTTTCAGGTTGGCATAATACCACAGCACAACACGCTTGTTACAGTGCTTCGCATTATTGCATCCAACACGACAGTCAACTGGTGTTGGAGTTCGCTTGTATACTAGTATACTCTAACAAACACATGAGAATAATATATATAATGGATATGCGCATATGAATATTAATCGGACCGATAATAGATTAAATTCACTTTATTATATTATGGTGTGAAAATGTCGGAGGTATCGATAATATGTTCCAAAGCGACTTAATTAGCTTAAATACGAGTATTACTTCGTGGCCGATGGTGTTGTTCGAGAGTAATCTTTATCAAGGTCAAGACTAGCTAAGTAGTCATCAGCAGACTGGATTTAATGGATTTTAAATTTTGATCTTGTGTAACCATGTGAAGACCACGATGGATGCACATTTGTATACATGTAAGAATCCGTGGGTATCAGATTGTGGCTACTCATTGTATTGGTCGATTACGATTAAAATATTACCGCTATTGTGCAGTGCACTAGGCGTGATCAAATTCAAAATTTGCGCTATATTGAGCCTCTTTCCTCAAAACAAGTAATTCATCTCTCATATTAAGGAAGCTCATTTGTTGCATTGTGAGAAAAAGGTGAGACCACGTGCGTAGCGTGTTAAAGCTCATCCATATACCTAAATCCTTTTGGGGAACTAGTCTCTTCAAGGGAAAGTCTCCCACCGATATCGTCAGATTGTCCATAGAATGCGCTGGGTCATACTCCTCACTATATCATGGCTCCCTATTGCCTACGGGCAGTGGAGCTACCGCTTCTTATGGAGATTACCCCTCGAAACTAGGAATCGCAGCTATACGAAAGTCGCCAACCCTCCGAAACTCTGCTCGAAAATCAACAAACAATACAACCTGGTCCAGGATCCAAATAACCGTGGGGGTGAGATCAGGATCGAAAAGCGCATGTCCGGCATGGCCATCATCCAACCAGAACCGAACACCAACCCAGAGGACCCGAACCCCTCCGTGGTCCGTTTCGTCGGCTTCTGGCCTCGCTCAAAGTGCTCCCACCTTCCAACTCTAATGATCCATTTCCACCCGATCCCCGGTACACGACAGTTCGCCGACTTTAGTGTGTTTGCTAGGTATCTCCCGGGTTTCAACCTTCACGACACCTATCCCACGTGGGCGGAGATTCCGCATGGAGATTTGATATTCCCCGACGCTCCACCCGGTTCTATGATCATGAAACTGGACACGCCAGAGGTAGTGTTTGGCGAGTGGGAGGGCGATTATATCGTCGCGAGAGACGTTATCACCGTGAGACCGATGGAATCCGGTGGACCCGCATTCAACGAATTGGTTGGGTATGGTACCACGAACACGTTGCCACTATTTCGCACTTATAGTATGCCCAAAGATGAGTCACTGGTGAACAGATATGAGGGTCCGAGTATTGTACCTGTCAATAGGAGTGATCGGGTTATTGAAGGAGGAGGAGATGGAGCAGGAGTTGTTGGAAACTCCATTCAAGAAGCGGGCGAAATGGAGATTCTCAAGTACAAGCCTGGCGACAATGAGAATATATATACGTATACCAGCGACTTTGAAGCGGAATCGAGAATGCTCCTCGCTGCAATGCGAGATGAGGAGATAATAGAAATCATGAGAATGATAGAAACAAGGGGGCCTAAAGCCACGCTCGAATTCCTTGAAGAGATGATGGCCTCGCTCAAGCTCTCAAGAGAGATTAACCTGATGACTGAGAAAGAGCAAGCAGAGGCGGGCAGGTTGCTGGGCGATAAGAAATACACTAACCGCGAACTTGCGTTCTTCCTACAACTCTATCGTATAGAAACGGGTAATCTGGGCCGGCAAGATATCGAGCGCAATCCGTTGCTGGAGCGGCAGCTGAAGGAGATGCAATACTCCTGGGATGCCCCAGCTATCCTCATAACATTGATGATACGTAAAATGGAACGCTTGGGACTACAAACAGGAACGAATAATGAGGGTGGCTCGCTAATGACCGATTTCCTGAACGGTCTTCCAAAAGGAGTGCTTCACTTGGTTGAACGCTTCGAACAACAATATCAAAGTAATCCAGATCTCGAGGAGCCAGCGGTGTTGCCCACCGACGAGATATATCAGGGAGCGTTTGGCTCGATACTGAACAGAGTGATGGAATTGAAGAATTCAAACATACCTGAAGAACCTCAAATGGAACCTCAAAGGCTTGAAGAATTCCAAATAGAATCTCAAAATCCTGAAGGACCCCAAGAGCAGGCTCCAGAAGCCGTTATCAATTCGCCATCTGTCGACGATTATCTCGACCAATCGCAAGCCAGCACTGTGCTCATTGAACAAAGTGATGACGATATAATACCCGAACCTCTACCGGGATTCGGACAAGTAGAAGATATAGCACATGATGTCGAACAGCAAATGGATCTAGTGCAAGGAAATCTCGGGATTCCTGTTATTGGATTTGAATCTGAGGAAGACCCAGTCCGTTATATCGACACGCAGCCAATGGTAGATGATGTAGTACAAGATGATTCACTCAGGCAGGTTGGGATCAACCTTGGGCTAGAAGACGGGGGTGAGATTTCGATTCCTGCTATACCAGTTAGACAGAGACCTAGTTTCTATTCATCCGATGAAGACTCCCCGCGAAGACGGCCTATGACTTCCTTCGGGCGACCTCGACGGAACCAGATGCAAACTATGGAAGATCCTAGCGAGAATCGAAATATAATGGAAGAAGAGTTCAAATGAAGGATTAAATACTCATAAATTAAATATTACTACTCTAAAGTCTATATATATCAATAAATAGGGGTATTATGGTTTGTAATTTTTAAAAAGGTTCGAAAAAACTAAAAATGCACCCCGTTATTCACGAGGGGAGCCTGGCTTCGGGCATCTCTAACAATGTTCGGGGCTCCAGTCTTAACAAGATACTCTTTCAGAGCTCCGGGATTCTCTTTGAATTCTGGGCGTCTGGAGAGCAAATCGGCAACCATACCAGCGACCAGCGGGGTAGCCATCGAAGTTCCCGACTTTGGCACTAAACCCCTATAGTACACAAATTACACATGTTAGCTATAAAAAAAACTACTTTGAATAAGCTTTTTTGTAAATTTGGATTAGCACTTACGTGAAACCCCTATAGTCTGCACTCAAGATCCTGACACCCGGAGCATAAACCGTGACGCAAGGACCATAATTTGAATCATGGGCTCTTTGGTCGTTGATGTTAACGGATCCGACTGTAATCACTGGCAGCTCACGTGCAAACATAGCGGGCGAATATCTGCAGGCATCATTGTTATAGTTTGAAGAAGCGATTACAACGTGAACGCCAGCCGCTGTAGCTTTTGCAAGGATACGTTTTTGGAAGTCATCTCGTCCTTGCCCTCCAATCGAGATGCTCATCACAGAGCCTGGAATTAATCGCCCCTCATTAGCTTCTTCATTTTTTTATATTTTTTTTTATTTTTTGAAAAGTGCGGTTGATGCAACTTACCTCTGAAATCCGGGTTATTTCTTTGCTTAATATGTCGAGAGATAACATATTCAATACCCCTTGTCAAACTACCACCCTCTGTCGAAGCACCACTTTGTCCCGGCCTCTTTCTCATCACCTTCAAGGAGAAGAGATTAGCATTCTTAGCCGGCCCGACAGTTTCCCCACCGACGATACCAGCACAATGCGTTCCGTGTCCTGTATCATCTTCATGAAAATTACCCCAAGCGGACCAAAGCCTTGTAAATCTCCTACCGAACTCTCGATGCCTATTCACCCCAGAATCCAAAATATACACGTCGACACCCTTCCCCGCCATCGCATCGAAAGTGTACTGATACCTTAGCTCCAGCGGACCCCTTCCAACCGGCGTCACAGGTCTCGAACTAGATATCCGCTGAAGACTATACGGCGCACCGAACTGTACGAACGGTAACCGCCGCTGTTCCGACTCCCCATCCTGCTGCACCGATTCCCCATCCTGCTGAAAAAGCGGATGCTGTCCGACCGCCTCCATCTTCATCGTCTCATTCGCCTCTCGCACGTTACTCTCAGAATAATCCGCATATTGTACATCGCTCGCAGTGTAGGTTTCTTCTTCGGGTATGCTGTACACCTTTGGTTTCTGGATATACGCCACGCCGTCATGTTTTTCCATATCCTCGACTTCATCCGCGGCCAACATCATGCCGAAGGCTCGAAAGGTCTTTTTAGATCCGAAGGAGCGGAATTTAACGGTTTGCTTCATTTCTTCAATGTTTGTGTGGTTGTATCCCATATCCTCGAAAAGGTCGCCCCAGGAGCGGGTTTCGTTTGGTGCTAGGAGAATGTTGTAGAATTCGAGTTTATCTTTTGGGTGGATTGTGGTGTTTTGGGGCTGGGATGCTAGTTGTATTGCCCGTGGGACGCGCATTTTGCGAGGTTGTGATTGTGACTGTGATGCGGATCGGGCTGGGGCTGCCAGAGTTGTGGAGAGTAGTAGACCGGTGGAGAGAATGACTGATGTCTTCATTTTCTGATAATATCCAAGTACTCTATTTAATTAATATTATTAAATTCAAAATGTCCAAGTAAAGGTCTGTCGAATATTGAACCGAAACTCGTAAAAAATCACGCCCTGCGTGTTCAATGGGACCTGCCGCGAGATTTCGAAAGAGAGAATTAATTCTAGAATAGAAACGAATGTGATTTGTAAAAAAACAAAATGAAAATACTTGTGAGCCACAAGTGCGGTGGGGACATTGACTAGTTTTATTTGAGTTGAATGAAATAAAATATATTATAATATTATAATATCACCCCGCCGAATGACGGCATCCAAGGGCGGGGGATCCGGAAGGACAAGTCAAGCAAAGCCAAGCGCAAGCTATCATGCCGCATCTTCTCCCAAATTCGCTAGATTCGTCAAAGTTAGGTATCCGTGACAAAGGACCGAAATAAGCTCTTCTCTCGGCCCTTCAATACTCGTTTAGGTCCAAAATTCGGAGGAAAAGGTGCCGCCGTAGCAGATTCACACTAGCCCATCGATATCGTTCGACTGGTGTTGCATGTTGTAAACGTGTTCCTGTGTCAAGACGTGTTGGTTTGAAGTTGTGCTCCTTGTTTGAGAAAAAGTTGCCCAAATAGGCTATTTCGTTGCCATATTGGGACTAGTTTATGAAATATCTTGCGAGATTATTGGTCCGGCATTTCTGCTGCAGTTTACAAAACGAGACTGTTACGACTTGGTAAACGTACTCGAGGAGCTTGCAGCTCGAATTGTTCAAGCTAGCCAGGTTTTGTCTCGTTTTCAAATGCAAAACCAGCCCAACAATGCAAATTCTTGGGACAATGCTGTCATAGAGCTTGATGGTCGATAAACCAAACACTATGCATAGCTATGATCGGTCGGTTTCATTAGCCAGGAGACCATTGCAAGTGAGGGAGGGGCCTCTAGAACAAAGCATAATACAAGAATCAAAAACGAAGCAAGACGAAAACAAACAAGGAGAAAAATAGAATCTACTCTAGTGTCTATAAACTACTAGTAATACAATTGCACAAGAAGTGTATATATATGTAAGTACACTGGGGGTATCGTCAGTCTCTTGGTATCCTTTCTATAAACACCACCATGGTCATAAGTAATTATCCTCCCCTTCATCATGCTTCCTCAGTAACCTCCTAAAACTCTCACTCTCGGCTACTAACTCCTCATAGTGTCCTTCATCCACAATCTTCCCAGCCTCCATAACTAATATCCTATCAGCAATCTTCATCATATCCGGCTTATGCGTAACCATAACCACCGTAGTCCCCGTGTTCCCCCATCCCATACTGTGCCTCAACCCTGATATAGTATTCCTGATGACATTTGCACTCGGCAAATCTAACCCGCTAGTACATTCATCCAACAACAGAATCCTCGGATTCCTCATTAACGCCCTTGCTATCGCGATTTTTTGAAGCTGACCCCCAGATAGACTCTCATCCCCCATGGTCAACAAAGTATCATATCCATCCTGCAAACTCTCGATCCACTCGCTCAACCCCGCGGCTTTCGCAGCCATTATTATTTGCTGCAAAGGTGGGCCCGATCCGACCCCGCTACCCGCGGTTCGATCGATACCGTAGAGAATATTGTCCTTCACCGAAGCCGGGAAGAGGTAAGGATGCTGCGGCACGATTGCGATCTGTCGTCTTAGTTGCTTCACGTCCAGTTCCGCGGATGGGGAACCCGAGTATATCACGTCACCCGAACTGGGAGCGTATATCCTCTCCATCAGCGATAGGATTGTAGATTTGCCCGCTCCGGAAGTGCCCACGATCGCGATAAACTCCCCGGGATTGATTTGTAGATTGAATCTTTTGAGCACCATGACATCCCTCCGCGTCGGGTATGAGAAACTGACATCTCTAACGATTAGCGAACCGTCTAGTTCGATTTTACGAGATCCTTGACTTTCGTGGCTAATGTGTTTTAGTTCGAGTAAACGGAGAATCCGCCGGGCGGAGTCCTTGCTGGCCGAAAATTGGGGTATTATCCGCAATATCGCCGCCGTGTTTGAAAGACTGAAAAGTAGCATGGCGAATACTGTGAGGGCGCTTTGGATACCGAGATCTTTGTAAGTGATAAGTCGGGCACCATACCAAAACAGAAGAGCTAATAAAATAAGATAGATGAGTTAGTAAGTTTCCCCACCATATCTTGACATTTAAAGAATCAAATAGAGTATGCGTACCTGTGGCCAGAGATACCGCGGTATCACTCAATCCCACTGTTAATCCGGTAACAAATGCCCTTATCCTCCCAACTCTCAAAGCGCTGCATAGCAGCCCTTCATGCTTATGATCAAAATATTCTTTCAAAGCTAGAACCCTCACCGCGACTAGATTCCCCAGAACGTCTTGTAGAAAGGTACCCAACTTTTCGGCCTCCTCGTTCCCCTTCTCCTCGTATCGCTCACTAACCCAGGTGAACAACCTGAGCACTAACAGTAACGCAGGTACAGCTGCTAACCCCACAGCCGTGAGCTCCAAGTCCTCCATGAAACTCCAGCCGACACCGACAGCCAGAATAACAAGAGCATTGATAGCAAATCCCATATACCTCCCCAACAGATTCCTCATCTCCTCAGCATTCTGCTCCAGATCCTGCGCGATCCTACTAATCTGGTTTTTATCCACATCAAACCAAGACCTAGCCTGGTTCATAACCAGGCGGTAAGCCTCACATCTGACCGAATCAACCCATCGCTGACCGACATGTTCGAGAAGATAGAGCTGAAAAGAAGCACTGACAGAGTCCGCTGCAGCAATGCCTATGATTACACAAGCCCAAAACCCAGCAGAGGTACCCGTGAAATCCGAAAAGAAGGCCTCCACCAGCCTCGCCAGAGCGTAAGAGAACCCCGGTGTCGATGCCGCACTAACAACACAGCATATCATACCCACAACCAAGCCCGCCTTTTCCTTCTTGTTAGTATGGTCTCTAACCGTTGAGAAAATGTAGCGTAGCCCCTTATTCTTTGATATTTTCAATTCCGGTGTCGGTGGGACTTCTTCCATACTCTGACGTGTCCTTCTAGGTCGTTTTCGAAGCTGGCTGACATTTCTAGTAAGCGTTTGGCGGGTTTGTAAAGGTGAGACCGAAGCTCTAGTGTTCGGTGCGAACGTCACTCTGTTTGCAGACTTCCTCATATTCGAAGGGGCGAGAGAGCTCCGAAGTGCGCTGACAGGTTGTAGATGTGTCCTAGAATTCCCAGAAATGTTCCCAGAAACGTTCTCCTTATTCTCATCACCCATATAATAATCAAGCAATGAGTCCCTATAAGAGACATCTACCGCCGGCGGCTTATGCTTTTCATACGGTTTGTCCACCTCCTTCAAAAGATCGTTAAACGGTCCCCCGTAAGTCGCCTCCAGAGTCTTTCTCTCCCCAGCTTGCACCACTCTCCCCGCATCCATAACGTAAACCCAATCGCCAGGTCGAATATCAGACAGATTATGCGTGATTATAATTGTAGTTTGCGATTTACGCCACTCGCGCAGATTCTCCATGACGACAGCTTTAGATCCCTCGTCGAGTCCTGTGGTAGGTTCGTCCAGAATCATTATTGGGGTGTCTCGAAGTCTCGCTCGAGCGAGAGATACACGCTGACGTTGACCGCCGCTGAGGTTTGTGCCACTCGGTGTCAGTTCCGTTTTTATCCCATTAGGTAAATCGGAGAGAAACTCGCTAAGGAACACATCATCACAGGCGCGCCAGAGATCCTTCATCGTCAGGCGATCTGTGTCTTTTGTGCCGAAGCGGATGTTGCGTGAAATGGATTCGTTGAAGAGCGCGGGACGTTGAGGAACGTAGGTGATGTTCTGGCGGACCCAATTGCGGTCGAGTTTTTCTAGAGGATGCTCATCGATCAAGATACTGCCGGAATTATGTTTCCAAACGGTGAGTAGGAGATGTGCGAGGGTGCTCTTTCCGCAGCCTGATTTTCCCACGACGAAGACCGTATCCCCTGCGTTGACTAACATTGACAGACCATTAAGCCCAGCGACATCCCTGCGTGACGGATACGTGAATGATACCTAATTCAACAGTAAGGTATCGATTAGCAAATTCCGGTTATTGATTGACGCTTTTGAGTAACTCTAGGATCACATACATCGTTGAATGAAACATAACCTTTACACTGCTTAGGTTGAATCCCCTCTCTGTGAAGTATATCATATTCCGCGTCGGGTGCCGTTAACCTTCTTAGATTCGATGCCGCGAGTTTTCCCTTGTCCAAGAGGATGATCAAAGGTAGGATAGTCTCAATCTGCTGACCAGCGATAAGACAGGCCCAAAAGGTAGTCATATAGCTCGCTACGACGTGTATCGGTGTGGTTTCCGACACGAGCGTACTCGCATACCAAAACCCCTGAACGAAAACCATGAGAGTGATGAAGCGTAAAATACCGTTTTGAACAGCAGCGAGCTTTGCAATTCTATCATATGCGATTCCCGCGGCTTTGATAGCGGTTCTGTAGAGGTTCGTCTCCCATTCCTGTCCGTTAAAGTATTTGACTGTTTCGATCCCCTTGACCGCTCGGGATATACTTTGGTTTGCTGATCCGAGCGCGAGGGATTGCATGTCGATTCCTCGTTCGATGCGGTTCGAAAAGTACCAAACCGCTAGGGCTGCGAAGGGTGTGCCGGCGAGACAAACCAGTGTCAGATGCCATGAACAATAGAATGCGATCCCCAGACATCCGAAAGTTGTCACCGCTGACTGTATTAATAGTCCTAACGGTTGCGAAGCTGCCATTTGAAACTCCCTTATCTGACTGAACATCCACAAAAATATTTTGGTTAGTAAACCCCCACGTGTATACAAAAAAGATATAAATCAAAGAATTGAAAAGAAAATAAACCCGTACGTATGACACCTATTCGCTACCGTCACAATATCATGTTCCGTGTTATCAAACCATTCTAGTTCCTTCGCCATCAATGCATCATAGAGAACTTTTCTCGCATTTTGGGCTTGTAACTCCCCAAACCATATCCACGAACAATAAAAGAGGCCGTATGACATCCACCCGGCACCGGCAAGTATCAGATAATATATAATCCACCTCCAGAGATTCGGCAACAGCTCATCCGCCGAAATTTCCTCGCGCGCGACTGCTGCAAACTCCCCAAATATTCTCCCTAACAATATCGAAGATAACGGGAGAACCGCAGCAGACACGATGGCTGAAAGCACACCGAATAAGAGAACCAGTCCATGATCTCCTTTTGTGAACGCAAAGTATGACGCCCAGGTAACATATCTTCTCATCTCTCTAGCCTCTTCCTCCGACGCTGGGTCGAGGGGTAAGAAGAGCGATTTTGAATTTCTGTTACAGTTACTCGCAGGACTCCAGAATGGAAACGTCGGCCGATTGAGAAATTCGTCTGAAGATTTTCTGGGGCTATTTACTAATGTAGTCGTATCCGAATCGTCATCGTCTTCTTCCACCAGCGTATCTTCGTCGTAAAAGTCAGTATCAGGAGCTTTGTCAGAGGTAGGAGACGAGCAGCATAAGGTATTGCAGGGAGTATCCGCCCCTTCTTCGTTTTCTTCGAGCGCATCTTCGATATTATTATCATCGTTATGTATTTGTAACGGCAGTGGCACCGTAGCCTTTTGTTTCGGTGTAGGGATTCCGATTTGGTTTGATGTGGTATTTGTGGCGAGGGAGTGCACATCGGTATGTGAATCGGTTGGTTTATCTTCGGTTTGAGAGTTCGAGTTGCAACCCTGGTCACCGCCATCCTCGATCATGAGCGGTACCGGCTCGGAGCTAATGACGTCCGGGATTTCAAGTTGGAATTCGTCCAGTATGTTTATATATAATGTGAATGCAAAGTTGGTGTCTAACATTTATGGATCGCAATGTTGGTTCGCAATGTGGGTATATATATAGAGAGAGATGTGAGGTTGAAGTAATGGAAGAAGTTGCAAAGAGGTTCTGACAATTGTTCCAAAGAAGCAATATTAGAGAACAGGCAGTCTTATTTCTCTTAATCACTACTACCTTCTGTGCCATTGCGATAGCCATTGTGGTAGCCATTTTTTTTTTTCAATCTGATTGTATAAAAATGTGTTCGCACGTGGGATGGGTGGAGTGGAGATGAAGCCTAAGAGGATTGATGAATGGGATGTGTTGATGTGTTGTTTCTCGATGAAACGATGTGTTGGGTTGATTGTGTTGTCGCCTTGTGTTCCCTGGTCGATGACTAAGCTCGCAGTGCACCAGTGCAGTGGTGAGGTACGCTCCAACTATCGAATCCGATGATGGTGGTTGCATTACATGGCACCCCGGTATGTGACAAAATATGTATGAGATGAGGCAGAGAGCCAACTAATTGGTATAAATGATATATGTACATTCATAATACTTTGTGCACAAAGATAAAGATATAGCTGTCGAGATGACAGGGTAACATGAAAGTCCTCACCTGTACCTGGTCGTCTCAGTTGCTCGCCTAGGAACATAACCAGCCTACTCCATTCGTCCTGGTAGTCAAATAGAAATATATCTTGGTAAGTTCTCATCGGATATAGGTATATTATGTGCCGCTCTGCATTATATGATCTGCCCGGAGAACTCGTATTCTCATGAGCTGCTCTTCTTCTGAGCCTCGTCATATATCCAATCATTCAGTCCAAGCTTATTTCTATAGATAGACATCCTCTAGCGTTAGCACACAAGCACAATCAATTTTCTCGGTAAACGAGAGAGACGGGAAGATTATCACGCATACCGAGCGATTTCAATGGCATAAAACTGAAACCATGATAGTAACGTGGCGTAGTCAAGTTAGCTATCTCATTCGAACCGAAAGAAAAAAAAAAAGCATGTTGGATAACGGCGAGGCATTCAAACCCATACCTGCATTCTGACAGCTATAAAACCCATCCAACTTACTGTTAGTTTAAAAACTGTTTCCTTCTCATCGAATTTTCAATGACTTGTAGACCTGGAGTGTATGTATGTAGGTTATCTCACCAAATATCGTTGTATCCTGCTCATATCCAGCCTTGGGACTATTCCTCAACATTGTACCAAAATTAAAATCTTTCACCTACGCATATTCCCAATAATCATTTGTATTAGCACGCCATGCCGCAAAGCCCCCCTATAACTTCCACAATTTCTCCAATGTTGTTGTTCATCATGTTGCTCCAAAGTCCCTCGCCCCAAGCCTACTCCCAACTCGTAACAGCACCAGTACAAACCCAAGCGAAATACACGATAAAAAAATGATTGTAAAATACCTTGGTCTCATACTGATTGATAAAATTCCTCCACTTCTCCTTCCCGGCTTTACTCTTCATCTCATCTTCATCAATCTTCTGGGAAACATCCAACTCCGGAAACGTTTCCTTGAAGTGTTCGAATATCTCGTCGTCGATCTTTGTCATCGTGAGTTCGCTACCGCGGCGGTTTTCCAGGAGGTTCCAGTGTGTTTCCATGTACATAACAGCTGATAGAATATAAAACGTTTTCATGAGAACGGCGAGATCGAGGTATATATAGATAGATATATGGCTTATATCGTTGGAAGCGGGAGGGTATAGGCATGCGTACTCTTTACTGCGAACTGTTTCTCAATCTATGAAATTATTTAGGGTGGTTAGCTAGAGCTACGTAACAGCTTTGTATGAGCTAGATGGGTAGGCAGACTTCTTCAAAATTCTCTGCGTCTTCGGCATTAAACGAGGTCGCCATCTTTGTCGAACTTTCCACGCGATATAGCTTGGATATACGAACGGAATGTCGGGAGGAGGATTCAAAGTTGAGGATGATGGCGGGGGGAAATGGTTGAATGCGCAGATGGAAAGCTACTTTAAGGTGCAGGAAAACTTCAAACACCCCGCTGCTGTGCGCCCGATGCCTCACAAGCGGCGTTTAAGCGGCAGATACAAACTGCTCTGTACCATTGAAGCAAAGAATCGAATATCAAACTTGTAAAATCTATATTACAATAATTATTTTAAAACGTGAATGAGCGTAAAATACACAACAGTCTTTATAGTAGTCCCGGCGAACCCTTTAATATCAAGCTTCTGCGATGCCATGTCGTCCCGTACTAATGCTGCCGCACACTTCGCTAAGAAAAATTTCGGCTCAACTTTTTCAAAAAAATCTCAAACCTCGAATTCAAACTTCTCGGTCGTCGACAACCCACCCCGTCGCTCACTCGTCCATACTTCTCTCATTGGCCTCATCGGCAAACACATTCACGATGAAGGCTCGGGCACATATTCTCCGGCGCCAATGCCGCTCCTTCAGCGTTCTGGCGCCCGTACCGCGACCTACACCCCTCCGCTCCCTCGCCCCACGAGCGACGACGACCAGAACATCAGCTCTAAATAGACTACCTTATATCCCACGATACTCGCCGTCGAATATCAGACATCAAAGCGCCGCTGCAGCTGTGTATGTGTCATCAGTCACCCTATATCCCTAAAAAACCTCACCAATTCATCATTCAATATACATCTACTAATTCAATTGTTTGTATTCGGATATCCAGCCTAGCAGAAGCAGCAGAAGGCATTGAAACCATAACAGCAGAATCCATCCTCTCACGAATGGACCCCAAAGAACTCTCCAACCTCCAACGCATCCGTAACATCGGTATCGCAGCGCACATCGACTCCGGCAAAACCACAGCCACCGAGCGAGTGCTATACTACACCGGCCGAATCCACTCCATCCACGAAGTCCGCGGTAAGGACTCCGTCGGCGCAAAGATGGACAGTATGGACTTGGAACGAGAAAAGGGAATCACAATCAAATCCGCGGCTACATTCTGCGACTGGGTCAAGAAGGACGACGCCGGCGTGGAAAACAAATACCATATAAATCTGATCGATACACCCGGACATATCGACTTTACTGTTGAAGTCGAACGCGCGCTGAGAGTGTTGGACGGCGCGGTGATGATTCTCTGCGCTGTAGGTGGAGTGCAAAGTCAAACCATCACCGTGGATCGTCAGATGCGACGGTACAATGTTCCGAGACTTTCGTTTATCAATAAATTGGACCGAATGGGCGCCAACCCGTTCAAGGTGATCGATCAGATGAACGCTAAGCTCAAGATTCCGGCAGCGGCAGTACAGATTCCCATCGGCACGGAGGACGAACTGCGAGGGATCGTGGATCTGGTGAGGATGAAGGCAATGTATTTTGAGGGTCCGAGGGGTACTATCGTCAAGGAAACGGATGAGATACCGGAACGGGTTAAAGATTTAGTGAACGAGAGACGGTCGATATTGATCGCTGCTCTCGCGGATGTTGACGACGAGATTGCGGAAATCTGGCTGGACGAGAAGGTCCCCACGAAGGATCAGCTCAAGGCTGCCATCAGACGTGCTACGTTGTCTCTCAAATTCACTCCCGTATTTATGGGCTCTGCCCTTGCGGATAAGGGTATCCAACCCATGCTCGACGGCGTCATCGATTACCTCCCCAACCCGGGTGAGGTCAAAAACACAGCGCTGGACCGTAAACGAAACGAAATGCCGGTAGCACTAGTACCCTACAACAGCGCGCCATTTATCGGATTGGCGTTCAAACTCGAGGAGAGCAATTTCGGCCAGCTCACGTATATCAGAGTATACCAGGGAACACTGAAACGTGCGGGGTTTGTGTACAATGTCAGAACGGGCAAGAAGGTCAAAGTCCCCAGATTAGTCAGAATGCACTCTGACGAGATGGAGGACGTTGATTCCATCGGCGCCGGTGAGATTTGTGCCGTCTTTGGCGTCGAATGTGCGTCCGGTGATACCTTCTCAGACGGACAGCAATCATATACTCTCGTAAGTCCATCACCACCTAACGCATCACTGAATAACTGGCTAATCTCTACACTTTACACTTTACACAAAATGATAGCAATCAATGCACGTCCCAGAACCGGTCATATCCCTCGCCATCCGTCCCAAATCGAACAACCAAACCGCCAACTTTTCCAAAGCCATGTCCCGTTTCCAACGCGAGGATCCCACCTTTAGGGTCACTCAGGACCCGGAATCCCAAGAAACAATCATCTCGGGTATGGGAGAACTCCACATTGAAATCTACGTGGAACGTATGCGGCGTGAATACAACGTTGACTGCATCACGGGTCAGCCAAAGGTGGCATACCGCGAAACGGTCACAGAACGGGTCACGTTCGACCATACCCTCAAGAAACAGTCCGGCGGTGCGGGTGATTTCGCTAGGGTGGCGGGTATAATCGAACCCACGGGCAACCTCACCGAGAACGAATTCGAGAACGCCGTGTTTGGCGGTGCCATTGATGAGAAATTCATCTTTGCTTGCGAGAAGGGATTCAGGGCGTCGTGCGATAAGGGGCCTCTTTTGGGACACAAAGTGCTGGGTGTGAAGATGACGGTGAACGATGGTGCGACGCATATTGTCGATTCGTCGGAACTGGCGTTCAGGACAGCGACGCAGCAGGCGATGAGAAAGGCGTTCAAGGATTCTAGAGCTATCATTCTCGAACCTATCATGAGAGTCGCCATCACCGCACCCGCTGAGTTTCAGGGTGCCATTGTCGGGTTGATGAATAAGAGGAATGCAGTGATCGAGGATACGGAGGTTGGCGTGGATGATTTTACAATGTACGCCGAGGCGGGGTTGCATGGTATGTTTGGGTTCTCGAGCGTGCTGAGGGCTGCCACGCAGGGGAAGGGGGAGTTTACGATGGAGTTTTTGAAGTATAGTCCTGCCATGCCGCAGCATCAGAAGGAGTTGATTGATAAGCATGAGAAGGAATTGGCGGCGAAGGAGAAATAGAGAGTGTGTACAGACTTTTTGGGTAGATATATATTACGATAGACTTCTTCTTCTTCTTCAACATCACCCCCATTCATATATCTTTGTAAATATACCGTTTGATTCGAATCAGATCTTGTACGATATCAAAACAAAAAGAAAAGAAAAGGAAAGTCTAGGGTGGATTCCAGGCTTACCTCTTTGTCTTTGTATATGCACGTTTTTTTTTTTTTTTGGAGGAGCACATGGATTCCATGGAGGGCACCACGCATGCGGGCATGTAGTATTTATACACACTATGCTATATGCATGGTACGAAGTTTTCATGTATATAAGATCGGCCACCATCCAATCTTCACTTTTGAATTTTTCCCACGTTACTTTCACAAATATTGCAACAAAAATCAAGTTTCTCCAACAATAATGTAATGTATACTTTTTTATATTTCTTCCTTTAAAAAAAAAATATCCTCCAAAGCTAAGCTAAGCTAATAGATGGTGGGTATATATATATATATCAAAAGAGAGTAGTTCATAACAGTTGGGTTTTTCATGATAGGAAAGAAAGCAAGCATAAAACAGAAAAAAAAACAAAAACGCCTTCTATAACGCCAATTACACACCCCAAATGAAAGAAGAAAAATTCCATCCCAACAAACAGTAAAATCTGATTCCCCCCCAAAAAAGATCATAGGGATCGTGAAGGAAGTATAGCAACCCCACCCTTAAAAAATATGTCGATTGATTCAACTCTTTCCCATCAGAAAGAGTAATCGCATCTAGCGAACACACCGGCCACACCCCCTCAATTATCATTATTCATTACCAATGAAAATGATGGGAAGGAATAAAAAAAATTCGGTCTCGTAAACCAGAAGTTTCAAAAAAAACACAAGGCATTCGCATGATTTTGTTTTTTTGTTTTTTTTTGTTGTGAATTTAAACCTGCGCGTGTCTCATTGGTTCGTACCCGCCTTCTTTGCCACCATATGTCATACCGTACTGCTGTGGTGGAGGTGGAGCCGGACCGGTATTGTGTCCCATGTAAGGCGATGCGACTCTCTCGTATCCCTTGACGGGGCTAGCGGATCTTCTGTCTCCCTTCATGATCTTATCCCGTCTTCCGCTGCAGCAGCAGGTGGACAACGTCCAGAACAGCATGGCGCCCAAAGAAACGGCCACGCCGATAAACATGAGGGTGTATACGCGTCTGTTGATGGCACCGGATACGCCAAAAGTGCCGAAACTACCGTTGAAAGCTTTGCTCATGGCGCTGTAGAGTGCAACATTGATGACTGAGGCAGCGAGGAGGGCCCAGAAGGCAAAGATGGCGACAATGGTGGTCAAGCAGGAACCCCATCTGGAGAGGAAGGCGAAGATTCCGAGGAAGAGCTCGACACCGGTGGCAATGATACCCGCGATGAAGCAGACGTATTGGGCACGAGTTAGGGCACTGACGGCCTTGAAGGCATCGTTGACGGCGCTGGGGAATGTGAGGTTCTTGCCATTGTTAGCTTGGGCGTTGATGATGTCAATGATGTTGAAGACGAAGGAAGCGGAAGTGGAGGAACAGTTGTTGACATTGTAGGTTTTGGTGGCGTTGTCGTAGGTTCCGGAGCAGTAGGAGAAGAGACCGGCTTGGTAGAAATCAGCGACACCGATGAGGTTCGCGGTGTTTTGGATAGAAAGGTCGATGCCCAGCTTGCCCTCGAGGAGGTTGTCGAGGTTTGTACCGGGGATATCTCCCAGTTGATCGGGAGCATTGATGTAGCGAGTGTCGAGACGGAGGAAGTAGAGACCGTTGAGGAAGCTGCTCTTGGAGTTCGTCTGGCCAATGAAGGTGGAGATGACGATGAGAGCGGCAGCAGCTGCCGTTGCCAGGAAAGGCACGGAGACGCAGACTACTCTACCAGTTCTTCCCATTTTCTCCCCACTTAATTTATCTATTCAAATTGAACTGTCGTTTCGTCGAGATGTTTTTTTTGACGATTGTGGGCGTGGTGTTGACGCTTCTGCTTGATAACTATTGCGAGGTTGGGGGAGGGGAGGGGAATGTGTTGCACTTGCGGATACCTCGTCGAATCCAAAAAAGCGAATGTTGATGATGATGATGATGATGATATTTATTATAAATACCCACCAGATAGGAATTAACGAAGGAAGTATCAATTAGTATTACGGTTCTGTAAAGAAAAAAAGGATACGGATACGCCGAATACGCAGGAGTGGGACGACAAGAAGATAGGAATTTGGAAGGACCCGTGTCAGCTTATATAACTCCGTCTGTTGCTCTTAGTTGAGCGTGTGGGTGTGTGGTACGCTGAACTGGCACAGCCGATGTATCAGATATAGTCGCACTTTCCAGTCACTCTCTCTCCCCTTGTTTATTTTACCTTGTTCACAAGAATTCAGAGGGCCAGGCAGAGAATAATAATAATATAGTGGTTCCTTGGGAAAGTTGACCTTGCCATGCAATGGGTTACGCTCAACCGGGCAAAAAGTCAACCTTTGCTGGACAGGGAACATGGTCAATCTTGCCTCCTTCGTCTTCTTCTTCTTCTTCAGCCTCACCGAAGGAAAGCATGGAGCATGGCCTCGTCGTGCATGGATCTGGTCCAAGAAATCCAAGATTCCACTACGTACTATGTACTGGTATGTAAGTATGTATGTACTTCCCACCCTGCACTATTATTAGAGCTATGTACAATAATAATATCAAGCTTCCGTCTGGTTGCTCTCTCTTTTTCAACCTGTTCTGCCACGAACATGTGCGTAATCCGCCAATTCGGGGGCTGAGCCTTTTAATTTTGCCCTCCGCACCTCCACACACCTCCACACCCATCACACACTCATGACATGCATGTAATGTACGTACACAAAAGTCACTTCGATCATTTCCCGTACTATCGATATCGTACGACGACCAGAAGCTCTCAAAATGCTTCCAATCAACATGTTCGAGCTTGCTTGCTTGCTTGATTGTGCCCGTCTCGCCGAGAAAAAATTACAGTCTGGCGAGAAATCGGTGTGATGCAGCTTGCATTTGCATTTACATATACATTTGCAATTTAGTTACCCCATCCTCAAAAACCGATTGCCCAAAACCTTGCAAGACGCATACACACACATATTATTCACTTGTATATGGTATGTGCAGATTGTGGAAGAAAGTTCAAAGGGCGCCCCACCTTGGCAAAAGTCAATTATTTGTCACCCAAAATCCCTTGTCTACGAGCCGCCTTTTTTTTTTTTTTTTTTTTTTTTCTCATTCAAATTTTCTGGTCGAAATATCTTCCCTCCATCGGATATCATATCATGTCAGCCGCGGGGATACGATAATAAAAAACGTACACAAAATATGGGCCTGTGGGGTCGAAGTTTTGACCCCGTCCCTGAGTATTTACAATTTTAGACTTTTTTTTCGTTGAATTCGTGGATGCATATTCCTATGCGGCTGATTAGATTGACTTTTTTGATAGCCTTGATTCCGACTTTTGACTTTTGACTGCATGATAAAAATAATAAAATAATAATAATAAAAATGTGCAGATTATAATAGCGAGCTTGGATGAAAGCTACTTGTTTACTTAGCTTAGCTACCCACATGCACCCCAGCTGGCCAGCTACACGAACCACAGTCGTCCGTCCATCCAGCTGCGCTAATGGGGGTGCGAAGATGAGAATGAGAACGAAAAAAACAGTAAGCTTATGGACCATAGCACTCATGCTTCGAGACCACACCCAAGCTAGCTTTAGAACTTGACAAAAAAGAGAAGAAAAAAATAGGAAAAAGAAAATCAAACAGCTCGTAAACCTTTTTTTTTTTTTTTGAGAGAGAGAGAGTGAGACACGACTTTTTCATTCCAGCAGTCGGTGTTACATCCCAATATACACCTATATCCTAACCACCAAAATTGCAACTCATACATTGATGACCTTTCGATAATAATAAGAAAAAAAAATGTATACTACTTCGCATTTTTGACACGATATCGTTGAAAAAGAGGTCTTGCAGAGTTAACTAGTTGTCTCCATCTCTCGCATAGGAATCACTTATTCCAGTCTTATCTTTTGGGACCTTACATGTTCGGCCCGGCGATATATTTTTGATTTTTTTTCAACCGAGTTCGCTAGCGTCAAGAACCTACACCAGCTTCCGTAGTCGCACCCGAAACGAGACACAAAATGAACTTTGCAAAACCCGCCAAGTCATCAATTGCTACCAAGCTAGTTTCCTAGTTATTTTTTTTTTTTTTTTTTTTTTTTTTTTTCCTTAAAAAAATAAAACGCGGAAAGGCCTAAAATGGTAAATCTCGTTGTGCGTTTGTTGAGCCACCCGACTTGACGACGCTTTTTGATTCTCAAGTGATCTCATACCGTAGCATTCGAAAAGGCTGCTGCCAAGTTGTTCGATTATTATTCTATATATAAATGCTAAACACTCAAACGTCAGAAGTAAAATATTTGAAAGGAACCGATTTGGACAAACAAAGCAATTCTTCTGGTCCCGAAACTCAAAAGTGCCCTTCCAGATTAAGACACTGCCGCGAGACGGAACAAAAATTAAATTATTTTGCTCTCTCCTGTTGACGTAAAACCGCGAGGCGTCGCGTTGCAAGGCTCACTTTCATTCCCTGAACCCAGGCTTACAAGGGATCGGTGCCTCACAGGGTATCGTGTTATCACCCTTAAGGGCTCCAAATCGCGTATATCATACATAGTACGTAGAATGATAACAAGACGTTTTTTTGTTAAAAATGATAATACGATTATATATATTAAGTATATAAAAAGTCTTCTTACCTGAAGACTAATAAAAATTACGTATGGATTTAAGATCGGATTCACCATACCCAACAAAGTAGATAATTTCTCAGTCGCTAATATGGTCCAAGATCTTAATTTGGTCGACCTTTCTTTCTAGCTAATCAATTAACCCTTTAAATTCAAAATGGTCTGGGCGCCTCATCAATTCTTTGGGCAAACTTAAGATCAGAGTGGTCCGGTCCTGTGTTTAAACGTTTTTATCCAATTGAAAAGAAAAACCGGCTTTGTCTGACGAGATTAAAGCTGTTTGCAACTTTTGTAACGATGCCCTCCAAGAAATTTCTGGCGGGCATATATATGCATACAGAAGTGCTTTGATGGAAGAGCTATACGAGGATATGGTACAACTATCGAGTGTTGTATTGTATTAATATATTATAATCATCGGACTTTTGAAAAATGATCGAGAATCCTGTATATATAATAGTTGTCTCCCAATGTCAAGGATATTTTAAGGAGGACCAGAAACTCAAGGAGTTTTCATTTATTGGAATTCACATTCGCCCTCGATCAATCTTGCTCTCATCTGAAATTCGTCCACCTCTTCTTTTACATGTTCAATTGCCCTACCAAGGACGACCGTCCAGTCTTAGGATGGTGAAGGTGAAATACGTATGAATAGACATATACAGGCATACAAAATAAAATCTCATAAAACAGATTCAAGACATCATTGTATTTATTTAAAAAAAATAACCAACATAAATCAACAGTTGAAATCGTTAAAAAAAAACATCCTGATAACCCAAGCCATTAAAATTAAAATTTGAACAAAAAACATGAAGACCATCATTCGCCATAGCATTTCAAAAGCAAACCAAAGCCAAAAAAAAACCCTTGCAAGCTTGCAAAACAAGATGGAAAAGCCATGCTAAAGAAAAGAAACCTTATCACCCATCGATGCATTCATAATCCCAAGAACCGCAGCAGGATACGTATCTTCCCCTATTTCCCTCCAGCCAACTGCTTCCCCAATCTCTTCATCGCCTCCTTCCATCCCATCCCTTCACCCTCCACCACCCTCTCCAAATACTCATCCAACTTCCACCCGCTCATCCCCTCCCCGTATACTGTTTCCGCCTTAATTTCAACTTTCTCCATCACATCTCTCGCAATATTAAACCTGACCCTGATCTTTGCCTTCTTTTGCAATACCAGCATGTCAGCGGTGAACACCATTCCCTTATCATTAGTGGCCGTAGTGGTGGGGGACGGCCCTGCCACCTTCTCCATCCCAGCGATGAGTGATACAGCTCTATCCCATCGCTCGGCCACATGCTTCAACAGATCCTTGAATTTGCCAAACTTAGCCTCTCGTGCTGTATCCTGAATCGCCTCCAGGAAGAATAACTGCTGTACAGAGGGTATCGGTGTCTTCAGCAGCTTGATGGTGACAGGATGCTCCTCACTCCCCGGTTCGTGCGCATTGAACCGAACTTGAAGTGTCTTCTTATACACCATCTCCAGAAAAGACGGGCTCTCAGCTTTCTTCAGCGTCCAGCCCGTCTTCTCCTCCAGTTCTCTTACACGTTCTGAACAAACCCACCAATTAACAAATTAACCCACAAGCGGAGGTAAGGATGAATACGTACCGATGCTACTCACAACCTCTTCTTCTGTGTGCCCTTTATTCGCCTCTGCAACTCTCTCCGCATCCTCAATAGCACTCAAACATCTCTCTCTCCTCTCTTCCCTATCCTTAACCCCCCCCTCAAGCGCTTCACTCTCTTTCAAGACCTTCTCCAACTCAGCTTTCTTCTCCTCTAGCTTCTTCTTAGAAACCGCCAGCGCGGCCCGCTTCTCCTCCAACTCGCGCGGGTCGCAACTTTCGATCTCCTCCTTCCGAGCTCTGAGAATCTGAGCCCGCTCCTCCAGCTCCTTATGCTTAGTAACCAAAGCGGGCTCCAAAGCCGTCACAATCTCCCTCTGCTTCTCCAACACTTTGCCATCTTCCTTCAACGCTCTTAGGTTCTCTTCAGCCTTGGCTTTGATGGTTTCCTGCAGCCCTTGTCGCCAGGTATACCAATCTCCACGAGCCTCCAACCTCGACGATGACTTGATGTTCTTGAACTGTAAATCCATCACCGCGCGCACATCCGGCGGTGCGAGGACGTATTCGCGGAACAAACGCGGATTCTCCTCTTTGACCATTTTTTCAATCTGCTTAAACATCTCTTTACCCTCTTTGTTTGAACGCTTGAGTTCTCTTTGTAACTAATAAATTCAAATAAAAACAATTAGTAAAATATCCATATCTTATTTAGATTAAAATACGTACGTGTTCGTAAAGCTCAAGGAATGGTCGGATGGTGAGTTGCCCATTAATCTGATCAGCAATCGAGATCTCTTCATCCGGCATCTCAACTCCAAGTCCCAAGATCGCTCCGGTCTGTCGACGGTGACGGGTAGATGTGATCCCATCCATGAAAGAGATGCCAATCATGCTCAAAAAATCTTTCATTCCAATATTAGGGACATCAACACTGTTATCAGCCTCGCCGTCGACTTCCATGGCCTCAGATTCCGCAAATGGTGTGGATGGCGGAGGGATGATGAGTGTAGCCTGTTTCTTCGCAGTAGCAGGTGTAGTAGGTTTTGACGGCCCAAACACATCCTCATCTCTTATCGGCTTGTCTTTATTCTCTGCCTCTAGGACGTTGAATCTAACTACCGGTTTCTCAGCTGAAGTTGAAGGTTCGGGTTGCTCTTCCAAGCTCTTTCTCTTTTTTCTTGCAGGGCTGCCCGTCACACCTTGCTCCAAATTCTTCGGCACAGCAGAAACGCTCGCCTCAGCGGCGGCAGCCATCAGATTCTCCTTCACAGCGTCAAATGTACGCTTAGGCCTAGCAGATGCCTCTTCGGCGCCAGCTTTCCCATCTCCGTCCTTCTTCTTGGGTGTCATCCGCTCCAACATCTCTCTTATCCCTGCTGCTCCCTTCGCGGCCTCCGCATCAGCGTCAAAATCAGGCTTGTTATTCTCGTTCAAATCTTTCAGCAACTGTGAAAGCGGGCGAACACCAGGTGAGAATGGTTCCATTTCTTGGATGCCCATGCTCTTTCTGGCGCTCAAAATCTTTCGGACGGAGGGGGATCCCATCCCTGCCTTGGAGATTCCCACACCGGTAGCTCGGGTGCTGGGAGACTTGGTACCTGCATTCATGTTCGTGAGATGCACGCCAGGGGATGCTATCCCGGCGAGACGTCTCTTGGCGGAAAGACCATGGTCCAGGACGGCTACCTTGCCAGAGCCAGCTAGAGTTGTAGCTTTGGGCGTAGGTGTGGTCTGATGTTGCACCGGGATTCTGACGCTACGTCGAGGGGTTGTAGGCTTAGGAGTGGCAACCTTGGGAGTGGCGGTTTTGGGAGTGGGAATGGTAGCCTTAGGGGTGATGTTTTTCTTGGGAGGAGGAACAGACTTCGGTGCTGTAGTCTGAGGAGTTGTTGCCTCTTGAGGAGCTTTAGAAATAGCTTTTGGTGTCGAGACTTCCGCTTCGGCTTGTACTTCTGGAGCTGGTTCTTTGGTAGGCTCAGTCGCAGGCTCGTTAACTTGTGGAGTAGAGGTTCTAGATCTTAGAACTCTGCCTGTGGATTTTGGAGTACTCTCCTTGGCCTTCTTTGGTGTCATGGACTTTCTAGGCCTACCTGGTGACTTCGCGGGAGGTGTGCTGCTGATGCTCGCCGATCTAGCTCTAGCTTCTGCTACCAATGCCGAGAGCGATGGGTTCACGCTCATTGTAACGGCAGCGAGATCGGTATTAATTGTAGGGCTCTGAGGCTCAGGCTCTTCGACAGGCGCTGGTTCGGGTGCCAACCGAGCCTGCTCAATAATACCGCCAATAGCCACCGTCATGTCCATATCCATCGAAGCGGTATTCTCGTCTTCCGATTCTAGGGGTGGCAATACGCGGCTACCAAGCACGCCTCCGATAACCTTCGTCAATTCCATGCTCATTTCTTCGTCCTCAGCGTCGTCATTGTCTTGTTCCGGCGAGCGGGTCGATTTGATTCCTCCAATTGCCCTAGTGAGCTCCATCGTCTGATCTTCCTCTTCGTTTTCGGGACTCAATCGTGGCAAGGATGGGTACGAGATCGTTTGAGTTTTGGCTGATAAGAGCCCAGGTCCGATAGCCCTTGTGATCTCCATCGTCATGTCTTCATCATCGGTCACCTCACTAACGGTAGATAATCTGCGATTAGACAAGATCCCGGCACCAAGGGCCTGCGTGAACTCCATTGTCATATCTTCGTCCATGATATCGTTGGAAACTCGCGCAGGAGAAGGGCTGGTAAGCACGCCTTTCCCGACAACTCGAGTGATCTCCATAGTGGCATCGTCATCCTCATCCTGGCGCATAAACTCTGCTTGTCTAGGGGCAGACGAGAAGCCAGTTTCCGGATGACTGAGCCGAGGATGGTCGTGTCTGCGCCCTGAAAATGGCATCTCTGGATTCGAATCTTGGGGTCTTGGTGGAGCAGAAGTGAAGTTTGTCTCCGGATGGCTCAACCGTGGATGATTGTGATCGCGGGCGATCCATGGTGTAAATGTGGCAGTAACTTCATTTTCATCAACAATATCCATATCGTCGCTATCGTCATCCGAGGCATCGGTTCTGGCGGTGACCGATGGCGAAACAACAGTGATCAAGCCAGTATCATCTTCGTCAGAGCTATCTTCAGGCGCCAATACGCTCTCGGCATCATCTGTCATGGGAGAAGAAAAGGCGGAGCTTGGAGTTGGGGAGGCGGTAAAATCTTCGGTCTGATCGTAGCGCGCCATAGGTGTCATTGGCTTTCGATTTTCCTTCTTGTGCTCAAGCCTTGCGGATTCGGGCTCTGGCGCCTCATACTCCACTTGTTTCTCCGGAGTCCCAGGACGTTCTGCATCACTTGAATTGTCCGTTTCTGACGATGCCGCCTCGCTACTTGCCATGGAGATTGTATCATTATTGGCGGGTGTAGGTGTGGCAGCTACGATAGATCGAGCGCCTGTGCTCGGTGTCTTTGTGCCATTCGAATCTGTAGACGATGGCGTATTCGAGACACGTAATTCCTCCAAAACGTGCATTGTAACTTCCGGATTAAAGCTGACACGGCGACCTCCCAGAGATTTTCTGCGATTCTCTCTGTGACTGAGGGCAGCTGATCGTTGGGCTTCTCTCTGTTGTCGTGCCTCCTGTTGTTCCTTCTCCGTCTTTAATGGCACTAGAATCGGTGGCGCAAGAGCCTTAATCTTGCTACCCTTGCCATTGAAGACGGGTATCTGCTGAAGAGGGGATATTGGAATCGCTGGTTGCAATATCGACTTGATAACCTGAATTTAACCCGATATATTAGCTATATATATGTATTTTGTACTTATTTAGTGAGTGTACCTTCTCAGTTTTATCATCAGCAACGACACTTTGGAGCTCTCCGGGGCCAAGAGACTTTGAACGCGACTTCTTAGACTGCGCAGCTCTGTTTCCACCATTCTCCTTATTGTCATCAGTGTTGGACTGCAGCAGTGATGATGACGGTTGAAAGGCAATTGATTTTCGGGAGCCCCGCTTCCGTCCCACTAGAGGGTCTGACATGTTGATTATAGATCGCAAATTTGTGAAGCAAAAGTTTGTAGTTGTATGTTGATATTTCAAGTATACTTTCCAAGCTATCTAAAAGGTGAGAATGTTGTTGTTTATATTGAAGATGTAGGATATAGTGGCGTGACAGCAGTCGAGCGTGACAGTTCCCAGTGGCAATTCTCAAGGCGCTAGTCGTAAAAAAATAGTAGATGGACTGAATCAAGTTAAGAACAAGTAAATAACAAGCGGATACAAGGCGGATATTCAGTGGGACGAGATGACGAAGCAATGTCGTCTGGTGGGCTGATCGCAGGGAGAAGATGAAGAGGTTGCTCCTGTCAACACATTTCTTGTGATCAGCCAGGGACGACGCGCTGTGTTTGTTGTTTGTTTACATGACGTTGGAAAAGCGCCTGTCTCGTGCGCATCGCACTTAGTTCCCAAAGAGGAATGATAATAACCAAACAAGCTCACCAACACAATCAACATTCTGACAACACCAGCTTGTCTTCCTTCCTCTTACCGTATTTGTAGTTGCCCTAAGCCCTAAGTCGTGTGTTGCTCTTCGGCCCCTCGCCCCAGCCAAAATTTGTTAGCGAAACAAGCCTAAACCTCGAAAATAGCTGGATAGCCTCACATCGACAAATTCCGACGAAGAAAACCACGAATCGACTCCGACATCCGACATCTTCCCCGTCGACATCTCCTTCCAACCTCAACCGCAAAAATGGCTACCGAATTAACAGTCCAGTCGGAACGTGCTTATCAGAAGCAACCTCACATCTTCCTCGCCCAGAAGGCCTCCCTCCAGAAGAAGAAGGCTGGTAAGGGTCGAAGATGGTACAAGAACGTCGGATTGGGCTTCAAGACCCCAAAGACTGCCATCGAGGGCGGCTACATTGGTACGAAAACAGCATCATACTCTATCCGACAAGCTCCAATATAACATATTGAAAGAGGCGGTCAACTTGGAAAATTAAAGATCACGAAAGGATTGGATATATATGTCATACTGGGGAAATATACGATTTTTGAAAGGCAGGATTGCTGACCTGCTGCTGCTGGTGTAACTCTACAGACAAGAAATGCCCCTTCACCGGTATGATCTCCATCAGAGGACGAATCCTCTCTGGTACCGTCATCTCCACCAAGATGCACAGAACCCTCGTCATCCGCCGACCATACCTCCACTTCATCCCCAAGTACAACAGATACGAGAAGAGACACAAGAACGTCCCAGCCCACGTTTCGCCGGCGTTCCGTGTTGAGGATGGTGACTATGTTACCGTTGGACAGTGCAGACCATTGAGCAAGACTGTACGTACAGAATCCGACAAAAAGCAACGAGCAAAATTTCAAATTGTACAAAATGGGATTTACTAAACGATATGATGATACAGGTCCGATTTAACGTTCTAAGAGTGCAGGCCAAGAGAGCCAAGGGTTCGAAGCAATTCACCAAGTTCTAGATGAATTCCTTTCTCTTTTGGGATTATGTTCATTTAAACGGCGTCGTTGAGAACTTTTTTCTTTTTCTTTTTTCGTTATTAATATATACTCCCTTTTTAACGCCTTTTTCCTTCCACCTTCCGTTGTCCATATACGCCATCCATCGTCACCAACTTTATTTTCACGTCCGACTGTCATGATATCGGGAGGTTTCTTTTATCGTCGTTCGGGATTGGATGGGATAGGATTCGATCGCCGCGATTATACATACACCACTAACCACTACCTCCGACTCTCTGTTCACCCGCGAGCACCACTGTGTTATAGCTTTTTATATCATCCGCTCTCCGTGTACATCACATTCTACCAATACGAACAATACCGGACTTGCTCGGGAATTGATGAATCATCTCAATTGGGAGTAAAAAAGTCTCTTTCTGTAAACCGCTAGACTGAACGAAATATGCATGTTGTTATCGTAGAAATTCATGCCTCCAGGTTCTTAATATCCAAGGGGTATCATAACGCCGAAACCGCCAGTAGCTAAAATTATAAATCCCATATTACTGCGTAAATGAGTAAAATAACGAAAAAAAAGTAAAATATATCTGCACCATCCAACTTTCACGCCTCCATAGCCGTCCCATCAGAAGTTGAATTACTACTGATAAACCCAAGCCCTGTCGCACCATTACCTTCCTCCAACTCGATCTTTGAAATATCATCACCCATCACAACTACTAATCCTAAAAACCTCGATGTCAAGTCTAGTTTCCGTCCGACATCCTCCGGCTTGAATCTCGGTAGGCGGTATTCGTGTGTTTGCGAGAGGATCAGGTTTGCTTCCTATAATATAAATATATACATCCGTATCAGCCTTCCATTCTATACCTCTTTTCAAATTTCGAATGGTCGGGTGTGTTTGTAGGAATGAATGAGGCGGTGGGATGGAGGGGGGACATACACGATCGGTACACTTCAATTCGCCGACAAACATGCGCGTATCTTTAGTTGTTACGCGGAGGGTTTTGGTTATGAAGGCTTGTAGGAGGGCGGAGGACGGTACTGAGAGGGACATTTTTGTATATATACTCAAGTACTTAAGTATATATTACGGATGGGATGGGGCTCAAGTGACGGTTCCGGTTCCGATTGAGTGAACTTGTAGTGCGAAGGTTTAGTTTATATCGAATTATACTGTTGGATTTTTTGGTGGGGCAACACAGCTTTTGTTCACCGCAGATACTCGTATGAAACCAAGTAAGTATTAGCTAGTATATATATATCTAGATGTTGATTTCGTAAAATATTATTGATGATATATTTAATGAAGAGAACGCGCTTCCTGGGTGAACAGGTGTATCAGCGTATACACAAATGATATATACACAGAAGTATACGCTGGTAGCAATAAAGTCTCGAATCCACCAATGCATTAAAAAAGAATTATAAATGAAACGCCAGGCCGACAAGCATTGAATTGAAACCGAAAAAAGGGAATTCAACGCCAGTAAATGCTACAAGATAATTATAAAAGATCATACAATGACGCAATACCTAGCCTATTTCAGTCGTCCCTGAAATGAGCCTCCATCTCCGCCTCCCACTCCCTCTTTCTCTTTTCTTTGGAGCTTTCCGCATTAGAACTATCCAAATCATCCTCAGATATTCTTAGGGCCTTTCGAACGCCCGCTTTACTAGATGCTACTACGGCGTCAAGGTGCTATCCAACAAGTAACAAGTCAGCCAGAGCCCCATCAATCACAAATAGTCTGACAAAGCGAAAAGAATTTACAAAATACCTTTCCTAAAAACTTAAAATTCCGCATCATCAAGCCTTCGTCCACTTTTACAACCTTTGTATTTCTGAAAATCCTAGGTGAGGCCAACGAACCAGCTTTAACGGGTGATGACTCCAGCTCATCTGCTTTTCGCTTACTTGCACCTGGAGAAATAGTGGGAGGGGTGACCGGACGCTCGAGTTGAGAGGAGGATATGATACGTTGCGGGGAGCGTTCTTCCGCTTCCTTTTCTCCCTCGTGAATCTGACCTGATTGATTTTCTGTAGCGGTTTCGAACTCGGTTGAATTCATTGTGCCGCTGGTTGTGGTTTGTGTTTGGGGAACCTGGACTTCGATTTCTTTCCGTGCTTCGGGTTCTTCTTCCTCGCTTTCACTGTCATCATCATACCCTTCTTCTTCCTGTTGATTTTGCGCTTCCTCTTCGTTTCCCATGTTGTCACTAGGAGGATCAGTGGGTACTACTGGTACTCGGGCTGCACTTGAAACGGGACTACGAGTAGCGACAGTTCCGGGACAGCCAGCAACCCGCACCATTCTAGAATTCCTAGGAGTATTAGGAGTGCTAGTCGGCGGCGGCGATGATAGCATACGATATCCAGGAATTTGAGCTCTAGGAGGCGAGGATTTCGCCAAAGCTACACTACTCGGGTTCGCAACTTGAGCTATTTCTCTTTGATGCTCCCGCTGTGCTTCGATGAGCTTGGCAGGGACGGCATACTGCTCAGCAGATGACGCCGGAGGCGGCTGGTCATTTAAATAAGATTCCGCGTCCGAATCGTCCTCAGACTGCTCTCCTTCATTTTCTTCCTGCATCCTGGTGAACTTCTTCGGGTCCTTGAGTTGTGATTTCGGGGTAGCCTCCCATTCTATTTCCGCTTCCTCTTCCTCCTCTGGCGCTGGTTGGTTGGTTAAGGTGAATACATGTTGCTCCGGCTGATTAATAGTCGTAGTAGAATTCCCGTTCTCTGGCCGTCGGGTGGATTTGTTAGCGGGTTGATGCTGTTGCGCATTGTTTTGCGTACTCTCGGTAGACCATGTTTCGATCGTAGAGTGATACGGTTCAAAGTCTCGAGGGTATTCGAGCGTGCGCGGAGGCATACCTTTCATTCCCAACTTCGGCTGCTTGTGAAGATGCTTCTGAAGCTCCATTTTAGGCGGCGGCCAGAGAGCTATCGATAACTTATTAGCATATACTAACTAATACAAATGATAGCTGGGGAAGGCTTACCGGAGATTTTGGAGAGCATTTCCGCTTGCTCTTGTGGGACTACGGCACGGTCTGGGAGCATCTATTCTCAAATTAGAAATGCTTAGACTACTGGTACCTCTACGTTGGCGTATTACCTTGTCGTATTCTTGCTCCTGGCGAATGAGATTTAGCATTTTGTTGATGCGGGTCAGTAAATCCTCTGATTCGATAAATTGTGTCGTAGCATCGATATTCTCAATCGCCACATCTGCAGTGCCTGGTTCTGCGTTCAGGGAAGGCTCTGGAGCGGCTGCTTCTACCTGCAATGGCTCAGGTTCGGGCTGTACCATTGGTAAGTCCTGGACCAGGTCCATTTCAACCTCCTCCATCTTTATTCTCGGTGAGGCTGGTTTTTTCACTTTCACTTGGGGTGGTGGTGTTCGTGGAGTCTGCACTGGAGGTTGAGTTTTCTGTTTCTCTCGCGGCACGGCATGGTTTTGGATCGGACGTGGCCGTTCTGGAACCTTCTCTAAAGCAATTGGAGAAGGGGGGCGCTCCTGTTTCTTCTTCTTTGTTTTGACGGGAGGTGGGGATTTCCGTTTTGGAGGCTCAACCACCTCTGTTTTGATTTTACTGGGCTGTTCTCTATTTGTCGTCTTTGTGTAACTAGGAGCGGAAGGAGGAGGGGGAGGCAAGGAAAACTCCCTGGATGAATTGGTGGAGATTGTTCGTCTAGACTCCTTCGGCGTCGGAGTAATATCTTGAGCTACAGGAGCCACCTCGCTCATCCGTCTGGACGATTTCTTGGAGGTTCCGGACTTCAAATTCGAATTACTTAATCTGGCCAGCCTCGCAACTAGGTTTTCCCTTGATATCATTGGCCTTGCTCTAGAGGGTGTCATAGTGGGCTCCTGTGGAGATGGTTCCTTCAGAGGTGCCGGCGTACTATCTTGAGGGCTTTCTAGTTGAGCCCGAGAAGGTTTCTTAGTCAGTAAATCCATTGGTTGAATGATCCTTTTCGCATGGGGATGTCTTGAGACTTTGTCGGTAGCCCTTTCGATCCGCAGCGTGCTCAACATCCGAGTAGCATAGAAGTCTAAAATATGGTCACGGATGGCTGTAACATCTTTTTCGTAAAGGTATCCATCTCTTGCCTCTTCGTAGAGACTACGTATAATCTCAGAAAATGCCGTGATTGCCTCCTCATCGAGCGGCTCCAGCTTAAACTTGCGGATTTCAGGCTCCAGATCAGAGCCACCCCCGGTATTGGTTTCTGATTTGATATATTTGAGGTCGTCAGGGAAAAACTGGGTTGCAAAAGGCTGGGTTGCAAAGGATTCTGGTTGTGTTGAAGATGCGTGTCTAAGTGGAATATTGCGCTGGCGGAGTAAAGGACGCCTCGTACCAGGAATGAATGACGCCTGCTGTGGTGTATCCGGTGCCTTGGCTTCGAAAACCTTTCTGATGTCTTTAAAAGTCCGCCTGATTTCGACAAGTCGGGCGGTGATTCCAGCTTCTTGGTACATTGGCTCGAAAAAATGCTTTGTTGCTTTCCTGCTGGCGTTCAAAATTGCCTTTCTACCTGGTTGGAATTTTTGGACAAAAACCCTCTTGAGATCGGCAGCCTTTCCAATTCTCTCAGTGGGCAGAGTTTGGGAGAATTTGAGCCATGCGATCTCCACGTACCATATCTCTGCGACTGCCTGGACGAAGAGCCGAGACCATTGCTCCACTGATGGTAGCGATACCGACGACACTGGAAGCGTGTCAATGCAAGCTTTGATAATCGGTATCCGCCCTACCGGCTCCAAAGCCCCATACATGTGGTCATCTCCACCGAGAACGATAAATTCATCGACTTCCAAGCAAGGATCCTTGGCGCGAAGAAGGTTTATGTTTGGAGAGAAAGTGCTGATCTCTGCGATAGTTGAATAGAATCCTGGCATCTGTAGCTTTGCAGATCCTCTTCCGTCCCCGACCCTGACTAATCCGACCTGATCACCCCTCTTGAGGCCCTCTAAGACGCCCTGTCGACATGTTCCAAGGAATCGAAATCGATATTTTCGAAGTTGGAGGACCACTCCTGGCTGTATTTGCGATAGGGATTCCAGAAATTTGGGATTCTGGTAGGGTTTGACGGGATCGAGCTTGAAGAATGCATCGATTGAAACAAACCCGTCACCGACGAGAGCGGAGAATGATTTTCCTGGTTCGATTTTGGAATTGAGCTATTAATATATATATTAGTATCGAATCATCAATAAAAGATGGGAGATGGGCAAAAGTGAATGTTTTCTAGCTTACTCTAAGAATTTGTATGTATGTATATTCCTCTCTGGATGAGGATGATATATAACGAGGGGGACTAAAGTCGATAGGCTTGACGAGTTTGTCCTGGTACGTGTAAATCGCAGGGTTATGTACCCAGGTCTTGTAGCTTTCGGTGCCGGGTGGTCTAGCAGGGCCGTGAGTGAGCCTTCTTCGTATGCGAGCTTCTTTTGTGTCTTCAAGGAGGGTTCTCAGATCGCATTCGAGGTCGTGTTTGATGAATTCACGTAGGAGGTTCATCGTGGGATATGTGAAGGATAATGGTGGCAGGTTGGACTGGAAGGGTCGAGAGCATGATATCGTACAGGGTTTACGAGCTAGGATACCTTCGTAGTCTGTCCAGCTGTACGAGGTGAACTACAGTTAATTGTGCTTTGCAGGTTGCTTGCTTGTTGGGGTGGTTTGCGCTCTTCTGAGACGAGCTTTCCGGGAAGACGCGACGCGGGCGACTTTTTTTGGGGTCGGCCAGTCCAAACAAAGCTTGTGCCACCAACCAAAATATCTTGAGCCCCTCAAGGGGTTGCTATTACCAGTATGTGAACATATTACAGCCAATTTCCTCAATATACGATATACCTTTTTCTCTCTCTCTCAAACTACAGGTCAAGATATTTTTACCCAAGTTGTCCATAGTAGACGCAGCTAATCAGGTACTTCATGCCAATCTAAACGGTACGTACCCAGAAATGACATCACGTGACTAAACGGTTGATAGAACGGAACAATCAGCTGGTCAGCACATTCCAGAAGCTCCGCAAAAGGTTACCACTCTGATTCGAATATTCGAGATGTTTTACTTTATATGAAAGCTCGCGAGGAAGATCTCAGGCTATTAAGAGTCATTCGAGCTAGCAGCTGCACAGTAACGTTGGCTGCATGCACATACGTTCGGTTCGGAAGATGCCTGCTTGAACGGATCAAATCTCCATGCCCATCCATGCCTTAAGCTTCGATTTGATTCTCTCTTTCTCTCGTAAAATATATCTACAATAATCAAGCATGCATGGAAGCCAGTAGATTTGATATATCCCTGTCCGTTGTCTTCCCTCCGTCGGCTCTCGCCTTCCAAGAAATCGATTGAGTTCGTAATAGTCCTTATATATGCTTTGTGACAAACGGTACCTTAATTCCAGTATGCACCGACCCCGGTTCGCCACCGCGGAACTCTAAACACCATCGTCATCACTCATCCACCACCACTAATCTTCCCCACCGCCTTCTTGTAAATATATCCATACCCGTCTCATGGCTCGGAAATTCAGCAAGCTTTGTGAAGCTAGTGTGTTAGATCAGGGTTAGCTCGGTTTAGCCATATATACACGTTTAAATACTGAATAAAATTATAAAAGATATACTCTTGACCTCTCCGTACAGCTCAGCTCCTTCGTACCCCAGCTTGCCCGTCCAAGCTTGTGGCCGACTGACTGACTGACTGGTCTTGGAAACGCATCTTAGCTCTCTTATCGACATCTGTGCAACATGGAGCGCCGCACTCAGCGTAGACCGTCTCTCGATAGCATATCCTCCGTCCTTATACAACCCTCTCAACCTTTAGATCCTGCTGTCCTTGACGATATCCATGCCCACGCCGCACAGTCTCCCTCGCTGACGAGCTTCTCCCTTGCACCCTCGAGAAAGAAATCCATAGTTCCCGAACAAACCAGCTTAAATCGTATATACAGCCTCGTCAAGGGCGTCGTCGGAAGCGGCAAGGAATCCTCAGAGTTCCCTCCAAAGAAGTCTCGGTTCGACCCGTCCAA
The DNA here is from genome assembly GCA_012184315.1 of Arthrobotrys entomopaga. Lineage (NCBI taxonomy): Eukaryota > Fungi > Ascomycota > Orbiliomycetes > Orbiliales > Orbiliaceae > Arthrobotrys > Arthrobotrys entomopaga. Next base: position 1,066,965 of record LDDX01000214.1, on the reverse strand, counting down.
CAAGAACGATGATGCCGCCAGTATCAGGTCCGGATATTCGCATATCGAGGCTTCCAGCGATGCTTCTCATATGGCAACACCCATAACCACCTCAAATCTGCCGAAACAGGCCGACTTCTCTCCTATGAGTCCTTTCCAAGAACTCATTGCTCCCATCAAGGGCCCAATGAGAAGGTCAATATTAGTGGATAGAACGGTTACAAGGACACCACAACTCGAAGAGCGAGGTCGCACCGGCCGAGAAAAGCTGTACGACGATCCGAGTAGAGCAGGGAGTTCCAAATCTTTGGCCTCGATGGGGCAACGGACCCCAGCTTCTGCGACTTTCCCCCGGACTCCGACTCCATATCAAAACCACGCCCCTTTCGAAATCCCGAATCCCGAAGCTGGGTCTGGCGACGAACAAGACTTTGGTGACGAACAGGAATATGGGAACGTGGTAGAATCTCTAAATGAAGGATCCGCCGTTTTTGTTGATCCACAGGCCCGCCAAGGCCACTCTCGGCGTGAGAGCTTGATGAGCGTCAAATCTGCCCAATATGATCCCCTGTCCTCGAAAGCTATTGATGGAGATATTGATAATGACGACTTGGATGGTGATCCGGATAATGACAAAGTGAGCGAAATATCGACGGACGATGATGATGCGGTTATTGAGATGGGAGGTTATTTGGGGAAGGTTTCGGGGTTGGGCAAAGCTCTCAATGACAAGAATATAGAGCAAGTGTTGGCCAAAGTCGAAGCTGTAGCTAATAATTCTGTTACCCCTGGCAAAGAAGCTCGACGAACATCTACATCGACATCGGCAATGCAATCCCCAACTGCCTCTGCGTTCTCACCAACGGCTTCACGACATCAATATCGATCATCTATGGACAAAACTATGGAGATCCCTACGGACGATTTATTGGTCAGAGAAATTATCGCTGAACCTCTTCCCCATCATCCTTCAGTATCATCGCCTTTACTAGTGACGGAAGAAGCTCCTCGAGAAGATGTCTCACAGGAAGACGCTTCGAGCATTTACGATGGGAGAGACACAGGCTCTCAACACAAACCTGATGAACTAGCCGCTGGATTACTCGATACTTATGAAGCAGCTCGGGTCCTAAAACCAAGATTCAAGCCTGCCACTCAGCACGGTCTTCTGCAGCGAGGCTCATCGTCATCATCTGTCGCAACAGGCACCACTACAACCGGCAGAGGAGATCAGGGCACTGCAGAGATGTCCCGTTCCTTTGGACAAGATGGGTACCTGAAGCAATCGCAGGCTTCTGCCAAAGTATTCCAGAATGAAGCTAAGGTTGGTGCTACTTTGAGGCAACTTCGACAGGGGAAAGGCTTGTCTAGAGACTTTTGGATGAAGGACGAAAACTGTAAGGAGTGCTTCATTTGCCAAAGACCATTTACGACTTGGAGGCGAAAACATCATTGCCGTAAGCCTCGCAATTCCCTTGCTCATACCTGGAGAGTAACACTAATTCTGTTTTAGGCACGTGCGGGCAAATCTTTTGCTCCAAATGTACAACCCTCGTTGATGGTGACAAGTTTGGACATAATGGCAACATGCGAGTGTGCATCAACCCATGCCTTCAAATAATCGAAAACTACCAAGATGATGATAGCTCCGGAACGGAAGCAAACTATTCTTTCAAGCCAAGCAGAAGAGCTCCCTCGAGCAATACTCCTAAAACACCGAAACTCGGCCGCCCAAAGCCCGGAGTATACGATTCTCAAACTACAACTCCAAAAAAGCGACCAAACCGTATTGGTAATAGGCAGGGGGTTTCCATGGACTACGATAATTCTGCTGTTGCCAATCAAAGTCGTCCGGGTAGTGCAAGATCTATGCGTCGACCTATCAGCTCGTATAATCTACTTCAACAAGGACAGCTGCCTGGTACACCGGTTTCTCGTCACCAACACACGAAGTCATTGAACAGATGGTCGATATTTAGTCAGCTCCAAAGCCCTGATGTGAATAACGAAGATCATCGTGCACCTTTCCAAGATCCATCTGATGACACTTTCAAACCTTCTATCAACGACAGTATTATTGATCCTGAGCTTGCACCCTATATGAGTGATGAAGATGCGGACGGCGAAGAAGAGCCCATGGGCATTTTCGCCACCATAGCCCCGAAATTCCAGAGTCCCCAAGAAGATGAAATGCTCAGACAAATCTCTGCGAACGCAAATGCTCTATCGAGCACTTTTGCTGAAGGAAATGGTGGTCCAAGCGAAATCAAGGCTATCAAACCTCCAATGCGTCACAAAAAGACTGTGTCGATATCGGCACCTCTACCTCAGGTTAACGCACGAATGCATCCCCTGCCACTTCCTTCTGGTGTACCCTATCAAGGACATAGGAGAAGAAAATCCGGATATAGCATGGGCCCTCAAAATCCTCTACTATCATCCAATTATCTCTCCATCCTTCAAAAGTCCAACAATAAGCAGTTCCTCATCCAGGGCAACAGGAACTCGTTCGGAGCCCTGCTGGGCGCGCCTCAGCTTGAGCCTGGGTTTGTCAAGCAGCTTAAGCCAAAGGTCGAATTAAACCCAGCTTCCCTTGAGCATGTCAAGCGGTTGCTCTATCAAATGCTTGAGGCTGCCAAAATCGACAACATAAAGTCTTGGGAATCTGCGTTGTTGCCTGCCATCTTCAAATGCACGGATGAAGTCAAACCGGACGTTCGCAATGGGGAATCGATCGATCTTCGACACTTTTGCAAGATCAAAAGAATAGCCGGCGGCAAGCCAAGCGATACTCACTATGTCAGCGGCGTCGTATTCACTAAGAACCTAGCACTCAAGTCGATGCGAAGGTCGATATCACAGCCTCGGATCGCAGTCGTCGCTTTCCCCGTGGAGTATCATCGTGGCCACCAAACCCATTTCATGAGCTTGGAACCAGTGATCGCTCAAGAGAAGGAATTCCTCCGCAATATGGTCAACAGAATTCTGTCACTCCATCCTACAATCGTACTCGTGGAGAGAGACGTTAGCGGTCTGGCACTCGAGTATCTCAGACAACACAACATCGCTGTAGCTATGCGTGTCAAACCAAGCGTGATTGAAGCTGTGGCCCGCTGCGCCCAAGCAGATATCATCATGTCCGCTGAGGAAACAGCATTCAGATCGCACCGGGTTGGGAAATGCCTGTCTTTTGATGTCAAGACGTATGCTCATAAGGATATTACTACGACTAGCCATCGGAGAACTTACATGTATTTCTCAGGGTGCAAGAGTGATCTTGGCTGTACGATTGTCCTTCGAGGTGGGAATGCATCAACCCTAGCAAAGATCAAGCGGATTACGGAGTTTATGGTTTATGCCGTCTACAATATGAAGTTGGAGACGTGTTTGATGCAGGAGCAGGGTGCAATCATTCCTGCTTCCATCCCTGAAGGCTCACTTGAACGGAGTGCGACTTTGAGACCGGATAGGCACCCTGAAAGAGCGAACACTGAAGTGTCAAATACAATTATTATGGATGCACCAGGCGAACCTAAGGATGCTAATATTATTGTCTCAGCAGAGATTTCGGAGGAGCCGGTTGCTATGGATGAGAAGACTGAGTTGAAAGAGTGCGAGGAGCCTAAAGCAGATGATACTCCTACTGAGAAAAGCCCCGATGGCGAAAAGCAAAGATCGCTATCACAATCTGCGAAACTCATTCCGGATTCTTCTGAAGACTATCCCGATGACCTACCAGCTCCCAACTACTACAGCGAATACGTCAAGGAGCACGAAGATAAGATCTTATCCGTCTCACCTTTCATCAAGTTCGCCCAACCGCATCTCCTCATGAGAGCCCGCGATTTTGAGCGAAGATTAGAATTTCTCAAACGACAAATCAAGCAGACGTCCGCCGAGGATCCCGAAAAACGGGGTGACACAGCCGATGAGATGTTTGAGCTCATCACGCCGGAGATGCTTCACGGACAATTCGCCAGTAAGAGCCACAAGTTGAACGAGCTAGTCCGCGCGGTTCACGAAGCGGAATACGACAAAGTTCTGTTTATCTACGAAACTCAGAAAAAGCAATGGGAAAACTATCTTGCGCAGAACGAGGATTTGTTTGACCCGCTTGAGCATCAGCGGATAGTTATGCTGTACAGTATGATTAGCACGGACACGTCGATTCCCTGCCGTGGGCCAGAAATGATACTCTTCGAGTATTACAATGATCAGCACGACGAGACGGAGTATAGAGAAAGAGACTACTTCAGGGAAGCTGACTGTACATTGGGACAATACATTCACGACTTGATCACGACAAGAGAATACCTCTGCGATACTGGATGTACCAAACGAATGATGGAGCATCATCGATCGTACGTACACGGAGATGCGAGAATCAGCGTGCACGTGGAGGAACACAAGTGCCCTATTGACGCCGAAGAGGATGAGATTATGATATGGAGCACTTGCAAGATCTGCACCGACAAACCGCCGACAAAACCAACGATTATGAGCGATTCCACGTGGAGATACTCTCTAGGGAAGTTTTTCGAGACCTCATTCTGGAGCACTGGTCTTCAAACTACGATGGAGGGGTGCACGCATGACCTGCACCGTGAGCATATACGCTACTTTGGTATGGACAATTACGCGGTACGAGTTGAATACCTTCCCATTGACCTGATGGAGGTGATTGTTCCTCGTCCAAAGGTCACATGGAAACCTGAAATTGATCTAAAGATGAAGAATGAAATATATCACACGATGAACCAAAAGATCAATCGATACTGGGATTCAGTGGTGCAACGCTTGAAGAGCATCAACGTTGAAACTGTAGCGCCGGAAAATCTTGAAGCATGCAAGACCGAGATCAATTCTCTTCTAATAAGAGCTGAGGAGGAGCGTACTTGGTTGGTCATGAAGCTCCAAGAGAAGTATACGGACTCGAGATACTATGAGGTCATACCGTTAAACAGAGCCATGAGAGCTTTGCAGGAACGGGTCTCCGATTGGGATAACGAGTTTACCGATTTCTACGAGAAATTCTTCCCATCTGAGAAGGATATCACGAGGATGGCAACGGCACAGTTGAAAAAGTTGTTCTTGGATAGAAGTTCCACTGCGAGCTCTGTGCCAACGGATACGGAGTCTACTACTACGGCAGATAAGGAATCTATACAGTCCGTGATTATGGATGATGGATCTGGAGTTTCACCTACCAATGTCAGAAGACCGTCGCAGATGAGTCACGAGCACGCGCAAGAAGTTTTGACATCAGTAGTGGAGGACGAGAAGGGACACGCACCGGAGGAAGGCGAGTCTAGGCAGAATAGCGTCTCTGAGGCCAGTGGGAACCCAGCCGACTCGACAGAACTCAAACCGGAGAGTGAAGCGGATGGAGGAACGGAAAATACCGGACATGATGATGCTAGTGTACACGGAACCTCTCCGGAACCACCCTCGAGTCCGGAGATGACGAGGGCAAATTCGCTGTCGGCTAGTGTCGCTACAATGCCTTCTGTCACCGATGAATCTTCGGTTCCAATCAGTCCTGCTAATAGCAGTCCTACACTCGAGCGTCATCCTGCTCCAGAACAACCTAGAAAGGAGAGCTCGGAGCAGTCCTTGACTTCACCCGCCGAAAGTAGCCAGAAGCTGGATAACCCCCAACCGCAGCAGAAGGAAAGGGGGAAGAAGCCGAGGGAGTCTAATGATACTGCCTCATCGAGCGACGCCGCTACTCCGGCGCCGCCGTCTGCCATTCCCGTTCTATCTAAAAGCGCCGCCGCACAAAAGCGGAAGGGACCGTCTCCTATCCCTCCTGGCCGTAATCCTGGTCCTTACGGAGCCGGAAGAACATCCGCCAATGCTTCCACGATATCATCAACCTCAACCACTCGTGGCCTGGGTCTCGGTCTATCCATGCGCCCTACCGATCCTCTTAGGAAGAAGAGCGACAAGGGCAAGAGACTCCAAAAGCCACAACCAGAACCCAAGTCCGAGCGCCAAAAACAAGAGAAAGTCAAAATATCAGACCGTATGAGACATGTAACAACGAGTCTGACAGGAAAAAATAAGCAAACACAGCTGCCCATTCCTCGTTCTCACCCGATCATCCCCGTTGGATCTTCCGGACCTCGAGTTTCTAATCTAGCAAAGAGGTTCGAGGAACTCAGCCGTGAGTTCCAACGGGAGCGGGAGAATAACGAGAGAAAGACGTTGGCGAATCGGCGATCTCGTGCGTTCCCTGTTGTGTCGATGAATCCCATGGTGGAAGTGTTTAGGGATATCGAACAGGCTGCGCAAGAGGTTTCAGACGATGAGATTGATGATTTGTCGGTTCCAGAACCAAAAAAGGTGCCCGTGCCAGAGTCGAACAAGATTGCAAAGAATATGAACGCTATCCAACACACGAAGCCGAGTGAGGAGATCCAGGCAGAGAACGCGCAGTCAGAACCAGCTCCTGAGACGAAGGAAGAGGGGTCTACCACGAAGCCGGAGAGTCCAACTGCTGAGGAAACAGCAGGTGAAACCAGTGGCGAAGCCAGACCGAAGGCTGAGAATGAAGTCGAAGCGAGCGATACGGAGATGTCACTTGTTAGTGATAGTGAATCCTCCAAGATATTATCTGCGGTCGCCGAAGTCCTCAAAGCCCCCGACGTCTCTGATGAGATGAAGGCCGAAGTCGAAGCAGGTTTGCAGCGAAGCGAACGGTCATCTCTGATGAGGTTGCTCACAAACTTTTGGTCCGAACGATCCGCTAGCGGTTGGAGTGCTCTAGAATACCCGCTCATGGCGTCCGACCACGTCTTTATCGACTCGGATGTCATCGTTCGTGAGGATGAACCTAGTTCCTTGATCGCGTTCACGTTGGGAATGCCAGCATACACTCAAATGTTGGAAAAGCTAAGGACGGATGCGATGAACAGTCTCGAGAGCTCCGTCGGGACTCTAATCCACGAAGGAACGACACACCATCATCACCAACATTCAAGCGAGTTCGATCATGCAGTACAACGGTCACTGCTCAGGGAGACTGGAACACATCTCAGGTACCAGTTCCCCAAGGGCAATGCGAGAATGTACTGTAAGGTCTTCTTCGCAGAGCAGTTTGATGCCCTGCGTAGGAACTGTGGCGTGGCCGACCGATTCATCGAGTCCCTTTCCAGGTGCGTCAAGTGGGATTCCAAGGGCGGCAAGACCAAATCCGTGTTTCTCAAGACGCTGGATGATCGTATCATTCTCAAACAACTGTCGCAGATTGAGACCGCGGCATTTTTGAAATTCGCGCCGTCGTACTTTCACATCATGTCGGAGGCACTGTTTCACGAGCTCCCGACGGCCATTGCGAAGATGCTGGGATTCTTTACGATTTACATCAAAAACCCGAATACTGGTACAGAATTAAGATGGGATTTGCTTGTTATGGAGAACTTGTTTTATGACCGTAAGATGTCGAGGGTGAGTGAACACTTTGCGGTTGGGTTTGTGCGGCAAAATGCTAACGCGAGCGAATTCAGACATTCGACCTCAAAGGCTCAATGCGGAACCGCTACGTTCAAGAAACCGGCGAGCAAAACGAGGTTCTTCTGGACGAAAACATGGTTGACTATATTTGGAAAAACCCTCTTTTCGTCCGAGAACACTCCAAGAAGCTCCTCCGCGCTAGCTTGTGGAATGATACTCTATTCTTGGAACGAAATCAGGTTATGGATTACTCACTCATGGTGGGAATTGACGACCAGAGAAAGGAGTTGGTTATTGGTCTTATCGGTACGTAAAACCCGCAGCGTTTCTCAGATCTTACTGTGCCAGCCTTTTTTGCTTCGCAAACAGGAAATATGATTTATGCCTAACAACTCTTTTCTTTTGGCACAGATTGCGTGAGAACATATACTTTCGACAAAAAAATCGAGAATTATATCAAGTCGACAGGCATCGCTGGTGGCCGGAATAAACCAACCATAACGAGTCCGAAAGAGTACAAGAGGCGGTTCAGAGAGGCTATGGAGCGTTATGTGCTCGAGGCGCCAAAGTACGTTATCCCTGCTGCAAACCCCACAAAAGCGAAGGCGATAAACTGCCTTCTAAGGCAGGCAGGCAGACAAGCCGCAGCGCTTTTGTAACAAAAAGTTGCATTTGCTAACCAATGTCGTTTTTCGATGTGAATTATAGCTGTTGGAGGCAGCCTAGAGTTACCTGGCTCAACCCTGTCGGGATCCCGTTTGCTGCGAAGAAACAAATCGAGGAGGCTCAGAAGGAGAGTGTCGTTTGAGGCAGCTCCGGGGTCCGTTTGAGATGTCTCTTTACATAATACAACACGAACATAAGCACAACCGTTAGGAACTTTTTACTTGTGCTTTTCCATTTTTTCTATATGAATTAAATTCGACTATTATTTTGTACGACACGGCCTACGAAATAAGCTGTAAGAGGTGCTGGGGTGCCCGCCGTTGAGGTTTTTTTTTTTTTGGCTGATGGAGAAGTTTTTACAAATCTTATCCCCTTGCATTGCATCCAACCCGGTTTTTTGGGTGAACATTTGGTACATTTAGGTTTTACCCGAGATGATGGATTATCAAGGTGGAGCTATTCAGCTTACACAGCATCTACCGATAATGTTTTTCTGACAGGAATAATTTTGTTTGGTTTCTTACGAGGCTTTTAGCGAGGTGTTTTTTGGGGGAAAGGAGCAAGCAGGTTATTTTAGGCGGGCACAGAAGGTCTTTGTCATCTTTGTGGATTTTCTTTTTGTATAGTATTGCTTTTGAACATGGCTTTCTATAAGCTCAGCCGTTGAATAAAAATGGAAAAACCCTGGGGTGATATGGGTTTAATGAACGTTTGGTAATACTTGATCGATAAGAGTGTTCGGTCAGCATTTTGAACCGCGAACGTGTGGTTCCATGGATTCGATGCTTTTGGTATAAGTGGCGTGCTATACAGTTGACGACGGCCGGCCGGCCGAGACGTATATAGTATAGGAAGGTTGAATAGCAGGAGTCATTATCATATCATTCATCGACGGATAGCAACCCGAGCTGTTGGTGACTACTACATGTTACCGTACGCATGTGTTTAGTACTTAGCTTAATAATGTATGTGGTCTTATACTCACTGCACTTACCTTTTATGTCTCTAATTGTTTGCTTAATTTACGTGTAATATAATCTTCAAAAACCCTCCACAGGTGATCATTATCGTTATAGGAAAGCTAGCTTTGAGACGGCAAAGGGGCTTACTAGTACTAGTATACTCGCCGGCTATTCTATCCTTTTTTTTTTCCTTCTTCTTAAAGAGTGGAAGGAAGTATTGTTCGGGGTATAGTAGTTCCAGATGCTTCTGTTTCCTAACGAACTTATTGGCGATAAGACATATATAAAACACGGAATGAGATGACGCGATATAATATGTAAGTTATATCGAGCTAGCTAGCTCACATGCATGTTCTCAATGTAATGTGTACTCGGGGTTATATGTTCCGGATTGCTACGCTTTTTTTTTTTTTTTTTTTTTTTTTTTTTGATGATGATTTGAATATATTAATACCAGATAGGAATAGTATGATAGTGTTAAACTTAAATCAGAAGATCTTAATTTAAGGGGTGCCCGGGTGTCTCCTGGGCCGGTAGACGGGAGTACCGTCGACGTCTATGATGATTTCTTAAATATACTTAAGTGTGTATCCCGGATCATGACGGTTAGTTCGGGGCGGGGGGAGCTATACCGCTTCAATATGATATTTGAGACATGGCTTAAAAAAAAAGGCCAGGCGGTGTCCTGATTGCTCATGCATGAGTCGAGAGGAGGATGGTGTATTACGGTTCGGTTGGTGATTGATATTTTACATATATCTACTTAAGTAAGCATGTATCAGGCCCGTCTACGGCCGGAGCGTGGAGATAAAGAAGTGGTCATTCGGAATCAACAGATGACTTGATATCCTCCTTTTTGAAATTTGCCGCTTAAGTTGCGTTTGATTATCTAAGGTTGCAGCAGGTTAAAAGATGCCGACGCTTCGATGGTCTACTTTTGATATTAGTACTGGAGTTTAGCATGCATGACATGTATATGACACCTTTTTGGATGATGGTATGATAATTGATTATTGGTTCCGGTCATACTTTGGACAAAAGATGTGCAAGGTACCTACGTGCTCGTCTCTAGCCTATACTAAACTAGGATTTTAAAGATTCTGTGGGTTGGGTACAGCGTAGTGTATGGATAGTCTATTCGGTGATATTAGAATAGATGATATTTGAGAATTGATTTTTTTTTTTTTTTGAGAAGTGTGGCATGGTGGTGGTGGTGATCTTACGTTTACATGCAATTATAGAGTGGCTGAGGCGATGTTTTTCAGAAGTAAAGCCTCACTTGACCAGCCCATGTATTATTTAACCTTACATAAGTGCTTATTTGATTATTTGGTTCCCTGAGCGAATCGCTATAGCGCTAGCCTGCAGCTCGTAGACCGGCTGAAAATATTCATCTAGCTAGACCTCGTTATTGCCGATAATGTATATGGGTATGTGCGGCCGGTGGAGAGAGGACCGAGTTATAACGTTACGTATACAATAGCAACAGTGAGATATATCACGGCCCTCTTTTTTTTTTTTCATTTTTGACAAATATCGTATGCAAGAACGCGTTAACGGGGGGGCCTGTAGTCCAACCATATTTGATGACATAACATGAATTTGTGTATCCACGGCACAACCCCCATTGGTATGTACCATGGTGTGAATATTCGAATAAAGTATGGAGAGGTAAGAGATTGGCAGTTAGGCAATCACCATCATGCACGAGCGAGGCTAAGGCTACCAAATCGAACGGAAACAACGTTGGAAGGTAGCTCACAGCAACAATTGCAATCCAATGCAATGAAAAAAAAAAAAAAAAAGACTACTGCCTCCCTTCAAACTTCCAAGCCAACCGTGTGTTACATCTACGGGTGAACATTTTCGGACACCGGACCGGAGTCTGAATTCGAACGGGTAGGATAAAGAACTTGAAAGAAATTTTTAAAATATCAACAGCTAGCTAGCTAGAATAATACTAGCTTCGAGGGACCTTCCTCCGTTCGATCACGAAATAGAGGATCGAAAACGTACCGACGATGAAGAAAAAAGGGTAAGTGTTATCATTTTTCGTCAGTGTGAGACCTATTTACCCGGTCATACGGAAACTCGATACCAGTTTTTATGCAAATCACGGGGAGGTGAATGAATATTCAGCTTGTGTCGTAAAGATCGTAAAAGTGAGGGGGTTGCTATGCGTGTAATTCACATATGTACATATTATGTATGTATTCTAATGTAGTATATTGCATATTGTAATTTCGTTTAATATTTCTGCATATCATCAGCTAGTACATACTTAGCTGCTAGGTAGCTCCGGCCAGTCCGCTGATGGGATTTTCTTACGTCTCTCTACGCATTGATGGTAAGGCGGTGGTTGAACACGAATCCCACTGGTACCAAGGAAATCCGAAATGGTGGAGCTGCTATTTTGGGATACGTCGTGTCCAGACTATTTTTTTGCTTTGTCAATGCAGTGTTTTTTTTTTTTTTATTTTTCTTTCTTTCTTGGAGTTGTTGGAGGCAATTGGTTGGATCCATTGGGGGTTTCGATTCCAAAGCCCTGTTTTCTGGGTGGCTGTCAAAATAACTTCACTAACTTTACGGGGCCGGGGGACGCTCAAGCGAGCAAATCAACGGGCTGGAATCATAGTGCTGCTTTCTGGGGGAACGGCCGCACCAAATTTCCATATTCGCGCGCTTCTTGGGTTTCTTCTGGCGGTAAACCAAAAAAAAAAAAAAACCATTTAATGGCGGGTGGCTAAGTAATTAATGAGCATACTACTCCGTATGTATATTGCTGCTGCTGTCAAGATTCCGAGATTTCAAAGAGGTTGATCAAACAACTTAAGACGTGGGTTAAGCATCTCCTTGGATAATCTCCTGCGAATCATATCATTTACAGAGGAATGTGCAGGTAATTAAGCACTTAATTGAGTATATTCAATGAGCTCTGATCTTGGATTCTCGGAGAATAATAAGGGTTCCATTTCGGGACGTTCAATTGAACCAATTAATTGATTGATGCGTCCTTTGATGCAAGGTGCTTTTGCTTGTGATTACGCTATATATACCACCTTTTTATTTATTTATATATCATCAATGAAATTAAACTCAAGATCTTTTTAATTTTTTCACGCTTCGATGGATCCCATGGAATCCAGGGAGGGAGACTGGATGTGCCGGTTACATTAATCACTGGTTACATGCTTTAATGGTGCGATGTACCCGGTACCTATAATATAATTAAGTATCTACCATATATCTTTCGGTTACTATATATATACGAAAATCCGGAATCGCAATGGTATAAATCGTGTGATCTTGGCCTTCCCGTGAGCTAAAGGAAACTAAGCTATGAGAAATCAGAGGGGGTTCCGTTCCAAGCAATTTGGCTCTGAATATATTGAATATATAATATCTTGTAATATAATATTTGATGACTGAAATGTGGACTGGACCGTCTCGTCCAATCATACCGACGCATTGGTTGGGAATTGGGCAAGTGGAGCCTTCTTTTGGGGTCCCGATGGGTATGGCATCATTTCGGCATCGGAAGGACTTGATTTTGCCCCAACCTACTTAAGTATACTACATTGTATGCACGTATTCCAAACATTTCGATCCACTTGGGATCGACGGGGGTGGAGAATTTGGTATGCGGACTAGAAAGCTCTTTGAATGATATCGAAGGATGAGCGAGTCCTCTTCATCAATCCATTCTTGAGTGGGGATATACTGGTACAGCAAGGGTCACGGGCTTCAGTTTACCAATTTTTGGGTTCGAATTGAAAGAAATATTCTTGTTTATACCGGTATAAGCGTCGTGCATTTGATTATAGATTGCTTGCATTAATCTTGGGGGTTTTAGTTGTGGTATGTTGGAGGCTCTAGAAGGGTAGATTATCCGGCGAGATATCGCGGGAGGTTATAAATTTTTTTTTTTTTTTTTTTTACTTCCCGCCTTCTAATTTTCCAAGATTTGTTTCTTGCAGAATTGAGCAGACGAATATAATATGCTTTCGGAGAGTCCTTTCTGATCGCGCGTCTACCGACTTGCATGTGCATATAATGCAAGTGTGTGAGCAGAGGCATAACGAATTACGTCTTGAGAAACCCGTGGAAGGTCAGGACTCGGGTTCAGCGGAGGGTGTTTTGGAAACTGGTGCCGCTTAAACCCTCCACGGGCTCGGTTCCAACTGAAAATCGGGTTGACCAGTAAGAAACGCTAGACGGCCTGGGGAATATCGTCGCGAGATGAAGGGAACAAAAAATAAAGTGGCCCAGAGACAGATGTATTTTTGACCTAGCGGCATGAAAAACCATCTAGTATACGCACTAATGTAAAATTCTCGAAAAATCTGGAGGCTCTCTCTCTCTCTCTCTCTCTCTCAGAGAAGCAAGGGCGCACCCTGGTCTTGGAAGAATCGAGGTCTGAGATTACCTTCTGCATTGATGCCAAATATTAATAGAGAGTCTGCAAACTGTGCATCGCAAGAATTATTTTGGGGTACACAGGAAAAGCACTAAAGAAGAACCGATCTATGAGGAGATCAGATCCAAAAAAAGGAGAATTACGTACAGGGAGTCTGCAGGCCTTCTTCCGCTCCTCTTGTCACAGTTGACGTCTGTAGTAGACGGTACAGCGTATGGGCGGGCGGCATTTGGGGGAAATCTGGGTGCTTGTTGGAGCTTTGGTGGCCAGGGGCCAATAGCAGGATGGAATCGAATCCCATCCTTTGGTCATTTGAACTGCAGTGCGTAAGTAGTACTCCGTACATGTAAACATGTTAAAGCACGCCTCCTTCCTCCGACATGGGTCCGATTAATTGCTGCTATTGTTATGTTACTTCTGCATTCCTTTGGTCGTTAATGCTGCTCTTCGCCTCCCAGGGGGCCCCACACACCCGTCCCAGACGGTGGGATGGAAGGGCAGCAGGCAAGGCTCGATTTCTGGGGCTCTCTTTTTTTTGCTTACATAGGAGGCTAAAGGTGTCTGAAGCAGCGCCGGGCAGGGTTCGAGTTAGGCAAGTGTATCAGTTCGCTCTTGGTCGAAAGGGAGGACCCTCAATAACCATGTTTTCTTTTTGTCCGAGGGGGCGGAACAGCCTTCGAGTTACGGAGACGTATAGGAAAAAAACAGATTAATTGAGATTATTACCGGATGGGAGTACAGACAGACACAATAAGGAAATATATATGGTATATTATTATTAACTGCTTAGAAGTGTATATATCATCTTTCTTAGTTTGGTTGTATGTTATTTCGGAGGAAACATAAAGACGAAGGGATGCCCCTCCCACTAAACCCGTCCGTTCACCGTTTTCATCTCATCTCTCATCTTTCAAAAATCCCCCTCCTCTGCTCTAGATTTAAGTACTTAAGTACTTAAGTATATACATTATTAGACTCGAAGTCTAGTCCATCGTATATACTTACTACTATTACACACTCAAAATTTAAAACCGATTATTTCCACAAAAAGTATAAAAAGAGAATAGTCTAGAACACCGGTTGTTCCTATTCACCTACTAGCTTGGGCTCGATTGTGTTTTTTCGTGACCACGTTTGACTCAATCAACCAATCCATTCGACCTTTTGAAATAAATATACCCGGGTCATTCCTTCATACATTCGTTGATTCATTCGCACATTAAAATCCAGTCACGAAAAACACACGTACGTTCGTCTGGTCTGGAACGCAACCCACCCCAGTTTTATACCGCTTTCGTCAACCTGCAGGACGAGAAGGATCCTACTATTTCATTACTTGGGCTTGGTCCTCCACCCTTCCATTCATTCATCCTTTACTCACATTTATAAGACTATTTCTTGCCTGGAAACGACGAACGCGCGTGTCTTAAGTTGCATATTTTCCCATCTCATCGTCATACCCTACCTCCCCCTCGCATTACAATTAAAACACAAGTAGGATCAGATCTTATATATATAAGATATATAAGAATACAAGAAAACATATAAACCATGGAGTACTCCACTCGTCGACCAGCTCTCCCTTCTCTCCTCAACCAACAACGTCGCTCCTCTGTACCCCGACTCTCAATCATCGTCAAGGACTCGCGCTTCCCGGACACCAAGCATCTGATCTCTCCAATCTCTCCAATCTCCTCCCCACGCGGCAGATCGAAAAACATTGCCACCGTGGTGGTTATGTCCCCGCGTCTCTTCTCGCCTGCAAAGACTCCAACCAAGATTCTATCACCGGTCAGCTCTCGTCGCGGTAGCGAAGAGTCATCCTCCAGTCGCCGAGCATCTCGAACATCAATCAGCATGGGTTCCAATCGACGAAGGGAAAGCATTATCTACAGGAACGAGCAGGAATATGACTCTGCGACCGCTATAGTTGAAAGAAAAGTTACACCCGAAGATACTCCCATGGAGGAGGACTTCCCCTCCACCTCGGGTTCGGTCGCTCCTATGGTCACCAAAGTCAGAGCGTACTCAATCGCGACACTGAAATCCAGACGGCGGACAACACGAAATCCTTGCCTGCAAGAACAAGCACCGATAATGGTCGCCGGCCCCAGAAGACGGTCCAGCATCGTCGTCGTTCACAACTGCTCGCCGGCCGCCTCTGCCCAGCGGGAATTCTCAGAGATGCCAGAGGAGAGCGAAGATGAGGCTTGAAGTAATACAGCAATTCACACCTCTTTCGAATTTCCGACCGCTTTTTCACGACCTTTTTTCACATAACTTTCTTTCATTGTACATACGACCTTCTCATGCAACCTGGGTGGATCAATCAATCATCTTCGATAACTCTTTTGCTTTTCTGGTGTTTATATCGTATACATGGCCTAGGTAGAACGGATCACTGGGCCGGGGTTGGGGATTCTCTTTCGTGGGGTGGTGTCACTTTTGGATTTTCGCTCGGACTCTCTTACATTCACGCTTTTAATTCATGACCTTTTTTTTTTCACGACCTTACTTTCTGTATCATACCTTCCTCCTTCTCACGACCTTTGAATGTCACCGGTGTTTATATTTGTTTTGTTTTTTCTTTTAGCTCAAAAGGAGTTTATGAAAAGGAGTTTCTAACGGGTTCACATCTTTTTTTTCTTTCCTTTTTAGTTTTCTTTTTCTTTTTTTTTTTTGTCACTACTCAAGTCTGTCTTGATGTTAAATATTTGCATGTCTGTTTTTTCGGTATGAGAAATCTACAAAAAACAACCGTCTTGACGATGCGAATGAAATGAAAATGAAAAATTTCATACGACAAAAAACTTGATAATAATGGGTGCATCACACCGTCCCGTCCATTCCGTAGACCTATAGCTCGGCAAGTCCGCTTTGACGTCAAAAATAATTCAAATCTTTTTTGTCCTACCTACGGAGAAAAAAAAAAACATTTTGGGCGGGAGATCCAGCCAAATCACTACACCCTGGTCCCGTTTCTACCGTGCATGAAGTGTACACTTAGGCGTTCAAATTCTTTCCATGTTGAAACGGAGTTCCCAACGTTACGTTCGTTACTGCCAAAAAGTACGAGCAATACGTACGTCCACTGAAAACGTTTAAAACCCTCAGCGGTGTTGTCCAGTTAGCATACATATGATGTTGTACGACCAACCTATACAGAATACAGAGCCAACGAGTGTTTAACATGCAACATTGTAAAGTACCATAATGCAAATATGAGTGTTTGAAATGTATTGGATGGCCATATGCATGCATGGCTCACTTCAAAATTTAAAATCCTAGGAAGAGAAAAAAGAACAGAAAGAAAGGGCTTAGATCAGCTCAGCCCGACCGTACTACTGCAGACGTTAATCGTTATTTGTTTCGACGGGGCCATGTGCATGTATATGTATGCGCTCTCGTTCGTTTAAAAACTCTTGTTGATATGGCGTATTGTTCGTCTACTTGAAACACGTCTGCGACTCTGTCACGAACCCCACGGGTATCCCGGTTAACCCTGAATCGATCGAGCGGATTCGAAACTTTTATTATAATATTATTTCGCAACTTGCAAAAAGGGTAAATATAATACGTAGTTGGTATGCATATTATATTATTGTATCGATGATGAACTACATTAATGTAGGGTTTGTGATTGGTGAATCCAAGGATATCCGGATTTTGAATATCTGGAATAGATCTAGAGGGAAACCAGGAGAACTGGCGTGCTTTGTGCGTGCTTCGCTTCGTTAGCTTTGGGTTTGGAACCTTTGAATATAGGATTTTTTCTCAAACTTGTCTTTGGAGTATTTGATCGGTCTAGGCTTAGACATATGCATCCAGGTGATTCCTATCTCTGTCTCGGTTACTTTTATTCTACGGAACTTTTTTTAATTTATTCTCAAATAAATTTTTTTTTTTTTTTTTTTTTTGATGTCATCTCTTAGCTTGTGCAATTGAGATGCCTCATAAAATCCAGTGCCGCATATGTGGCAGACTAATTTGTATTTATAACACGTCAACACATAAACGTCGAATTTGGAACCATGGTTAACATTCCGCGAGTACATCGTGAGAGTACAAGTGATGACGAGTTTTGAAATTTTAGCTTTCCCACTCCTGTCTCGGTTAGAATAGGTTAGAACAGACGTATTCTAGTGTCACGTCTTCCTAGCTAGATTATAGGTTCCAGATAACTATTTTAACAATAGACAAATTCCGAAACCCCCTTTTCTTAATCGATAAAATCTACTATAGCTAGCTATAATTCCCTCCCTGGGATCCCCGAGACGGGATCGAATGACCCTATTTCTTGTTAGTGCTTTCGATACTGTTTAGTGGTAACGGAGAGGCTAAACCAGTAGTAGCGAGGGCGATATGATCATGCACTGATGGCGTTTACTGTCAATGTGACTAACGGGGCGTTATGCCGCAGCTCGAACTGTGCTAAACTAGAGATGAGTCGGCCTCATGCCTACACGACCACATAAGCAAAACTTTCTTCACAATCTCACGTTAGAAGGATATACCGAGTAGTTGCTAGTCGCTCACCGAACTCTTCACTGACTCTAAGAGTAAAGAGCCAGGGTCCTAAATTATTGAGTAACCCCTTAAAAGGTAAAGCCGTTTATTCCGGCTATGAGACTCTCTCTCTGTGTGTGCCTGGAAGCTAGTCTTGTATTGACGCTTCGGCAGTGAGGCCCTGGAAGCCTAGATACTGTTTATGGTGATACGAATACTACGGAGCTCGGAAGAATTCAAACATAGCTAAACCACCTTTTTCTCGTTGATATGGTCTCGTCTCGTGGTGACGTCTATGCCCGTGCTTGGTACTTGCAATCAAATGCGATTTGGGTTACAGTATTAATATTAACATAATATATACTATGGTTTATGCGGGAATGATTATAGACTAGCACTTGCTATCATGACGGATAAAAATGTGCAGCATAGATATCCTATCTCGCTTCCGTAATGGGAAAGCGAAAGTAAGTATCTATAAATCGATGGAATAAACTAGGCTGGCAAATATAGCGAGCCCTTTAAAATTGGGGACCAGGTTTGATGTCCCCATGAATTGTCAACTGTTACTTGTGCGAATACGTACTCTAGTCTAGTCTTGCGTGTGTCATGGTGGGTTGGGGAGCATAATACCCGTTGCAAGTGTCCAAATCGTCGTCATACATACCTACGTATTTTAATTGTAATGTTTCCGCGTAACATGTTTACGAAACCATCGATCGGGGGGGTAATAAAGTAGAACACAAGTGGGATAACGTATTCCAGCACTGTCTCGCAAGCCAGATGCCGTTCTGGTAGATGATAACCTGTCAACAACAAAGATTTGAGGTCGTTTATCTTATTCATGTAGATGACTCAGTAAAACCTAGGAGGTGCCTGGGTTCCTGTGATACTATAGTTGAGGATACCTCCCACAGGAATCGGAGCTCTGCAAAAATCTTGGACCGTGAGTTCATAGGTTCCGAGACAAAGAGCATCGAAGACTCACAGTTTTGTCTCGAACCCTGTCGCTCATATTATTGCATCCGAGGCCACGTTTCTGCCAAGGTTCGAGCATATACGTCTACACCGTGAATCAAGCGGGAGTTAAATTCCTAGGTGTATCCAGTAGCAGCGACCCCGGCTCGGAGCCATCTAGGACCTTCTAGGGGAAACCTCGTTTGAATGGTCAGTAATCTCATTGTATCGTTATGGCGCATCTTTATCGATAGCGATTTCGGGTGGGGAAATTGCGGTTTTGGTCTCTTGACGAATACGGTTATGCGCAATCGGAACATCTGTGGACGAGACTCGAGTCGCGAGTGTTGTTGCTGTTGGAAAATCTCCAAAAGCGCAAAAAGCGAGATGACGAATGAGTCTTGCGAGCCGTCCTGCGAGCCGTCTTTCGAAGAGAACAGGGGTGGAAAGCTATTTTTCCTGTTCTATTGAGATCGTTAAGTCATTCGTCCCATTCCCTGGATGTGAAAGGAAATTGAATTCTGCGTTTTCTCGCTCCCACCCGAGATCTACTTGTATGGCTCATTTTTCTGAATTCGCCTGAAGCGGAACAAGATATGTCTCTAGTTTGGATCGCGCCGATAGGCCGTTCACCGTCAATAGTATACTGCAATGTTGATTGCACATCGATAATCTGCGAAGGTTATTATGACCTTCCAACCCCTCCGAGCCGGAACGATCCCTTTCAGTGCCGTCTGAGTGATAAAACTCGGTCCTCGGGCTAAAAGTTCTGGCGTGTTTACAAGAGACCCTTTAAATTGTCGCTGATATATCGGTCACATTTTGGGAGGGGCTTTTTTCGATTAATCGGTCGGCCGGTGTTGAACGACGTTTAAACCGCAGCCAAGCGTCTTTCTTCCCTCGCCAAGCTAAGGTTGTATGTATATTTTTTCGAAACCACAAGCAAATTCCCAGACTTTATCGTAGCCCTCATGTTTCGGCTATTCCGGTTGATTTAAATTTAAATGGCGTTCAATGGGGGTAAGCTTGTTCAGAAAAGCCGGACGGAAGGCTCTCGACCGACCAACGTCAACGTGACCATGCATCTTGATTCGATTCGATTCTCGCCCAGAGACTTGGTATATGTAGGTCGAACGGCTGGCAGGTTGGGTCGAGAAGTACCAAAGCTTGACAAAGCTTGGCCTGACGTGACATCGCCCGTTCGCCCGAATCACACACTGCTTGGCGATATATGTTGGATTGCATGCAACTCGGACGGCCGGTTCGGTGGCTTAATTTTGAATGTCCTACGAAGAAAGAATTTTTAAACATTGGTAAGCCGTTAGTGGAGAAATCTAAGAGACAGACTTACCAGATGCAAAATTGCGACAAAGATAGGAAATATATAGCGAGGGAAAACAAGTTCTAGAACGCCATTAAGCTTAGCGAAGAAGCCTTGAGGGTCCATAGCGTTGAATGCAATGCATTGATTTTCGCAAATTCTAGCCAACATCTGCAAAACAGTTCGAGTTGTGAGCAATATAATAAAAACATCGAAAATGGCAATCGCATTTGGGGAAACGAACGAGAATTTCGTTAAAACATTTAAAATTCAACTTGGTTAAAATGTATGCATGTTCGAAGCAGGTCTCGGATTGAATACACGTGCGTACCCTGTCCTGGCGTGAAACAGACCAGACAACAGTTTAAGGTTAGCGGATTACCTAATTGATTAAGTAACGTAACGTCTCCTATCTAGATGGCACAAACAAAAAGCTGAGTATTTTCAGTAAACTTCAAGGTATTGGTCTCGCAAGGTACTAGAGGGTACTTACAAATCGAGGTCTTTTACTAGACATAATCCCAAACTACACAATTTCCAAATAGGTGAGTTTCAAGCGGCGACATTCAAGAGTGCAAACCTACGAACATGAACGATGATACAAATCGGTACTTGAAGTACTTAAGTCGTACGCGGATGGATAACCGGTTATAACTAAGTATTTTTTTTACAAAATTTCTTTACGGGCGTGTTATCTATAAACATCGACAGCTGTAGAGTTTTTGGCTTACATCCAAAGTATTCCGTAGAAAACGTATGATCTACAGTGGGGATACATGTATACATTTGTAGCCAACCTTGTTATCTTTGCATTATGACCGCGCGCTGTGATATATCGTTATGTCGTAACGCCCGTGTGCTATAGTATAGAGGTATATATATGTTCTCGATCACTCAAGGCGTTGGAAGTGAGAGTTTGGCATGCTAGACCATGAAATCCTGGGTCGAGCGTTTTCATCTTTTTGGACCTTGCATGGACAGAAGCCATAACCAATTCGAAAACTGCAAAGTGTAACAAAAATAGCATCGGGCCAGAGATACAGCAGATTAATAATCACAGGCGTCGACTCCCATGGCGCATGGCGGGTATACATGTAGCCCGCCGAAGCCTTGGATTAAGTTGGGTTATATGTAACTGCGGTTACGCCACGCACGCGCACATGCCTCCCGCTTACAAGCTTACGGTTACACGCATATATATAGATGGATTTGATTATTCTATTATATCAGAAACCCAGTTAACCCTCTATGCATCGAATAAGAAAAGATGTACTTGTCTATCCACTAATCGATAGACAAAATGTAAGTATGTATGGTTATTATCTCGCTAATCTAACTTTTCTGGACGGGAACTTTAAGTCTAAATAAACTCATGCGAGAAGCGGGAAAGACCCTCTTGATAAAAAACTGAAACAATCTGCATGTAGTCTTAGTCACACTGCTGTTAGGCAACTTTTATATCATTATCGCATCGTATAAAAAATGTAAGAACGGGAAGCATATCCACTTTAGAAACGAAGCTCCGAAGATAATTTGAAACTATTAATTAATTTTTGATTACTTTATATATATAACCCATAGGATGATTTCTTTTAAACTGAAATTCGAATATTCGGCTTCGGGGCAGGGTTTTAATTAAGATCAAGTAATCGGAACAGCCGATTGGGAGTGTGAAGCATCACCGATGTTCCATGCACGTTGGCGGCTGGTTGATAAGGAGGTTATCATTGGCCTGTGCATGTGCATCTGCTGCGACAAATATTAACTTTGCGTAACCCGAGTGGAGCCTGGGTCCCTGCCTATCAGCTACGGAAATCACCATGAACCCTGAGATAACTGAGCTCCTGTCTGTGCTGGCAGATGTATATGCATATGAACCTTTTTTTTTTTTTATAATAAACTTGAAGACAAATATACTTGATTTCGAATATTTCTAGGCTGATTGAGGAGACCTTGGTCATCTGAGAAGATCTTGTGATTTGATTGAGAGAATAGCCTTTCTTTATTCAAGGAACCAACGAGAGATTGAGTGTAAGAATATATATTAATGCTTAGCAGTCCAAGTACCGAAGCAACATCTTACCGCGGTTCCTCAAGCCTCAATAATTGCTCTGATACTCAAATTATACATATCAATCTTGTAACTTGTCAAACGGCGCAGCTGCACCGAAAAGGAGAAAATATCAAAATCAAACCTCTTATCTGCCGTCCGGATAATACTCTAGATTTGATCTTATATCTGCGTGTAAGAGGGAGTCTGACCAACTCACGGATGGCGGAAAATTAATCAAATATGTGACCGGGATCAAAAGGCAGCAATTGTTGAGCCGGGTGTCCGTGGTTTTTTCTATCATCTATTACCCAGCATTTTAAAAAAGTCCTTCGGATTGGCTAAATTCACTGTTCCCTGTACCGGCTAGTGGCTGCCGCCGACTTGCTACAAGAAAAATGCTTATATTGACGTTGAATATAGAGCAGATGCAAAAAAAAAAAGACTTGGGGTTTCACATCCATTGATCACCAAAACACCATACGGGTCACAATACGACTCTCCTCCGGCACAGCAAATAATATTTTATATTGCAGCGCCTTTTCAGGCTGTTCTTCCCATTGGATCAAGAATGCAGTTTCTAGATCTCTCTCAACAGGAAAGGGGAGGTTTCGCGAGGAGTAAGATTTTAGATCAAGAAACGTTTGGCTGGGTTAATTCTGAGATGCCAAAAAGCTAGCGGAGAGAGAGAGTCCTAGGCTATAGGAGCCCTCGGGCCTACTTCCTCTTCCAAAAGCCGACTCGCTCGAACTCGCATATGCTGTGTTGCCGCTACCATGCCGTCAGAAAGAGAGAAAGAGTATTTGAGTGTGCTGACCAAGCTGTTTGCATTCATATTTTCATGCTGCTGCTTGATGTATGTGCCCAATACGATCGTGGCTTTGTTTGGCGATCGAAGGATATGCCCATGTGCCCATATTAGCGTATACTTTGCACGCACGAAGGTCCACAATTCTTTTGTAAGGTGGATCACGGCGGACGAAAATTCCGTACGCGTACGAGAGTCCGAAAAAAAATCAAGAATGAAAGCCATCGCTCTGCACTTTCATTGCAAGTTGCCAGCGTTGCTGCACGGGACAAGCTGTGTGTGAAGATAGGGAATCCCGCCAGAGAGAGAGGAAAATAAGAGAAAAGGTGCGTCAGAAACAGAATTAAAACAACATCCTCATTCGTGCCTACAATTTAGCCGGTTTACATGGCGTATGCCAATGCGGGCCAAATCGAAATTACGCCAACGAGAAGTCTTCTTTCTCGATGGAACAACTTAGCCGAAGGAAAAAAGAAACTTCGGAGGTTGTATTCTTTTTTTTTTTTTTTTTTTTTTTTTTTTTCCTTGGGCGGAGTATATCAAACTTCCTTTTGTCCGACAAACAAAAATGTATGTCGCATGCAGTGAGAAAGTCCCTCTGAGGCACTCCTTTTTAATATTATTCAACCAGCGTGGCTTCGGACAAATGCAAGACTTTATTGGGCTTTCCCATGGAGCGAGAGAAGTATTGAGGGGGAGGTTTCTCCAAAGTCGACTGATTTTGGGCTTTGAAACGATTTTCATTAGTTTTCTCGTATACTTACATGACATACCTGGAGTAGAAAAAATAAAAGTGATCAATCCTTGCTACCAGAAACAAAGTTTTTTTTAAAAAAAATTTATTTTACTATCGTAATCGCTAAAGCGTCCAGCAAAAATTAAACTAAGCTTTTTCGCCCTTTTTTATTTGTGTGAGAGGTTACGGTGACTTTATACCGTTTTCGAGGAAGTTGGGTTTTCGAATCTGCCGTTGGCGCTTTCCGAAAAGCTCATATTGACTCGTCCGGGCAGCTCAGAATCGAAGATCTTGAAACCGTAAGCGGTTGGGGGTAAGTCAGTCAGTACTTACTTACTTACTAGTACATTCATATCACAAAGGGCTGGATCGCCAACCCACGCCGGCCGCGAAAAAGAAAAAAAAGCCTTGCAGACTGCTGTCATCCACTAGCGGTGGGTGTAATATATACACTAGTTGTCCCCATTCCAGGCCTAATATTTGCGGGGGATGCTGCAGGTGGATGGGAGTTTAGAGCGGTACCCCTGCACGACAACCTCCATCCAGCCCAAGATGGTTGACAATTCGGTGAGAAGGGTGGACCTTGCGTTTAGAAACATGTCCAATCTCGGCCCAAGACAGGTCCGTTCGATAGGCATTCGTGACGGTTTCGCGCTCTCCACCTCAGGGTTCTTTTGAACCAAAGCTCCCCCATTTGCGAAGCTCCGGATTCCGTGATTCCAACAAAGTATCTGTGGGTCCAGTTCGCCCAGCCCATGGTTTTCAATTCGCTAGACTGAGAATCGTACGATGGGGCAAGCCTAGTGACCGTCGAGCTTTAGAAATTCTCTGGAGAAAAAAAAAAAAAAAAAAAAAAAGCTGGAGATAATAGTCGATACTCCACAAACAACATTCGGACGTAAACCGGAGTCAGGAATCCGATTGTCCCTTTCTTCCAACCGGTGCAGCTGTGCCAGAACGAAGTCCGCACTTGCGGAAATTTTGCATGATCTCATCCTGGTTTGCTTTCATCCCCAGATCGCCGCGAGCGAAGGGTGGGTGCCAGGTATATAAGGTGCGACTCTGGGACTGTGGATAAATTCATTTGAGATATCCTGGAAAAGGCCCTTATCAATTTTTCCTCCATTACCTGGGCCCTGGCGTGTGCTTCGTCTTACGGTTTCCTTTTTCTTCTTAAATAAGCCGGTCAGCATAAATAGCTGATAGAGAACCCAAAATAATTTATATATTCCCTTCCCTGCCCTCAAATAAAAAAAAAAAAGAGAAGGCCTGTCGTGTCAACCGTTTAAAATTCTCCTGGGAGAGATTTTACTTTCTACACTTTGGTTTCTTTCACGACTCGAGTAATTAGTCGATTCCTTAAATTACAAACTCCACAATGGCAGCTGTCGGACAAGAGGTCGCCGCGATGAAGGAGGGCCAGTATACCAATGGTGCTAGCGATACCAATGGCGCGCCCCTCGCCCAAACCCAAACAAACATGTCGATGCTTCCTCCACACGGTGGTGCTTTCATGCCTGGTAAGTCGCTTCCGTTGCGAAGATATATACCTCAAAACCTTAGTGGAAGGTTTCATTCTAATATACACCGATCAAATCAGCCCCATACAAGAAGAAGCAGTTCCGTCAATTCGCCAACCCTGCTCCTCTCGGTCTCTCCGCCTTCGCCTTGACGACATTCATCCTCAGTTTGGTCAATGTTGGTTCCCGAGGAATCCACACAAACAACATCGTTTTGGGATGTGCCTACGCATACGGTGGTCTCGTTCAATTGCTCGCCGGAATGTGGGAAATGGCCGTTGGTAACACATTCGGTGCCACCGCTCTCTCGTCATACGGTGGCTTCTGGATCAGGTAATGAGGAAATCCCAAATTGCGTCACAACTTTTTTTTTTGTGGGATATCGCTAATACCTGGTATTTTAGCTTTGCTTTGATCATTTCCAGTGGAGCTCAGGATTACGGTGTCATTGCTGCCTATGAGGCCGATGGTTTGACCGCTGGCGAAATCAACAAGCATATTGGATCCGTCCTCGGATTCTACTTGACCGGATGGTGGATCTTCACAACAATCCTCCTCATCTGTACCCTCCGATCCACCGTTGCGTTCTTCTCCCTTTTCTTCACTCTCGATTTGGCCTTCCTCTTCCTCGCCATCTCTAACTTCCAAACCGAGGAGGGTGGTGCACCAAACAAGAACCTTACCATTGCTGGTGGTGTTTTCGGCTTGATGGCTGCATTTTTGGCTTGGTATAACGCTTTGGCTGGTCTTTTGGACGAGCACAACAGGTTCGTAGGATCCATTATCGCAAACATTGCAAAGAATGTCAAAGCTAACAATCTTATAGTTGGTTCCCAATCCCAGTTCTCCACTTCCCATGGAGCGAGACCGGCAAGAAGAGAAAGATGGAGAAATCTGCTGCTTAATTCTGTCATCAGCTTTCTTTGCTTTCAAATTTCCTACCCTCGGAAGATATGTAATTTTTCTCTTTTCTGTTGGAATATGAAAACCTTCCTCTTGTTGCCTATACCATATTTATAATTAATTGCAATTTTGTGATTATATCCAATTTATGAACAATAATAATGTCACGAACATTTCGAATATCCTCGTTTCTCCGTCTCTCGTAGTCGTATCTTGGGTGATTTGCTTCACGGTGTTTCTGCCGCGATTCGACTTTATTGATTCTGAAATCGGCTTTCATGTAATGTGTGGGCTTCAAATTTCCTTAAGTAATTAGAATACCTGTGGATTCGAAGCCATAAGAAGAACCTCAAAGGAGCCTAGCTCATAATCCGTCAACAACTCTACCAACAAAGTCTACTTGTAAAAAAAAAAAACTCTAGATAAGAAGGTCAGGATCTTGAAATATCACAAGAGAAATCTCTGTTTAATAGCATCAGCCTTCACAAGGAAGCGGCAACCTTTGGGTCGAAGTTGTAATAAGGTTACTTGCGTGTGTCGTGCGAAAAATTCAAGGTTACGTTGTGACTGCACGCATAAAAATGTTAACTACCGTTTGCTATTGGTACAATAACACTTAGACTCTAAAGAGCCTCTAATTTGATACGAGATATGAGTGAGTTACAATGCTTTTTCCCGGCTCCTCCATGCGGGTACCCATCAAGAACGAGACGCAACGTGCCATTCCGATGCAGGGTCGACGCGATCTCCGTTCCCACCTGCCTGGATAAACTAGCAGCATCGGTTCCTGAACACGCCCCACGTGGGTGCCATGCAGCACTTTTTTTTTTTTGTTTTGTGGATACTAACTAACTGGTCACGGAAAGTTTATCTCGGCTTGTAAGAGCGACTCCGAGCTATTCTTTCGCCTTATGTGGACGTATACAGTCCGTAACGTAACTTGTGTCGAAGAGTATATGTATATGAGATAACTCCATACTCTGATATATATATATTTCTGAATCAAACTGACCGACCACATGAGGGAGCTTATACAGCTTGACTAAGAAGTACATCGACTTGCTTTCGTGCAAGTTTAGCCTTCGATTACCGGTTTACTGATCTTTCTTCGTGGTGCCGCACTGATACTAGCTTTGTGGGGGGATGGCCGTGTCAGAGTGCGGCATGCCGCCATTAGTCTGAAGTGTTGCGGACGAATTTCTTATCAAAATACCACGCCTCGGCGCACCATTGCCTAGCTTTAATTATATGCTCAGCCAAATTCGCAACTGTTCCAAGAGCTCTTCATTTGCATCCGAAATTTGACTTATTCTGCGATCAAAATTTCATCTCGGGGTAATCCGGCTGGACCGAAGATCCCCAGCTGCCCAGGGCTCGACAAAGGCACTTGTATCCGACTACGCAACTGATAACATGTGGCTACTGATCACCGTTGGTACCTTCTCCATTTGACTACTTAAGTAACCATGTGGGTGAAAAAATCACCCATGATTAATTTCTCACGAATACAATAAGCCTAGGGCCCCCAGTCTGCCAAACGCAGATGCCTACTTTGTTAGATTAGCGTGTGTCAATTAAGCTTCGAACTGTATCGACCTGTCGGAACTCTATTGCAAATAGACTGCATTGTAATAAATACACAATATAGCTTATACAAGGTATCCGACAAAGCAAAAATCTGTATATACAATGCAAGGTCTCTAGAAACACATGGGTATTTTATATACACTCCTCGCCCATCCGCCTTCAGATAAATGAACCATGCTCTCCAATCACGGGTCTCCCTTTAAAGCCTTTTTCACCAACCTCTATGCGGCGGAAGTAGTAGAGACTCTGCCCGTCCGAGATCTCCGCCTGTCATGTTCAACGCTCTCAAAGCTGGGAAGTATCCCACTCCCTTCCCTTGCAAAGTGCTCATAGGACCCGGCCAGGGTGACGAAATCTTGTTATTATTCCAAGTTGCATGACTGACAGGTGTCGGCGTCGACGTGAGAGAATCAAAGACGGCATCGCTGATAGCTTTAACCCATAATGACGGATCGGTGATTCCCTCACTCAACCCGGCAACAAAGTACTCCCATCCGATGACCCCACCGAAATTCGGATAAGCCGTGCGAAGTTGGTGGATGACATCTGTCAATTGTGATATCTGAACGTATCCCCACCCCATTGAAGGGTCGACGAGAACACCGAGCGCCACACGAGAGGGATCAAAGGTACCGTTCACTCCGGCTATGGTGTTGTATAATCGCACGTTGCTCGCGTCTCCCCAACCGTTGTAGAATTGGCAGTTATACCAGTTCACTAGTTTTCCACCGGGTCGGGTGTACGATACGGCTTGTCTGTCGAGTTCGAGGTAATCGAAGCCGGAGAGACTGTAGGCGTACTGTGGTAACAGTCCTGATGCAACAGGTGCCATGGTCAGAATGAAGTTTGGTCCCAGATCTCTGTCGAGACGACGGAGGAGACGTAAAGGTACGGAGATGTCGACCCATTCTTCAATGTCGAGGTCGAGGCCGTCTATCCTGTACTTTCTCAGGATGGCCAGGAGCGGTCGATAGTAAGTCTCAAACTAGTGTTTCCAATGTTAATAAAACGTAATAAATTATCAGCGTATATGTTGTAAAAGATAACAAGAATTTTGAACTGTGAATGGGTATCTATAGTGCTTACTTCAGCATCCGTTCCGGCAAGCCTTGTATAGCTCCCTGGGGCAGCTCCACCCAACATCATCATCACCTTGACACCATTTTGTTGAAGTTTTCTGACTTGCGGCCAGACGAAATCGAATAACGGTGCACTGGGAGGGTAGTCGTTCATATGTATATCGTTTGGATCCTCGTTGATATGCATAGAAGCCAAATATACGTGGGTGACCCGAGTCCTTTGGTTCAGCAACTGCAAAAGATCCAGCGGTTGGCCATCACGAGTCGTGAATGTTTGAACGTAAACCATCGATCTTCCATGAGGTTGTGGGCGCGGTGGAGGTGGAAACCCGATCGCAACCGCAGCGCAGAGCGAGGGTATAAAGCAAAGGGACAGGAGTAAAGGAAACCTCATATTTGCAAGTAATTAGGGATTTCGAACTTAAGAGCTGAATGATCGTATACCGTACACAACCTTAGGGAGAACCGTCACTGGATTTATTCACATCGACTATAAAGAGAGGGGGGGGGGGGGGGGGGGGGGGGAAAGCTCGAGCTATATAATGAGTATTCCATCAACCCGCACCTAATTGCAAGATATGTATATTGTATTGCATTGGCCATATTGGGGCCGGAATAAATCTGGATTTGTACGATTATATTCCAAGCGAGGACAATTAATAAGGCTTCATTCTGGAATCTCAAGTTGATATCGAAGAAAAAAACCCTTACTGAGGGCCGTCGGTCCGGGCACGGCCATGTTACTATTGTCTCGGCGCCGAGACTTGTATATTATTGAGCAATAAAATCTGCAGAAGAGCCTACGATCGTATATACTATGCGACTGCGGGAGATTGTCAGATTTACAGGGATCGAGGCCTTAAAAGTCAGATTTATTATATAGATTCTGGGTCTGGCTAAACCCAAAAGAGGCATATAGTCGATATTCGCGTCTAAATTGAGATAGTACTTACCATGGTTCTTGGCATATCTCTGCAAGCATTTGGTAGGTCTCTATATAGGCAAAAGCCTATTTTGATAGCTATATAGGTGGAAAGATCGTGGCCAAATGCTATCTTTCCATTTGTAATATTTGAGGGTAAATGTAGAAACCAACTAGGATTCATTAGTCGCGAGCCCACACAATCGACCCTTCATGATCATCTATCAATATTCATCTTTTAGGCATCGTTCAAGGCAGCATTCACGTGGTTTGAGAACGGCTCGCAGGTCAGGAGCAATATCTAAAATCGGGCAGGTCCGTAAGAACAGGTATACGCATGATCAGCTAGCAAAAATTGAGATAGTGATGGAATAACGAGTCCAAATTGATACAGATTCTTGAAATTAACTCGTTTGTATAGATATTTGAGTCCATATGTATACGATGTAAACGAGCCATATGTGCCATGCCATTGCCGCTTCTGGTGCCGGTAGCCGAAATCGTCGGTTGGGAAAAGAGCACCTTGGTGTTGCAAGCACGTTCTATTGTGCTATAACCAATTGATGAAGCTTGAAGCGACATGCATAAATACACAATTAACCGATCCTAGTGTCCTAGTTAAGTAATTTATCCAGAAAGAAGAAGGAAGAACTAAAGGTCCTTCCCATTTATATGACTCTCTTAAAATGGTCGGGAATCACAAACGTTATTGCAAACTATGGGGTTGCAAGAGCATTCTCCGCAAACCCCAAGTGGCCCCGAGGCACGCAGTCCCAGCCCCAAAGCACCACTGTATTACTACGACTACTCCTATCAATTTAAAATTCATCTAACACCGAAATCCTTCCATCCCAACGAATACGTGCTAGCGGCATTTACGCTCGACGCTCGTCTGCACATATATCGCGGTATAGAGCGTTGCTGTCTTGTGTTACCTCAGAACAAATGCTCTGTCGGATTATGCATCTAACCATTTGCAACATTTGGGTACCTGCGGCGGCGGCCGGCACGCTGCATTCTCGGAATTCAAATATTCTGCTCGAGAATTCGGGTTCCTGCTCCACGACTCACAATCAATATCCGCTGAAAATAACTCACATTCTCACAAAATAGAACGCAAACCCAATATTAGCCAATGACGGTTTTCACCGGATTTTTCCAGAAGCTGTGCCTCTTCATTAATTTTTTGCGGCTCAAAGCATTAATTAACAATCGGACACCCAGCGTACAAGCCACCAAAGGACTGACGGCCCGCTTTAGCGGCGAATGCTCAGAAGGCCCCACTTTTGAAGCTAGCCTTCCATAAATCTGCCGCAAATTCATACACACGGACCGACAGGCAAACGTGATTACCATGGTATAACTAGCTCGTCAACATGGCTCGTCTCTGAACGATCTTCCCCTTTATTTCACGGCTTTGTATCGAGAGTGATGCACGGCGCACATGGTGCCGAACCGTTTTCACGGCTCCGGTATTACGTTGGTGAAAGTTGCAACAAAATCAACACAGAACATGCACCAATCAACAGCACATTTTGTCAAGACTAGCCCGCTCAGATTCCGAAGCGAAGCATCAGATGCGGAGGCAGTGGAGTAAAAGGAAAGAAAGAAAACACTCTGTTGATACGTTTTTAACTAGATTGTGAACTATAGCTATAGCCAAGAACCGTTGATAATTAAGCTTCTTTCGTTTAGTTGAGAAACCAAAGTTCGATTGTCTCATTTCCAAGGTTTCATGTCTCCATCGCCGGAACTGTAGGAACAAATCGCAAGGGTAATTCTCGCTTGTGGGGTAATACCAGTCTTTCGAAATGCAAGCACTTCATTCAGGCTCCTGGCTACGAAACTGATTGGCCTATCTTATTAATTACAGCCCTGCCGATTGAGATCTGGGTCTCAGGACCGATGGATTCCACATGATGTTTCTCGGTCAAGAATTCAAGGGGTAGCCATTATAAATCCCGTCCATCCCTGTATTCATGAATCAGGATGTGTGCTCCGAGAGAGCTGACTTCGGACATAGTTGTTCCGTCTACGCAGGTGAAGGGTACTCGTGTATTTAAATATCCTCGCCATGCGCCAAGTTAGTCTCTCTTGTCCCATAGCTCCATACCGGTTCTCCGCGCTCCGTCAAAGAAAAGAAAGATGGTGCGATTCGCAGCTGCTCTTGTGGCACTCGCCACGAGTCCACTTCTCGTAACTTCAGCTTCGTCCCAATGTTACAACTGGAAAAATGTCAAGATTGGTGGAGGTGGTGGCTTCGTTGATGGGATTGTTTTCAATCCTACCGCCTCGGGTGTAGCATATGCGCGAACAGATATAGGCGGCGCTTATCGACTCAACTCTGATGATACCTGGACACCATTGCTTGACTGGGTAGATTCTACAAATCAGTACGTTCTCCAATATTCCGCCGCATGAATTAATTGGTACATTCAGTCAGATATTAACACAACGGTAGAAACTACATGGGTGTAGACGCAATCGCTACCGATCCTATTGATACTAATCGGGTTGTTCTCGCCGTTGGATTGTACACCAACGAATGGGATCCCAATATGGGATCTATTCTTCGCTCTACTGATAAAGGTGCTACTTGGTCTGCGACTAAATTGCCCTTCAAGGTTGG
This sequence comes from Arthrobotrys entomopaga, assembly GCA_012184315.1. Taxonomy (NCBI): domain Eukaryota; kingdom Fungi; phylum Ascomycota; class Orbiliomycetes; order Orbiliales; family Orbiliaceae; genus Arthrobotrys; species Arthrobotrys entomopaga. The sequence continues at coordinate 1,034,468 of LDDX01000214.1, read as the reverse complement.
AGGAAACATGCCCGCAAGAGGTATGGGCGAACGTCTCGCCATCGATCCAAACCTGAACAGTATCATCTATTTCGGAGCACGTAGCGGAAACGGTCTCTGGAAATCTACCGACTATGGTGCAACCTGGGCCAAAGTCAGCTCCTTCACCTCTGTCGGCACATTCGTTCCAAACCCCAATGACTCCAGCTCACTCAACCGAGATATTGTTGGTATCGCCTGGGTTACTTTCGACTCTACCAGCGGATCCAAGGGAACTGCTACTCCTAGAATTTTCGTCGGTGTGGCTGATACCTCGAATTCCATTTGGGTATCCACCAATGGTGGCTCAAGTTGTAAGTGATACATCCAGCCCAGCCATCTTTGGCCTCTTTACAACCGCCAAAATTCCTTGTGCTAATCAGGGATATAAATGTACCCAGGGAGTCTCGTTTCGGGCCAACCCAGCCAAGGCTACCTCCCTCACAAGGGCGTTCTCTCGCCATCCGAACATACGCTCTACGTGACCTACTCTGACGGTGCCGGTCCCTACGACGGCACTCTAGGGTCTGTTTGGAAATACAGTATCACCAGTGGAACATGGACCGACATCACTCCAGTCACTGGATCCGATCTCTATTTCGGTTTTGGAGGCTTCGCTGTCGACCTCAAGAAGCCAGGTACCATTATGGTGGCTGCTTTGAATTCATGGTGGCCTGAAGGTGTATGTCTGGTCTAAACCTTTAGTATTATCCAACCTACTAATTCATCATACGATATTAGCTTATTTTCAGGAGTACCGACAGCGGTGCTACATGGCTCAGAGCCTGGACGTGGAACCCTTACCCTAATGAAGAGAAAGTCTTCACCATGAAACCAGACCTTGCACCCTGGCTTAATGACCCTCTAGACTCACCTCCAGAATCTTTGGGATGGATGATGGAAGCCTTGGTCATTGACCCCTTCGATTCCAACCATTGGTTGTATGGAACCGGTGCTACCATCTATGGAGGCCACGACTTGACCAACTGGGAGGCTGGAAAGAACGTCACCATCCGTTCTCTCGCCGATGGTGTCGAACAAACCGCCGTTCTAGGTCTCATCTCCCCTCCAAGTCAAAACTCCAAGCTGCTCTCAGCTGTTGGTGACATTTGCGGCTTCGTTCACGATAACCTTGATACTCCAAGGACCGATGCAAACCAATTCCACCCCAAATTCGCATCAACCTTCTCCTTTGCATATGCTGGAAACAAGAATTCGAACTATGTTCGTACTGGAGGTGATGCTGGAAATATCGCCCTGTCTACGGATGGCGGTATCTCTTGGTACTTGCATCCTCAGTCCACCAACACCCAAGGATCAGCTGGAACGATCGCCTACTCGGCCAATGCTGATACCATCGTCTGGAGTACCGGCAGCACCGGGGTTATCCGTTCATCAAACAGCGGAAGCTTTACTTCCGTCTCCTCCCTCCCCGCTACTGCTATCGTAGCTGCTGACCGTCGCGATAACACTATATTCTATGCTGTCTATGGAAACCAGTTCTACGTTTCCAAAGACACCGGTGCTACCTTCTCCCGAGCCGCGACCCTCAGCGGTAGCACGAGTTATTGGATCGTCCCGAACCCTGGAACCGCTAACGACGTCTGGGTTTCCACTGACGCTGGCCTGTTCCGTTCCACCAATGCTGGAACTTCATTCACCGCTGCTAGCGGAGTAACATGGGCCGCCCGTTTCGATCTCGGTGCACCAAAGACGACAGGAGGGTACTGGTCTATCGCTGCGATCGCCACTGTTGACGGTAAAAAGGCGCTATACCGTTCAGATGACACCGGTGCAACTTGGACCCAGATCAACGATGCCTCCATGGGTTTCGGTACCGCTGAGAGCAACTATGTCGCTGTTGACTACGCCCAATACGGAAGGGTATTCGTTGGAGGTGGAAACGGTCGTGGTGTATTCTATGGTGTTCCATGCAGCGGTAGCGTTACGACGACCAAGGTTACCACTACTGCCTCCAAGACCACCACCAGGAAGGCCACGACGACTAAGTCTACCACTCCTGTGGCGACAACCAAGTCTACTACTCTCGTGGTAACTACCAAGACCACAACTCGTGTAGTCACGACCAAGTCGACTACCACCTCCGTCAAGGTGACTAAGACGTCTACAAAGACTACTACCACTGCTACAGGCGGTACCCAATCGCTATACGGACAGTGCGGTGGAATCGGATGGACCGGTCCAACGGCCTGTGCTCCACCAGCGGCTTGCACCTCAAGCAATCCGTACTACTCTCAATGTTTGTAAATATATGAAGAAAAGGTGGGAGCGCTGCTGTACTTGGTAAATATTTAGTTGATCCTAATTAATTGTATATAAGATAAAAATTCATTATTTCGTTAGTTAACTGTGTATATATAGGTGCAGGTTCAATTTTGGTTTCAAGCTCTTTATGGATCTGATGTTAATAATATCGATAACTCTCATCAACTGCTTTTATACTTCGAAAATACGATGGCACCGTTGTATCATTTATATATAGGACCGTACGTATCAAAGGAAGTTATATGCAAGGTTGATCCTGCGTAGGTCATTAGTAAGCCAGATTATCCAAAACTTGGTAGTTACAAGCCAATAAATACATAGATATACATATATGCATTGAGCGATATCCAGTAAGATACGTGAAGATATCATTAACCCATGACATTTCTAGTGTTCTAAACGTTATAAACTATCTGATAATACGAGAGAAGAAAATAAAATATGTATAACCTACCCCAGGAGAACTACATTTATGTGTCGAACAAATTTAAATTGGGAGCATAATCGAATAACAAGCTCGATATTCCCTACTATCGCAATGTACGCAGCAAGCCAAAGTGACCGATTAATTAAATACCGTTCATGTTCGGTTGTATACGTATTATTGGTCCAATGGTTATTTTGATACGTGAAATGTTAATCGATCGCTGGCTATAGAATCATTGCATTGTCAAGTATCCGCGATCTACTATCCCGGACATCCGGTTCAAGATACATCTTGATATCAGCAGGGTACACTTTAAGCTTAATTATGATGCAGGATCGGTTTGGATTTCCGACCTCGCGATGAGTACCAAGTACGGAACGCAGTTTATTAAACATATCTATAATATACGGAGATATGATTGACAGCCGTGGTTAATATTAATTTGATAATTTCTCAAAATTAACCAGCGGTTTGCGTTGGACGTTGGAACCAGCCACCGCTGTCAAATAATTAGCTGTTCCAGCCACGGCAACTGAAGAGGGTAGTCGCTGCTCCAGTGGCGGCGCTTAACGTTAATCAACAGCAAATATTTTCTTCGGAATCACCAATTTCCGTGTAATTTTTTGCCATTTCCAGTGTGTTTTGAAAATTTTCATACAAATCTCAGTGAATCAAAGCAAAGCACGAGTTAATTAACGTTCAAACCACGCGCGCGACGAAGTCGTCGCGTGCTAAAATCTTTCTCTTCTCTTCAAAACAAAATAACTCGACGCATCGACCTTCGCCCTTCGCTTGCAGCTTTAAATTGTTGCCAATAACGTACGTACGTGTTAGTGCGTGATATCATATGCGGAACCGAGTTCAGCCTCGCCGATTTTATTCTCAATCGAATGCCATGGTTTTTGCATCGCATTGGAGGGGGTTGTATCAATAAGCATGCATGCACTTGCCCCCTCCTTCACTGGTCTAGCCAGGCTGAACTGGAACATTTTTGTCGACCGTGCTTCGCTTTGGACTGCCGAATACGGGTCATCCATATCCACACTTTGGTTTACTTGGATAACTCTTACGTGGAAACATGCGGTTTCTATATAGCAACATCTTGATACGTACAGATGTTGGATACATACTCCAGTCGTGTCCGTTGGATCGGCGCCCCCCAGTGTCGCTGGATGCTTTTGACTGGTCTGGACTCCACCGGCTCCAGGTGCTCCAACATTTGATAGAGGAATGGGTTGTTGGAGCCGTGATAGCATCGCTTATAGAAGTTAACTATTCACCGTAGTATTTGTGTGGATTGTGGATGTTTTGAACAGGCATCATTCCCATGTTTTGAACGTTCACGAGAAAGGGAATATCCGGACATCTATACGTATACATACATCTACCTGAGACACGGCTTGGAATCCATCAAAGTTGCGATCCTAAAGTTAACTTTTTGCGCCGCTAGTTTAGGCTCGCTCGCATGGTCCTCCGGTTCGTTCAAAGGATAAAAAAATAAACTAAGGAAAAGCTCTTACTTTCCGTCTACCGTTTTTTCAGTGACATCAGTAGTTTCTTTTGAAAGCATGAATTTATGGGTATGGCGAATTCCGCGATCCGAGGGTCAAGGTGTGAGAAACTTGGCTCGATTTGTCATTATCAAATCGATGTTCGAACCATGCATGCATGAAAGCCTCAGATACCGATATCCCGAGAATGGGCAATGCAGTGACAAGAGATCAAGTAAGAAAAATAAGAAAAAGCCCGCAAAGCTAGTGAGCGGGGGGTAAATATAATCACGAAAATTCAATAGGATATGATTATCAATTGATCATTATTATTATTTGATCGAACCGATATGCCGGAAAACAGTCAAAACAAGAACTAACAAATTCGGTTCAATGTCCTGCGCCAATGGGTAATACCTCCAGCCCTGTTGACCTGGGGGGGAGGAGAGTTCCCCACCTTCTAGCGGGAAAACCGAGCAAAAGAATCGACAAGGGGGGAGGAGGCACCAAGCTCGAGAGACTAGATCTCCTCCAATCCTGCTTGTTCTTCTTTGATGCAAATGGCGTAAGACTCACTTCCCTTGGTCTTGGATCTTCGCTCGTGTTCCATTCTTTTTTAGCATGTCGGTCGCTGCAATTGGAGTTGGTTGGTTGGGTTTGGAAGTGGCATCAGTCAGTCAATTCAATTCGATCAATCAATCAATCAATCAATCAATCAGTGTGCATGATGCAGACGCAACATGCAGCAGGCTGCATAAACCGGTAGTTGGAAGAATCCAGCAAAACGTAAACAACGCGTCCTCCGAGCGTCTATCGACACACTTTCAATCTCGCACGTACGTCCTCGCCAATGTAAACAAACCATAACGCCGATGCCGACGCCACCACACCGGAGCTGCAAGAAATTTCAAGGTGATTCATAGCGAGAGATTTACTTTATTTTTTTTTTTTATGGATGCTACTATACATGTCTACAGACAGACAAGACAGACAGAAAGCTGCTATCTAAACGAACTTGTAAACGAGACTGCATATGCATGCCAGAAGCCACGGGATCAAATGAACTTGTTCTGCCGAACCTGAGCTCTGTTGTTTGTTATGAATATGATGAATTCATTCTACTCGGAAAGACCTTCCCCTTCCTTGAACGATCAACCATTCCAGCAGGATGTAGTCTGGGGTATTCAAGACGGAGAAAAGGCTCGGGTAGTTGATTGAATTATTAGTTGTAGTTGGAAAGCATTCGAAATGCGGAGGTATACATAAGTAGTAATATAAAATCTCTTTTACCAGGGTGGATGCTGTTGGGAATTTCTGGAGACAGAAAAAAAACATGAACACGATGCTCCTGCTACCTCTGCTCCTGCCATATCGGAATCAGTTTCGAGGGCAACAACCCGTCCATGACAATCAATCCAAGGGCCGGACACGGGAATGAGTTACTCGCTCATGCATACATTCATTCTTTCACCCAAAGTACCTTGTGTACTTGCAAATTTATCGTGGTGGTCGTGGTGGTCGTGGTCAGTGGTACCGCGGGACAACAAATAATTTTGATTTTTCCTATCCCGCAACATAGAGGGTACGTATAAGCTACGTACTAAATATACTGCACGGACGGGTGGTAGATTCAACGACCAGGTTGATGCTTGAACGGATGGTCGAAAGCATCATACAAAAATATGTATGTACATACCAAAAGAACAACTGTCCGTCAGAGGTTTCACAGAAGCAGCGGGAAGTATACTTTTCAGTGTATCAGAGCTAGAGGGGACAAAATTCAAAAAAGAGGGAAACTCTTGCACATGCATGGAAAAAATCGAGAATACGGAGAGTTGCTCCGAGGGATTTTTTTGTGTAACCGAACTTTGTGATCGCAAAGGGTCTATCCATTCATATGTGCTGCGTCCATCCAGGGCTTGGTCCTGCGATTATCCAGCGAATGAACCCCAGATAAGAAAGAAAGAAAAAGAAAAAGGCGATCCTTCTGCAGGCGGTGTCCCGAAAGAAGAAGCAGAAGAAGAAGAAGAAGATGAGCTGAAGAGGAAGATCAGCTGTAGACGTGTCTCGGCGACATGGCGAACGGAGCCAAAATCAGTGAGCCTGGTTGATTTGATTGATGTTTAGAGTGTTCGGGCATGCGGACCCATGCATGTATTCCTGGACGTCTACCTAAAACGCCTCGTAGATTGCTCAATCGAGGTATGTACATACATTATATCTATAAGTTTCGGATCGAAAGCAATCTTTCCACGGTTTTGTTTTTTTTTCTTTTATATCGCTCGCTGCATGGTTAAAATCCGGCTGTTTCAAGCATTTATAATATTTATATTAGATAGAAGCGGTAACCGCTGCCATCCGAAGAGTTTTCACTTTGCGAAAATTTTTTTTAAAAGAATGTGATAAGAACTTCGACACGGAAAGGTGACGGACGTCATCTTGGTGTCTCTTTTCCAGCCAGGCCTCATGTGGATACCTGCTGCTGATTCTCTAGCACAAGCATTGCAATCTGCATGCGTCAGATATGAGTTTATTCACAAGTTGTATCCTATTTTCCCGACACCCGATTTGTAACAAAACTAATCGAATCTATTTACGGTTATTCATGAATTCGTGTTTCCAAGAAGTATGAATAGCTGGATGAATATGAAACGAAAGAAAGAAATGTATATTATTCATTCAATCCAATTGCAAACGTGATCAGGCAACACCCGCAATTGAGCGTCTGGATCCGTCGTTGTCCCAGCCCGTCGCGAAGGGATACGAAGGAATGAGCACGGACGGCTCGTTAATATCGTACCATTTTCGACGAATATTTTTCGTGACTGTGTCCGTTGAGCTCTGGGGTTTTGAAACATATTGAGAATGGCGTCGAGCTCAAAGAAAAAAAGTCCCTCGCCAAAAGTGCAACATAGAGCTGGCTTGCCCCGGCTACGCCAATGAAAGGCTGGGAAGCCGATAGCGCGATCATCCAAAGACTTGGATGAACAAGTTTGAAAGCGGGGGACTCACAGTCTTGGGGAGTCCGGCAGCACATGCCTTGCTTCTGTGGATCGAGATCGCGTGTTCATGTTCAGCACACACGCGACGCGGGAAAATATATCAAAAAGAGGGTCATTAAATGCTAATTTTTCGTATTGGGAAATTAGAACGTCTGAACTAAAGCCCAAAAGAGTTATCTGAGAGAAATTTCCTGGCTTTTTCTGGGAAAGGGAAATCTAAATTTAATATCTCTCTAGTCGGGACTATGCCTCTTTGAGGGTTCGGTCCCGTTTCGCTTAACGCTCCAATGAGATGGGAAACCCGCATCGCCCGCCGTCCGTCATGCAACAGCCTTGCTCTTGAGCCGAGGGGGGATGGTGTTTCAGGTTAACCCCCCCTTCCCTGACCCGCGGAAGGAGGGAGGTGGATCGTGTGTTCACTCATCTGGTTGAAATTTGCTGCTATCTCCATATTGGGTGTTTGAAAAGGTATGACGGCTATCCGAGTCTGGCGAAATGAGACTCGCAAGGGATAATATATGATTCAACAGCCGACATTCGCTGTCGCCATGGCCGCCGTAGAAGAAGATCATTTTGCTTATCAGGTATGTAAAAGACGAGAAGGAGGGGAAGGAGGAGGAGGAGGCGATGCAATCCTCGATGCGATGGTCGATGGTGGGAAGAGCATCTAACTATGACAGACATGGCATCTCTGGGAAGCTCCACCGAAAATATGCAGAAGGCGTCCGCCCATAAGGGCATAATAGCAGACACAGCGCCATGGGTGTGGGACTGACGTGTCCGGTGGCTGAGGATCCGGATCACAGCAGTCATTCGAAGATTCGAAGCTTGATCAGTTCAACAGAGTGTGGCTTTCGCGCAATACAGTCGTGCTTGCTGAGCCTCATTCATGCAACCACCAGACCAATTGCTTGTCATTTCTGACCCTCCAGGCTACCCCTGGGCGTAGAGTGGGGTGGCCGAAATAACGGAGGCTGGAAAAGGCCATTTCACTTTCAGCTGAATCCGGTTAATTAAGTGCTTTTAGTGGGGTCGACATGCTCTCCCTCGCACATCTTTTGCGTGCTTCATCCTATCAAATTTCAATGTTGGCTCGACATGAAGACACTCGAGAACAAGCGTCGGATGCAAATGAATGCGAATTCTATGGCCACCTCGTCGCCATAGTTGAGAACTAGCCAACATTAACCGGACGTTGGCTGTTGGTAGCACAAACTGGATAGAAGACGCGAATCCTCAAAGATATCGTCCAATTAAACCCCAAAACTGAGCCTTTGCACCCAGTTTCAATCTGCCTTCAGGATTGAACACAAGCTTTTTTTTTTTTTTTTTTTTTTCGCTCACGCTCTCATGAATCGCTTACCAAATGCGCAACAGAAAGGAGGCACTAAACTCCGGAAGAAGGAGGAGGAGTGACTCTTTTGTGGAACGCGTACGAGAGTGATTTGCGCGTGGTAATGTGAAGAGAAATTTTCCTTTTACCACTTTGGCTTAACCAAGTCTTTTTTCACTTTAACCTGATCGATATGTCCATTGTCGCGAGCAGCATTCTTTTGGCTAGTCTGAGCGGGATAAACCATATCGATGTAACATGCGAGACAAAGGAAACTTATCTAGATCCATTTTATTTTTCCCCTTTGACTTTCGTGCGCCGAGGGATCTCCAGGGTGGGGTGGGGAACCTCTCCGTGAGCACGCGGAGGTAGCGTTCGTGCTCTGCGGGACCAACCTCTTTAACGGCGCGATATTTTAGAGATTTGGTTGAAAAGGGATATGCACAGAAAGGCGCATGGCGAAGTTTTTTTTCCAATAAATGCCGAAAGTGGGCGGCAGTTCCTTTCTTTTGTCAAGGAGCAGCCGAAACTGTGAGCGGCATCGAAACTGGGTTATTCGCTCGATATTGAAAGAATAGGCACAGAGATACATATGTCCATCTGAAGTACTCTGGCAACTGTTTTCTTTCAGCTCAATTTCCAGGCCGGGTTTTTTATGTCAGCCACCAGCGCTCATTTGTGGAGCTTTGGCAGGGCGATAATTGAAAACGTTCATGGGAGGTGGCAGGAGCTTTGCAATTGGCAATTGAAGACCCCTTTGATCTGCTCTGTAACTAATACCAATAAGCATATGAAGGTGATCCCGGACAATACACGTACCGGTCAATCAATTCTGGAAAATTAGCTCTTTGATGCCTTCAAAAGTTCCGACAGCAGATTTCTAAATTTGCTGTGCCAGATGAATGGATAGGGATGTGGGATGGTTGGTTGGTTGGTGGGGCTCGTGGGTTGCCTGGGGCCGGGCTGGTGACCTCATCGACTTTGTACCAGTGACTTTGGTGCATTACCCGAATCGCTGCAATCGGCTTTAGTGTCCAGATGTATTAGACACAAATTTTATATGAGAATCTCTACCAGAGTCCAAGTCATTTTATCATTAAAGGCCAGCATGCAGCAGCAGGATTAAGAGAAATAACGAAACATGGATATCAGCCAGAAGTCTCAGCGGCAGATGAACCTTTTAGCAGGTCGCCCACATTTCAAGCAATCGCAATCGGGGAATTCGAACATCATTGCTTCTTCGTTCGTTCGTTCGCTCTCTCGCCCCATGTTCACAGTAAGCGTGGAGGAATTGAATCTAATAAACATACCAGGCTAAGCAGCGACAAAAGACACGTCGGTCAACCCCTTACCTTGTCCAACCGATTCGCAACCTTGTAGAAATCACCATCGGCAGGCTGAATGAATGAATGAATGCGAGGGTTGGGGAATTTTCGAGGCAAGCCAGCCAGCCAGACACGGCTAGCTTGCGGAGACTACTCCATAAAGCTTTTTTTTTTTTTTTTCTTTTCTGCATCACAATGCCTATTTTGGAACCTTAAGGATCGAGAAAATAAAGAAAATAAATTTTTTAAAACGATTATACGAATGCCTTACAACATTGGGCGTTATCGGTTTGAAGATATTCTCGAATTTTTTTTTCTCTTTGATTGCTGTAACGACCGTTTCCAGAAGACAAATAAGGAAGATGCTAAGGCACGGTTACGCCACCAAACACTCAACCCTCGCGGGTCGAAAGAAAGAAAGAAAGAAAGAAAGAAAGAGAGTGAACATGGTAATTCGCAAAGGAGGCGACGCTTATTTTATCAAAGGGAAATGAGCATGTTGAGTTGAGAAAATCTAATACACACAAGATACTTTGTTAAATTCCGGCGCCTTGGCTCGGATTACTGGATCATGAGCCCCGGGGAAAGAGGAGCTTCAACATTTGATATTTAATTTTCTACAGAAAATCTCCAACTGGCCTTGGAAATACACTTTGTCTTTTGAAGTGAATATACTGTTAAGGCGACGGTATCTCGTTTCGAAAATTTCATTGTGAACGGAGCTTGCGCCTTGGCCTTTGCTTTCGTAGATTAAGGTTACTTTATTTATTTGTACCTGATTCCGTTATTTCATTGTCAACATTTGCATACATGTTGGAGTCAACCATTCTTCGAAAAGAAAAGAAAACCTGGTTTAACCAGCTAGGAAATCACTCGAGGCCGAGTCGATCTAGCCATGGGGGTGAACCCCAACTTTGTTATCTTGCCCGAGGTGGAAATATACTTGTCAAAGACGTCCGAGTTCCTTGAGATATTGAAATGAAAACGGATACCGTTTCTCCAACGTGTAATGTACCTGTTTCGTGTGAGGACTATTGATAGGACCGCATATTTCATTTTTATTTTTATTTTTTTTTGGGAGTCCTGTCGCCATATTGATGTTCTCCTCGCTTTCCCTTTTGTTCGTCCGCGCACACACCCCCAAACCAAAAGAAGGGGAGAAAGCGGGTATGTGCCGTAGTAACATAACAGAATTGCATGGAGACTCTCACACACCCACCAGGAAAATAATCCCCATCGGGCTGCTGGACGTGGCCGACTCGACGCCAGTTAAGGCCCGGTCCCTTGTTGTCTGGAGACATGTCTAAGCAGCCAGGCGGATGTCAGTACATACGTTTGGAGGTACATCCATACATACAAACACATACAATACAGTAAGAGTGCTCGCAGCCAAGGTCAACCTTTTTTCTTCTTTTTCTCGTCTTGCACTTTGTCGTTCGTGTGGCTGCCCCGGTGCGAATTAATTACTTTTCTTTTTTCCCCCTACCGTACAAGGAAGGGAGAAACCAGGAGAGGGCACACCCGTTCAACAGCAGCGGGCAAATGTCTGGCAAGTGCTGGGCCTTTTCTTTTCTTTCCTTTCTTTTCCTTTCCTTTTCTTCTTCCAGCAAAAAATTGAAAAGGGCAGGAAAAGGAAAAAAGGGCGAGTAACCAGCAATTGTTCTTTGCTGGTAACCCGCTTCAGAACGCTACTGCGGCAGACCTAGGAGCACTACTCTATACTACCTAGCAAGCAAGCAAGCAAGCAGGAGAGTAGTAGTTACTTTGGTTAGCAGCAGAATGGCGAACTAGAGAAGCGTTCATTCATTCCTATTCGTCGCCCGGCGGTCCCTATTCTTCCTTTTTCCTTCATCATCCACTCATCGTCCACTCTTTCCCTTTCCTTTTGTTCTCGTCCTCTTCCTCTACCCTTACACTCCCTTCCCTTTTCTCTCTTTTTTCATCGTCGTCGTTCTTCTCTCTTCCCTTCTTTAATCCTCTTTCTTCCCATCGTCTCCGGTCTGCCTCTAATCCCCAGGCATTCCTTTTCCGAAGTGTCAATAACCCGACATTCGAAACGAGACGACTATCCGACTACAGATACAGGTTGCATACACCGACTGCAATTTTGTATCATACAATCCTTCGACTCTCGTCCCATACACGACATTCGAGGACTTTGGCGCTATATTGAAATAGCATTTCCCTTTTTTTTCATTATCTGTTTCAGGTGTAGAGATTCGTAGAGATCGGTGGGATTTCAGCATTGTCCTCTCCCCGACCACCACAATCACTTCACCCTTGGAACCGTAAATATCAACCTCCACCCCCCGCGCCAGGCCTGTATCTAGTCACCGATACTGGTCTTTCTGTCTCCCTTGGTTCTTCTGTATCTTGACTTTATCTGCTGGAAGGAAAACTCGATAGCAGAGAACCTAAACCGGAATCCTGGACATTTCACACTTTTGTCGACTTGATCAGTCTCCCTTCACCAATAGTAGTGACTTTTGCTCGTAACTTTTGGTCGTCCGTAGTTTACGAAATATTTTCTTGCGGTTTTGCATATTTTTTTCTCTTCTCCTTCCAACGGGATACTTTGGTGAGCATTTTAAACTTTTTTTTTTCCCTTTCGCATTTTGATATTTCCGTTAGCGTTGTTTATAGCTGGTTGAAAATTTTCCCCTGGGGGTGCTCGCCATATACGGTTGACGAGTTTTCTCCCTCCTTATCCATCAACCGGGTCCCATCAAAGTTCTACACGGAGGACAACCTATTCAGATCCATCGATAATCTTGTAATTGGCCACAGTGTTACCGTCTGGTGTTTTCTATCGGCTTCTGTCCCTGCGTATTATCGCCGCAGTCAGCGATTATAAATCCTGGCGGCGGTGCGAGAGCCTGTGTTTAGCCTGTAGTCATCGACGGTGGTTGGGGTGTTGTCAGAGCATGCAAGAAAAAAAAAAAAGGATCTCTACACCTCGCAGCCTTGAGTGCGTTGATATCGACGGCGTCTGCGACTGCAGTATCTCTCTGACTCTTCTTGCTTCCTGTCCTTCCTTTTCTCTCTTCCTTTCTCACTTCTCATCTTCACACTTCCATTCAACGCCTGTTCCAACCTAGCCCTCACCAGCGAAGATTTTTTTTTTTTTTTTTTTTTTTTTTTTTTTTTTTTCATCAAAAAAAGTCAAGCGAAGACATCAGACATCAGACATCATCTCTAAAGAACCTAAACTGACAAGCCCTCTATTCAATATCAATAGTGCTATCTTAGCCCTGTAGCCCTTCACACTCTTTGGAGTCATCTGCGAAAAAGTAATAATACTTTGCTGGTATTGTTACTTTGGTTTGCTGGATATTCACGAAACTGCTGTCGATTTTAAAGACTCGATACATTGAAAAGAGAGGCTCCGGAGACGTTAGCTCGTTCATCCACTCTCTTTCTCGAAGACTGGACATACGACAACCCAGAATCTAAACCTCTCCTCGACACCGAATCTTCGTTGTCTCTCTCGGCGTGAATGCTCGCTGTTCGACTTTGAAAGACCCCCCATCCTCTGGAACAGACAAAAATCTGTAAACAGAGTTTGATATCGCCAAAGTCGCCATCTCACGTCGAATTCAATCATCAAAATTTCGTCTTCAGTCATCCGGGTCAAACCATCCAAACTGGATTCCTCCTCTTCTCTCCGACATTTTGTCATTTGCTTCATTTAACTATAGCCACTCTTTTAGCAATATTTCGCTGTCGACCTCGGTCCATCCTCTCTGATCATCTGCAGATCTGAGAGATCCTTTTCGACGTCCACTCTCTACAGAAACCTTAATCCTAATCGTAATCAGCACCGTTTTCTTTTTCTCAACATAAAACACCATGGCTCAATACTCCGCATCCCTTGGCAACGCCGGTCTCACCGTCCGACCTGTCAATGACCAGTTTTTCGAATCCGACGATGGCAATGGTCGTTTCGTCCGAGGCGGCAAGAACCGAGAAGCTCTACGTTACGCACAAGAACAGCTCCAGATCATGGCCGACGAAATGTCCCGAGCTACCGCTGACGAGTATCAAGAGGATATCCTCGATCACATGGAACGCATGGAATCCGAGACTCTCCCAGACGTTGATAGCATCGACATCCAAACGGAAATCCAATGGTTCATGCGTCCATATCTTCTTGACTTCTTGATCGAAGCACACATCGCCTTCCAACTCCTCCCAGAGACTTTGTTCCTCACGGTTAATCTCCTCGATCGGTACTGCTCTAAGCGTGTCGTCTTCAAGCGACACTATCAACTCGTTGGATGCGCTGCAATGCTCATTGCTGCCAAGTACGGCGATAAGAAAGACCGTGTTCCAACCATACGTGAACTTCAGAGCATGTGCTGCGGTTTGTATGAAGAGGATATGTTCGTTCAAATGGAGCGACATGTTCTCCAAACTTTGAACTGGATCATTGGCCACCCAACTGTCGATAACTTCCTTCAGATAATTCTCTCGGAGGTCAGCTACGACCCAGAGGTTGAAAACATGGCTCTCTATCTCAGCGAGATTGCGATGTTCCACAAGGACTTTGTTAGCACCCTTCCTTCCGTCATGGCTCGTTCCTCTCTTGCCCTTGCGAGACACATCCTCGGACGCACTCCACCACAACAGTCGGACTGGGCAATGGCATACGATACCACTACCATCGTCCTTCTGTCACAGCATCTCCATCGTCCATCTCAGGTTCTCGTCCGCAAGTACTCTAGTGCCCACTTCGGAATGGTTGCCGTCACTCTCGAAGACTTCATGGCCAAACAAGCTGCTATCGCTCGTCGTCACACCATTGCCCCTCGTGTTCGTCAAATGGCTCCACAACCCCAGATCCAAGGACCAGAGGGCTCGCTTGCTCCTCAGGCTCAAGCAGCCGCTGCCACTCCGATGACTCCTCAGAAACCTGGACCTGGACAACCGCAACAGATGCCCCATGGATACCCGACTCCACCCGAGACGCCAAACGACGATTATTTCGAACATCAACAAGCCATGCTTGCGGCTAAAGCAGCTGCCGGTGGTCAGACTTTGGTCCCTCCAAATCCGACTACTCCTCTTCCAACTCCAACTTCTGCTCCGATCCAGCAACCTGCCGTCTACCAATATTAAGTCTCTTGATCAACCTATCAGTATTTCTAAACCGGACACATCATCATCATCTTGCCTTCATGTTCACAATCCACAACATTACATCTTTTACCAAACACTATCAAAACAAGCACACCGCGACTTCACCAATATCAACTAGAATCCGAACACCGAAAACAATTTTACTCCCCTACGCCCCGATTTCACGAAAAAGTCATTATTAAAAGCAACAAAAAAAAAAAACTTCGATTTTCGCCGACTTGTTTTATTACTACGGAGCGTTGTTGTTAAACACCAACCTTTGGGATCCAGTTTCAATATCGTTCACCATTTTCCTTGGCTGTATGATCTGGAAAACGACATCCGTGTGCAAGAAAGGACCTAATCTCAGGTAACCTTTTTTAGTCTCGTGGATGGCTTTCGCGGTGCTATCTTTTGATTTTTTCTTTCGGGTTTTTGGTTTCATTATGGCTATCCCCCTTTCCTGCATTATTATCCTGATATTTAGCGAGTTCTTTTCTTTAAGCGCTTGTGTCTTTCCCACTACATTTCCTTTGTTCATATTGAATTCTCTATCAATCCAAAAAATAAATATTTCCCCCTTTAGATGCACGTTGTCCTTCCGTCCAGCATTGCATTTCGTTTCGCATTCCTCTCTTGCATATCAAAAGAATCGGTCGTTTATTGAGGAGGTTAATACTGCGCGTTTCATTTGTACTCCGTTTTGCAAACGGATCCGGCACAAAAAGTGGATGGTCAGATTGTTCACATGGAGGATCAGCAAATGTTCCTCCGATGAAGCTGTAAATAGGCAGCAGAAGGCTACTACCTCTTTCAGGTTCAGTTGGAACGGAAGAGGCTGGATAGCGGATCGACGACTTCGGTTTCGCTACCACCACACCCATCTCGGTACACATTCTCGGCTCGCCTTTACTGGCAGAGTCCCTCCGAATTCCACATTTATCCTTCGAAATTTCTCCTTCTCTGTTCTCCTCGCGCCTATTGCTGCGCTTTCTTCTGTTCCCATAATCATACGTTCTTGTGCACTCTCGCCGCTTTTATCTTTCAATTTCAATACACCACCGCCATCAAACCTCGCGCCCTCTCCGTACACTATTGTATCATCATCTAATCGTTCCCGTCGAGATGAACCCACCTCGATTGCTTATAAGAAAAGCTGGTCCCTCGTGTTATTTTTCTTCTTCTGTTTTGCCCAATACCCAATACCCATACCCCCCCGTGCGTTTAATTCTACTTCTATGTGCTTGTTATTATTCCCCCGTTATATTAGACCTTCGACAGCCTTTAGATTATTTTCGATTTTTCCTTTGTTTTCGTCGGAAATGTTTGATGGAGCCCGAAGAGGTTTTTGTAATAATCCCCCCCCAATTCTCCAAAGTCCAACCCTTCCCCACGTCACCATACACTTATTTTGTCCATTTTGTCCACCCCATATTTCCCTTCTTTTTTTTTTTTTTTTTTTTTTGCATCGTCGGTATACATGTGGTTCTGGTTCTGGTTCTGGTTTCCCCGGCCCCTTCCCCTTTCCCCTTCCCCTCACCGGATTTCTTTTCCCCCCCTCTTTCCCCCATTCCTTTTTTCAAGTCGTATCAGACACAGACAGACACTCCGTATTATTTCTACAAAACCCGATCGCTTCTTGTGTATATTATTCATACATACTTTTTTTTCCTTTATATATTCTGCTGCGGCGTACCCGTGAACAAAAATCGTGACTTAAATCTCTGAGTAATAATGGTGACTCGTAGTTTTGAACTGTGTACTATATGATTGTGCCTTTCAGCTGATCAGATTTTGGATCTAGTTTGATGGGCGCCTGTCTGATGCCATCCGGCGGTAGGTATTTATATGAAGCCATTTGAAGTTTTATATTGTCATTGCGGATGAACGATGAGCATATTTATTTGACTGTGGGATCGATATCGACAATGTGAATATCTCAAGTACCTTTTCAAAATTTATTAAACACTGAATGTTTTCGTATAAGGTACGATATAGTACAAGTTCACCCAGCGCCGTGGTGATTCCGTGGTTAATTGTTCTATGCATGATGCCGGTGTGATCTTGAACTCTAGACCGATGAATTGTAGACATGGATACTCGAGCTCTTCTTGCGCAAATGTGTACATGAAGGAGTCAGAATTTTGAGGCACCACGGATTAGATTTCTTTAATTGTAGAACTAGTGCCAATGGTCCATATTTTTAGATTGGTATTAAATATCGAGGATGAAGGTTGGTTGGGAATGGTACTAAATTTATAAAAATGTTCGTCTTATATGTGTATATATATTGATTTATATCGTCCATATATACAATAGGCATAGTATACCAGTATTGCATTGGATTAGCGCGTTAAACATATTTATAGCTGAAATTTCGAAATTGCATGGTAGATATTATATTATACAATAAAAGCTTGACTACTCGGCAGGACTGCGAACTAGCTAGATCGATAGAGTTCTAAATACAATTGAATGCAATGAGTTTCGTAAAGCTATGCCTATCGGTTATCGAATAACTTGGAAAGAAGTCGTCGTAGGAGCTAGCTTCGCTGGAGACTGATGTTGATAACGCCACAAGCAATTTACGCCGCGTTATAAGTAAGGCTTAAACGTGTTGTTTTATATCACGTGATGCCGCTCAACCGCACACCAAAACATCGCGTCAACCCTGGATTTCATTCGAGCACTGAAATCTCATTCAAACTTCATTTCGCCATTTGCCGATATATACTGCCATGAGAGCAGCTCCATACTATTAGATACTGTGTCTATACTTTATTTTTACCTCTTACCCTGAAATGGAGGCCAATTCCTCCAATCCGAACGATCTTGATGTAGACTTGATCCTTGATGGTCTCAACCGCGTTCAGCGGGAGGCCGTCGTTAGTGATGCAGAAGTTTTGCAGATTTTAGCCCCTCGTGAGTATAACGAAAATGTGTTCAATTCGTTGAGAGGCCCATATTGACTAATATTCTACTGTTCTTGTAGCGGGATCTGGTAAGACACGCACTTTAACCTCAAGAGTGGCATACATGTTGGCTCGAGGGATGACTCCGTCGAATATCATTGTCGCAACGTTTACCAATAAAGCCAGCAAGGAAATGAAGGAGAGGATTTCAAAGATGATTGGTGGAGGTTTGGAAAACCGACTTATTATTGGAACCTTTCATTCAATTGCCACAAGATATCTCGTATGCTCATAGTTGCCATCCGGCCCCGAAAACTTAGTAGCTAACATTGCTCTGGGAATATAGCGAAAATATGGTCACTTGATCGGGATTCCGAAGGAGTTTGGTATCGCGGATACCGGCGATACTCAAACTATCATCTCTCGTATCATCAAACGAAACAAATATTCAACGGTGGATGGAAATGATTCTGGGAATATACGATCCAGGATATCGAACCTCAAGGCGAAGATGAAGTCGGTAGATGAATATATCGCTGACCAGAAAAAGAAGAACGACAATGACGACTTTGCCAAGATATACGAACAGTATGAGAAGGATCTTAAGAGTTCGCATCTGCTTGATTTCGACGACCTGCTGCTGAGATGTTTGGATTTGTTGCGGGACCATCCGCTGTGCGTTTCGAACATTGAGGCGGTATTGATTGATGAGTTTCAAGATACCAATTTGGTGCAGTTTGATCTCATGTGCTTGTTTGCAGCGAAGAGAAATAAAATTACAATCGTGGGTGATCCGTAAGTCTCTTTTATGAATCCCGCTCCTGAAGGGCAATCCAAATGCTAACAACCGGATATGATAGTGACCAGAGTATCTATGGTTTCCGTGCGGCGGAGATTGGGAATCTAAATACCATGCAACAAGTTTATCCTCAAACGATAGTTCTCAACTTGGAAGAAAACTACCGCTCGGCGGCTGCGATTCTGAATTGTTCGCTGGAAATCATACAACAGGACAAGGCTCGGCCTCAGAAAGGGATTACACCGACACACGAACTGGGTTCCTCTCCAGTCCTTAGAAAGCTTCCCAGTCCTCATGCGGAGGCTGAATGGATTGTACGAGAAATCCTTCGTTTGCGAGCTCTTACTGGGAACCTGTTTACCTTCAATGATTTCGCAATCCTCATCAGATCGGCTAGTCTTGCCAGAGATCTTGAACCGAAATTGAACAATTGTAGGATCCCATATCGACTTATCGCTGGAACAAAATTCTTTGAAAGGCAGGAAGTCAAACCTGTTTTGGATTATCTACGGGTGGTTTTGGATCCCAACAATAGTGAAGCTTTGGCAAGAGTTGTCAATGTTCCCAAGAGACGTCTAGGTACCAAATCGGTAGAAGGTTTGGTTGCTGAAGCCCACAAGAAAGGCATGAGCATTTGGACACTCATAAGGAAAGGGGTTAGAGGGGATCTCAAATTCGAGGCACCTATCAGCAAGCCAGGAGAAAATAGCCTTTGTCAATTCATAAAGGTGATTAACGATACTCGAGAGAAGCTCAAATCGGCAGAGCTGTCTATGAAACACGATATCGCACCTATCATACAATTCTTATTAGACAAGATTGGGTACAAACAGTACGTCGAGGATTCGTTGCAAAATCCGGGCGAAGAAAGGTGGCAGCACGTGGAGGAGCTTATCGTCCAAGCTACAGATTTCTGCAATAATCTTGCAGCTGGGCTTGATGACGAGTTGCCTGATAGCGATGCAGATGGCATCGTTATTGAAGAATCCACGATATCTCTCGCCCTTGGGAAATTTCTTGCCAATGCTGCTCTAGCCACTGTTAAAGAGAGCCCTGAGGCCGATCAAAGTCAAAATAAGGATGGAGTTTTGACAGTGTCAACGATCCACAATGCTAAAGGTATATTTTGAGCAGACCCTGAGTCTACTGGATTGTGCTAATTCAATGAAGGTCTCGAATGGCCTGTAGTATTTGTGCCTGGGTGTTACACGGGTTCTATCCCACACTCGCGATCTGAGGACACCGATGAGGAGAGACGACTACTATATGTAGCAATGACGCGAGCCCAAGCTCTTCTATACCTTTCTTATCCTTTCGAACTTCGGGATAGGAAGTCTGGAGAGAAACGTGAGTGAACAACAACCTAGATCGATACATAAAGTCTCTACTGACCCGCTGAATAGAGGAAAGCAATCTTTGTACCTTCCTTGCGGAAAGCAACCTGGCTCCTCTGATGGCACCACGAGGCCCGAAGATCATACCAGCCAAAATCCTAGAATTCAGCAAGATTATGGGAAGAGAATGCCCAACCGCCGAGCAAGTTCAAGAAATTTTCAAGGCATCTGGTCTACCATCCCGAGATGACTGGATTGAATCAGACGATCCGACGGCGACCTATGGGTTGCCTACGGAAGGTGACTTCCAAGATTGGGAGGGATACGAAGACTATCGCCCTCGAGCAGCAACCGCTCAAACCTGGCGATCTGCGTCGCATACAGCGACGACGACTTCACTGTACAACAGAAGCAACTCTTATTCCACCAACAGGACCACAATGTCTTCGATTTCAAATTTTTCAGCACAATCCACCACGATGCAGGGATTCAAATCGGCTAACAGCCATATGCATACTTTGACCACTTCACGACTAGAATGTGAAGCCGATGCACGTAAAGCAACATTTAAGAGAAAGTCTGATGGTATAACCGCAGACAACGGCGATGTTCAACAGAGCCAACCTAAAAATTCCAAGCGGAAGACAGATAAGAACGTCAAAGGAAAGGCTCAGAATAACAGTTTGACCAACTATTTCCGAAAGCAATCGGATGGTTTACCAGAACCTCAACCCGCCTCAGTACCATTAAAATCTGCAGCCGGAAACTCAAAAGTCGACAAAGACCTAGCCAAAGAGGAAACGTTGATTTTTTTGTCATCTTCTCCGGAGCGCCCGCCTCGCAAGACTAATGTGATTGCGCAGAATGAGCAGCTTAAGCAGCAGATGCGTCGTAATCCGCCAGTTTCCAACTTCACCTCTGTTTCCGGGATGATCAACTCGAGCTCTTATATGGCGCCGACGACCATGAGTCGAATGGCTACCAATACTGGAAGCGGCGGTTCTGCAAATGCCTCTAATGCGCCCAGAAAGACGTTGGGGATGAAGAGAAGCATGTCTGGTTGGGCTGATAGACACGGCACGAAGAAATGAACGCTCTTTCCCTTCTACATTCTTGTATATTTTCTTCATTTCACCCTATTTATTGATAACGATGCTGCTTCATATATTTCTCTTTACTATATTGTATCATACGATTTTGTTTGGCGTTTGAGGGATTCTTTCACATATTTTGTATATGATATACTTCTAGACTTTGTATGGGGGTGTTTTAGAGATGGTTAGGAAAGGTAAGTATGCATGAAGGCGTTTTTTTATGGGCTAATTCTGTTTTTTTTTTTTCTGTACGAAAGCGATCTCAAACGGTATATTTATCAGCGTTAGCGGTATTGCCTATATAATGGAGCAAGGGATTTCTACCCTTATGTACTATTATTTCAGTCGATGGAATGGTCTGATTACTAAATACTTTGTCATAACATTTCAAAATAAAAATTTGAGTCTCGATATATGTGAGGCCTATATACAAGTAATTTAAATTCTTCTCATAATATACAATATATCCATATCTTCCTCTGGATCGAATAAAGGGAGAATCTTATGACCAAGGATTCTTAGTAGTGATATCCCGCTACAACCCTCTCAGCACACCGAATCATGGTTTAAATTCTCGACGTAAACTCGAGTCCACAGTTCATTCTTTATCCCATTGAAGGTATTATAAAGTATATCTCGTGGTATCAACCTTGTCGTTGTTTATGCTTCTGATCCTTCGAACAGATGATGTAAAGATATCCTTTCCTTCGAACGCTCTGTTTATACATAACAATATATAATAATAACGTTAGCCAACTTTCAAAATCCTCTAAGCTTACTTTTCCTGGTGTTTTTGGAGGAGGGGGTGGGGAAGAAGAAACGAACCTTGCAGCCTGTACACATCTTCTTCACCGCGCTTCTGACTTTCATGCCCCGGATTTGGACCTGCGATGATGGCAGCGGTACGCGGGTGGTGGAGAGCGTCGGTCTTGCGAGGGAGGTTAGAGCGGATGGTGCTGCTCTGGTGACCGGAGACGGGTTTGTAGCGGTAGCGATAGTTCGGCGGAGGATGGATGTTGGTGATGAGAAGACGGCGGGTGATGTGACACGCGGTAGGGCTGCCGCCGGTAGGCGGCGGAGAGTCAGCGATAGCATCTTGCTGGGTTTGATTTTTGCTGGCTGGAGACGGTCGAGTGTTCGTCGTCGTCGGTTTGAAGGTGGCGTGTGAGGCGATTTAGATATCGAGATTTTGTATCACGTGATAAAATAGAAAAGGGACTTTCAACACACCCCAATTCGTTAAGCCTGTATAAGGCCTCCAAACTTAGCTTCCTAAGGAAGCTGTGTTTTCTCGAAGAATTAATGCAATGAGGGAAGGATAGTCATTCTAAAGTTCTATCAATATCGTTTATTCTTCGTAACATATTTGGATACATTATATAGTTTTTTTTTCCCTCCAGGATAAAATATAGGTACAAGTTATAGACAAAAAAATTGAAAGAATCGCTAAAGGAGACATTTCGAAAGGATGCATAGAGATCGTTACCAGCTTCGCGTGTGCGACATGATTGTGTCGGCATCAAACAAAAAACATTAGAAACTGCAAGTATACAAATGAGGCTGTTTTGTATAACATGGGTACGTTAAAGGGGTTTTATGAAAAAGACAAATACAAAAAAGTATATCAAATTTGCAAAATCGTAACTAGTGGTATCATTTTTTGCGAAGTATTTTGCGATAACGAAATGGGGGTATGGAAATGACTCGAAATGCTTTTCAAAGGAAAAAAATAGAAGACATAAAAAAAGTCATGCGTTGCGGGATATGATGCAAGGTCTCATAAAAGAAAAGGAAGAAATCAATCGGTCGTTGGTTGAAATCAACTGTATAAAAAAAGCAGTATAAAATAAAGTAAAGGTTGGCGAGAGTTTAGGAGATCGATTCTTACTCCCAGGCAATGCTCTTGCTCAGTTTGGACTCCTCAAGCTCAGCAAAGTCAATAATAGTGATATCGCCTTTCCGATCAACAGTGATTAATCTATAACCATCTGGGGAGAATGATAAAGATGCTGCTTCAGTCATTTTGATGGCCCCTTGGACTTTAGCCACCTTGAGACATCTTGGTCTTCTCCCCTCATCATTCAGAAAACCTTGAGGGAAGAATACAACCAAGACATTACCAGAGCGATCCAACACTGCCAACGAGTCTCCTTTGGGAGAAGTGCAACATCCATGAACTTTATCGCCAACAGCATTCAATCTCGTTACTAGCTTGACTTGCTCTTGTCTACCTGCGGCGTCCAAAAGGCCGATGCAATTATCCACCACAATTGGCATTGCTCCTGTTGCAACGCTCGTTACACACATCAAGCGGTTCCCAGGGAAGAATTTCACCGAGGTAATGCCTTCTGCATCGTGCGAGATGTCCAGTTTTCGAGAAGATTTCATGATCAACTTTGGAGGCTGGGCAGCAAGATCGTAGACCAGAAACCGAGGCTCTCGAAGGGTGCTACAAGCGAGATAGACACCATCCTCGGAGAATGAAAGAGTTCCGATTGTATCAGTGTAGGGGACGATGATCTTGGTCAGCTCAACCGCGCCGTTTGATGAATTTGGTGCGGTATCTAAGTGGTGGAGGACAATCATGGTTTGGTTCTTGCCATGTTCCATGTTGACTACTCCAAGTGCGATAGTAGAGCCGTCTGCGGACATTGACTTGGATGTTTCGTTAGCTGAGATAGCACTTTTTGATCGAGAATTACTAACTCACCAAACACTTAATATCGTATGTTTCGGAAATATAAGTGTAGGCGGTTTTGCCATCTTCCCTCAAGTCGTGAACTTTCAGTGTACCATTCGTTCCGGCTATAGCGAGAAAGCGGTCGTTACATGCCGCCATTTGATATTCGAATCGCTTTTGCTGCTGAAAATCGACAATTTAGTGCCGGATC
The DNA here is from genome assembly GCA_012184315.1 of Arthrobotrys entomopaga. Taxonomy (NCBI): domain Eukaryota; kingdom Fungi; phylum Ascomycota; class Orbiliomycetes; order Orbiliales; family Orbiliaceae; genus Arthrobotrys; species Arthrobotrys entomopaga. The sequence continues at coordinate 1,010,439 of LDDX01000214.1, read as the reverse complement.
CTTACCGGTTTAGAAGAGAATTCTGCATACCTTGCTGCTCATAACTCGGTCTTCAGCAGATATGAGCCCATATTGATTTGAAAAGGGGCCATATTCCCCAGAGCTCTTGCCGGCACAGAGCAATTCAGGCATCTTATCGCTTGTTAATATTGAGAAAACTTTAAATTTCTTCCGTTCCAACAGCACAAATTTGGTGCAACTCGGTGATATAGCAGTGGCTACGATATCAGCAAATCGTAACCTCCCGCCAGTAGGTATATGGTGCACATATTCAGCTAGAATATATTAGTATCATATTATCAAACTAAATTGTAGAGTAGTAACGACATACCTTTATAGAACGGGAAGTTCTTAGTGAACATATTTTGCCTCTTCTCCTCCTGCTGATTCAACGGCGGACGGATTACTGTGTTTTCTTGTGGAACCCCTTGGTTCCGGTCTATCCAATTAGCAATACGATCGTTCCGCCCGATCCTAGGAGTGTGATATTCCGATGGCCCTGCTTCGTCTTCGCTCTCCACGGGAACGGTACTGGGTGATTTGACACGAAGCGAACCCATAGGATATTTAGTTTTAGCCGAGCTATCGATTGGAAAGCTTGGTGTTCTGTTCCTCGCCGAAAACGAAGGCGACTGTGACAATCCGGATGCTTGAACAGGTGACGTGGACAAACTTAAATGGGGTCGCTGAGGATATGAACCATAAATTCCGCCTGTTAAGTTTGAGCCAGTCTCTAGTGGAGTTGGTCGTTGTATCAATTTCCCCCTTGTTTGCACGGGTGAGTCGCTTCTTGGTTGTCTACTTGAAGATATGTTTCCCGGTTCAGTTGCAGGTCCTCCAAAAGTAGACATCGGACCGGGCCTATCAGGTCGCTCCGAAGCGGTGGTGCTTCTGCGAATCAGTTGCGCATTAGAAGTTGGTGCCAAGGGACCCGGATATGTCGGGCTCTGAGTTAGCCCTCGTGTGCCCATGCTTCCATGGCGAGCTGGGAGTGATTGCGATAATGGAACAGAAAGATTTTCCTCGCTTGCATTCTCAGCTATCGAGGGGTTGCGAGATGTGCTATGTGAGCTATTGGAATCTCTAAACATTTGGTTAGAGTATATTCAGATAGTAAAAAGGTCAAACCCAAGCTTACCCTGCAGAGCCACGTTGCGTGGTCCTCGGACGAACTGATCCGATTAACAAATCAAAGGTAGACGGTGTGTATTTGACGGATGGATTGTCCCAAGGCAATTCTTTAGGAAACCCACCAATACCACTTCCCATTGTCATGCCCACGTCCGGTTCAAGCTCTGAATGCCCAGTAGATGCTCCCATTTCGCTGGATGCTCCATCCTCAACTTCACTGGGGCCATTGGGAGAAGAAATAACCACGCTAAAGCGATGATTCGAGTTCAATACGGCACCCATCTCCATTCGTTTGGCGGAAACAAGCTTGGCAACCCGCCTTAATTTCTCGGCTGGTTGTTTCCATTCTGTCACCCGATGGCAGCGGGGACACTAATGCATGTCACAGTAAGCATGTGAGTCTATATACATCTCGCACATTGCAGGGATTGACTCACGATATTGCGTTGCATTTCGAATCGGGCGTACTTTTCCGACATCACACATCCACAGGTCATCACACCAAGATCATCTGAAGGTTTCCCATCTAGATCTTCTGCGTTAGCTAAGCTGTGTTGTATCCATGGTTGACGTTACCGTGTTACCTTTTCTGCCTTCACACTCTAGCTCTAGTTCAATCTCAGATAGGAAGGTCCTCCACTCATCCAAGTCGGCAAGCAGGGGAACTGATACGTTCGGCCGCGACCTAAAGCTCAAGGTAGCAACCTGCGAGGCAGTTTCTGATTCAGGTTCTTGATATGGGCTGTCGAGCTCTTTGTCTGGCAGTTTGAATATACTCTGATCGGTTTGTACCTCGCTTTGCTCGTCTAGCCTTCGCTTAGTTAGCATAACGGCGTGTGATCGATCCCTCTGCTCGAGAATCATTAAATAGAAGCTGCTGTCCACGTCCCAGCTCTTGAGCTCTGCATCCAACTGTACCAGAGAAAGGACTCCTTTCTGCATCAATATTGAAAGAATGTCGAAAGCTTTGCACCGAAGACTGTTCTTTGTCGCCGATCTCACTACATTCATCGAGATCTCTCGAGCTTTATTTAATGATCCCTCGCCTAATGCTCCTATCACAAGCTGTTGGAGGAGGTCGAGGGATGAATACGCAAGATGCTGTGCATCATCGGAGCTTTTCTTGACAGCGGCCGCGTCCTTGCCCTCTGGATTATCAATATCTTCGGTCTCCGATTCTTCTAACAGAGCAAGTTGCTTTTCCATAACTATTTCGAGTTGCTCTACAACGAGTTCCTCGATTTCTTGAATTAGATTCAAGTTGTGTTCCTGTGCCTCCGGCGCCACATCTTGCGAAAGTTTGGCTCGTTTGTGCCATTCCACCAAGCTCCAACTCAAGTCGTCTAGGTCGATGTAAATCTTGTGCCAGTTCGTTTGTGTAGAATCCGTTATATCCGGTTGGCTTAGAAGTTCTTTCGACTTGTTGAGAATCTTTAGCGAAAGATTATCGGATTCTTCGTCCGATAAAGCCGAGGCACTAGTTATGATTTTATTGATTATCGCGGCATTCGGAGTACGACTTTCTGGAAGACTCGAAAGGAAATTTCGAATGTAGACGAGTAAGAAGTCTTTTGAAAGTTAGCTAGTTAGTAATTTTGACAGGATTGCTAATTCGCCTTTAAGTTTAAATTAGCATACCGATATTCCAATTATAAATGTCACTTTCGTCAATTTCGGCCCCTTTTCGTCGATTTGGATCCGCAGCGGAAGGCAATTTCTTCGTCAGGTTATCGAGCAATTCGCCATCGAGAGTTTTAAGACCGTGGAGTCGCAGAAGCCGAAGCCCGCAAACGAGCGTTCTCAATTGAAGCTCTCGACATAATAGACCATGGTCCGTATGGCTAGCTATCTGCCAACCCACAAAATCCCCCTTCGTTATCGTATCAATGATCCTTAGCAAAGTCGGTACCGTTACAATTTCGTCGAGAAAGGTCGATTCTGATACGGTCATGTATCGGCGCTGAAGCTGAAGAATGGCGTTTAACTGGCTGATAAGATGATAGACAAGGTGAATCTCTGATGGTTTTGGTTTTCTGAGAGCTATAAGGATATTACGGACGATGACATCGATATGACGACGACGGAAAAGGTTCGAACCATTAGTTGGCGTTCTCCGGTGGAAGACTCCATTAGGGGGTCTAGAGTTTACTGAGAGGGAGCTGCCTCCGGAGCTATTCTTTCTAGCCGCATTGTCTATCGGGGTATCATTTCGCGATCGTGATGATACGGACCTAGACAACATCATTTAACATGCATGTTCCGTGACTTTTGATGTTGATGGCGAAAAAAGCGGAGAGACGGAAGGACTCACATCGACCGGTTCAGCATTGAGCTGATGTATAGGTGATAGTAGGAGTATGGGTCTCGAATTCGAGCAGGGACTAGTCCAAGTGGAAGGTGTTTTGAGGCAAGGATGTACAGCTAATCGAAAAACGTGGTGACAGAGCGGACAGCGACAGACGCAAGCGCTGTATCACGGTCCGTGAACGCGAACGGGGGCCGAATACAAGAAAACTGATGGGATATGCCGGCCCAATGAGGGAGACAACTGTCCAAACTCGTAACCAAGCAAACAGCTCTGCAGGTGTGTGTTCGGAGTGATTGGTGTGGGTTATTGCCGTCCGCCGGGCTGAGTCGTTTTGGAACGCTGCTGCATGTGCGCTACAGCTCTCACAGCTGTTTGGGGATATCAAACCTCTTTCGGACCACGTTTAAGAGGCGATATTGACGATAGCAGAAGCTTGCTAGCTACCGTCGCCTTTACATAGGTCGAATGAATATCTTTGAGCGATTATGATACATGAGCGAAAGATCTGGAGTCGGATTCTGTGTCGCGTGAGATAAGGACAGAACCTGTCTCGGGCTTGCGGAGACCCCTGCTCGAACAGATCAGAGCAAAAGGATACAACAAAAAAAAGATATTCGGAACGTCGGAACCAAAGAGTTTTCCTAAGCTAAGAGAGGGGGAAGGACGTCTGTTTCGGGAGCAGGATCGGCCAGTCGAGAGGAATGATATTATTGCCTGCGTATAAGCGGTTGCGGTGCATCGTTCGCCAGTACCCTTATTGCCGCCCTCAGCTTCACCCTACGTACGTGCGGGAGCGATGGTCAATCTTGGATGGACGAACGGCCAGAGGTTCGAATGTAGGTATGTATGGTATGTCCTTTGTGGGCAAAAATTGGCTTTGACCCCCACGAGACCCCGCCCAAAGAATGGAGACGGATTTACAGGATGAATATAGCAGGCCGGAGTCTCTCTCCTCTGTCCCTTTCCGTATCTCTATCTCGACCGGCGGTGTTTTCTTGCTAGGGAAATGCTGTTGGGAGAGCTGAGTCTCAATCAATTGTGACCACCGCCGTCCCCTCTTTCCAGCTCGGAATGCTTGTCGCTAAGAAGATCAGGGAGGAAAAATTCCGCCTGCCCAATTCATCCATTTTCCGTCCGGACTCCTTTCGTTGGGGGCGACACCACACACGTGCCGAGACTGTGCTGCTGGTGGACAATTGTCTCCCAGAATCAAACCCATTAAAGCGGTCGAGCGAAATGAAGGACGGTACCAGCACGCTTTGGTGTTTACCCTTGGCTCAGCTAATTAGCTAGATCGGTTAATCGGATCTGGGTTTTTTTAATTTCGTTGTGCAAGAGAGGGAGGGAGTCGGAACGCTCAAGCTAGCTAGCTACTTAGCTAGCTGGGCGAATTTCAATTTCGGAGCTGGTGATATCGATTTAAGACCTCCCCTCAGTCCCTTTCCGGAGAACCACCTTCCAATGCAGAAAAACCCGGCAAAAAAAAGTATGAAAGTAATGCGCTTGGCTACCGAGAATTGAACATCAGCAAAATTCAAACCCGTCCATGCGGTCCTTTTAAGCTTAAATCGAGCTCGAACGTCCACGGACGATGGGCGGGACGAGAGCTACATATACTAACGGCTTTGCCCTGCTGCTGCCTGGACACCCGTCCGCCATCCCAACAGCTCGGTTGGCAATATTTCGACGCGTGGTCCTGTTTTTCTCTGATATAACGGCCCTGCTGGTTGCTAGGATCGAGCGCCTCCGATCCGTCCGGCCTCGGTCGTTCGTCTTGGGGGGAGGCTATTGGTGCCGCCACAGCTAGCTGAGCTCAGGTGTTCAAAGCTAAAGGCGTGGTTTGGTGTGTGCTTTCGCGCTGGATGGTCCGTCACGTGGAGGGGGAAGTGTTGTTTGGACGTTGGTAAGAGCGAGGATCCCAACGCGGGTCCCGCAAATCCCAGGTGCATGCAGCGTTTGTTCGACATGACCGGCGTGGGTCCCTTTGAAAATAGCCCACACTCCAAAAGAACATTCGATATAGTCCTTATGCATCTGTAAGCAAGTCTGCAAATGCAAGAAAGCTCCGACCATTGCTGCCTAACGCTCCCGCCATTCAGTTTGGCCTGGTTGATGCAGATGTGGGTACCTCTCTTTCGCCGTCTTCAAGGCCCGGATCAATACCCATAGCTTGGGTCTGCGAAATATCCAAGTTGCGAGCTTGCAAATTAACATGGGTTAACTTAACTTTTCTTTCTTTCTTTCTTTCTTTCTTTTTTTAGTTCAGAAAAAAAATGTGTAGCTAACCGCAAACGTTAACACTGCAACAAACTTTCGCATCAATGTATTCAGGCGCTTGATCGCAGGGAACCAAACCTTGACTCACACGTATGTCGTGCATGCATGAATTTTTTCCCTTGATATACTGTAAGGAGCACGCAAGATGATGCGCTCTCTTCTTCAGATTGCAAGGCAAGGGAAGAGAAACATCATGACTTCAACGACGCTCAATTCCAAGGTCAATCTTAAAGATACCTTGAAACTTCCAACGACCACATTTCCAATCCGAAGCGACTTAACACCGGCTTCAACTAATGAATTACTCGAGAAATGCACGGATGAGTTATACAACTGGCAGGCAAGTTTCACCAGTTATATTCTGAACGATTCAGCCCTTGAGCTAATTTTATATCAGTGGAATACGCTGCCCAATGACAAGACATTTGTGTTCCACGATGGTCCGCCATTCGCAAATGGAGTCTTGCATACGGGTAAGTATAGTCTTTTTCTTTTGCTTATTTTTTTACAAAAAAAAAAAAAGATGAGAATGATAATTAAGAAGAAAAGCTTCTGCTAATACTCCTGTCATGGAAATCTTATAGGTCATGCTTTGAACAAAATTCTCAAAGACATTATTGTTAGATATAACATCAAACTTGGCAATAGAGTATCTTACATCCCAGGCTGGGACTGCCACGGATTACCCATTGAATTGAAAGCCTTACAAAACATTCGAGGTACCACCGATGATGTCTCCATCATGTCTCCTGCAGAGGCAGTGGAGAGGAGCAAGGATCTCCACGCCACCGAGATACGTGGTCTAGCTCGGAAATTAGCTTCAAATACCGTAGAAGCTCAGAAGAAAGAGTTCAAAAGCTGGGGCGTCATTGGTGACTGGGAAAATTCCTACAGAACAATGGGTAACCTTCACTGGTACTTGTGATAAAAGTGTTAGAGCGTTGCTAAAACACAATTGGCAGATCCTGATTATGAAGTCCGACAGCTACGTGTCTTCAAAGAAATGATAAAGAAAGGTAAAATCTATATTTATACCAAGCAATAATCTAATAACTCATGCTGTTCTATTAGGACTGATCTATAGACATTTCAAACCGGTTTACTGGTCTCCAAGTTCTCAGACGGCTTTAGCTGAAGCAGAGCTCGAGTATGATGAAAATCATGTGAGCAAAGCTGCTACCATAAAGTTTCCCCTTGCGAACATTGGGTCCTATCTCTCTTCTTTACCAAACGTCGACAAGGAGACCATCAGTGCTGCTATCTGGACGACAACGCCATGGTCTATCCCGGGCAATCGTGCCATTCTTGTCAACCCTAGCCTCAAATACGTTGTCGTCAAATCTTCAAAATATGGTCAGCTCTTGGCTGGCGAGGAGCGAGTAGAGCATCTCCAGAAACTGATGGGAGAAGAGCTCGAGGTCGTGATTAAAGATATCCCTGGAACAGCCCTACTTGATGTCACATACAACCATCCGCTTCTACCGACAGACGCCCCGGCACACCCAGTTCTCCCAGCAGAATATGTTACCGCCGACACTGGTACCGGTCTAGTCCACTGCGCTCCCGGCCACGGAATGGACGATTATCTGACATGCCAAAAGCACGGCATCGATCCTTTCTCGCCAATTGATGACCAAGGGAAATATACACCTGACGCCCTCCCGACATACGATCTAACAGGGCTAGCAGTCCTATCCGACGGACAAAACAAGCTGCTCGAGCTTCTGGAAAATCACAATGTCCTGCTCGGATCCCAACCCAAATTCATTCACAAATACCCATACGATTGGCGAACGAAACTCCCCATCATCCAACGTGCCGCACCGCAATGGTTCGCCGGAGTGGAAATGATCAAGGAGGCCGCCATTGCGAATATCGACCAGGTCCATTTCATCCCGGAAACAGGGCAACACCGGCTCCGAGGCTTCGTCACTGACCGTGATGAATGGTGTATTTCCCGACAACGAACATGGGGCATGCCAATCCCTGCTTTGTACGAGGTGGAAACCGGAGATGCTCTGCTGACAGAAGAAAGCGTCGAACATGTGATTTCTGTTATTGAGAAGAAAGGGACGGATGCCTGGTGGTCAGATTCTGATTCCGAGGAATGGGTTGCGCCACAGTATCGTGATAAAAAGTACACTCGTGGGGTGGAAACGATGGATGTGTGGTTCGACAGCGGGACGAGCTGGACACTCATTCGAGAAAAGCTGGGGGAACGGGCAGGCCGGGCGATTATAGACTTGTTTCTTGAAGGCTCTGATCAACATCGTGGTTGGTTCCAGTCGTCATTGCTGACTTGTGTCGCATGCACCGGTAAGGCGCCATTCGAGAAGGTCCTAACGCATGGCTTCATCCTCGATGAGAAGGGCAAGAAGATGTCAAAGTCCCTAGGAAATATCATCAGCCCGCAAGAAATTATAGATGGCTCGTACTGGCAGAGAGCCGGGCAGATGGCTAAAATCGCAAAAAAGTCCGAGAAGTCGAAAAAGCCAAAGGCGGAAAAGAAACCTCAACAGCAGCAACAACAACAACAATCCAAAAAGGAGCAGAGTCCAGAGGTAGATACCTTGAGATTATGGGTTGCAATGACAGACTTTACATCGGATGGTACGATTGGGGAGAATGTATTAAGGTTTGCGCAGGAGGCGCTGCGGAAATTTAGGATGACTGGTCGTTTCTTACTCGGAAATCTGGGAGATTGGAATGGCAAGGAAGTGCCCTACACAGACCTACTGATGGTTGACAAGTACGCATTGTTTCGGCTCGCGGAATTGAATCAAAACTCAAAGGCAGAATATAATGACTTTGCTTTCAGCAAGAGTAAGTAATCAACTTGCAAGGAATACATTGTGCATACCCGCCGCGGCTGTTACATTTACTAATTATATCATACAAAATACAGTATTCCATTCCGTCAACGTCTTCAACAAAAACTTCCTATCAGCGTTCTACCTCAACATCTTAAAGGACAGACTCTACGTCGACGACGGTATATCCCGAGCATCCGCACAGACAACCCTCTTCTATATTCTCCAACACTACCTTAACATCCTCGCGCCGATAATCCCCCTCCTCACAGAAGAAATATGGAGCCACGCAACACCAGCCATCACCGAGAAAATGCAACAACCGGTGCGAGCCAAGTGGTGCGATCCGCCACAGGATTGGTATAGCGACGAGGCGAGTCTACTGGGACGTAACTTCCAAGCATTTGAAAGCTGTGTCGAAGCGGTGAATCTCGCGGTGGAAGATGCAAGAAACGCGAAGGTTCTGCGAGCGAATCTCGAGGCGGATATTCTCCTCGTCGTACCAGAGGGTAGCGAATCCGAACGATTCCTAAAAGAGATCGGTGAGTGAACTGAATCTACGTGACAATAAAGAAAATCTTGCCCTTAGACTAATACGTGAATTCAAAAACTGTTCTTTCTGGTAGAATCCGAACTCCCAGCCATCCTACTATGTTCGAGAGTCCATATCCTCAACTCGGAACCGACAGAAACCGAAGCTTGGTCATATTCCAAGCCGTTTCATCTGTTTGAGGATTGTACCGCCACTGCTGTTCCTGCGAAAGGGAAGAAATGTCCCCGCTGTTGGATGTACACGTCGAAGAGTGACGAGGAACCCTGCGAGCGATGCGCTGGCGTCGTGGAAAGATTTACCATCTAGTGGATCAAATAGATTTCGAAATATTAATAGAACCAAAATAAACTCCAAGCACAGCAGCTCGACAGCCGACGAGCTGGGGAAAAAAATAAAAATAAAAATAAAAAACTCTACTTCTTTCTTTGAACACCGCCTTCATTCATTTCCCCTTTACGATAACTCTCTCTCTACTGCTTTAGAATCCTAGCAAAGGAAAACAAAAACAAAAAAAAAAAAGTTTTCCAAACCGTACGTGTGACGCCGTAAATCATGGGCAAAAGCGTCGACATTCTTAATCGAGCGTGAACTGTTCGGCAGACCCTAGCTGAGACATACATGAAAAAAAAAGAGCAGGCCTCGTTATTCGTTATTGGAATCTGTGTAAAAGAAATTAATATGTGTACATACGTTGCGCCTCTGTATGTATGTACGTACTGTACCACTGAGGGTGGTTTCTTTGAACTGGATGAGCTACGTTACCGGTCGAGGACCCTCGCGGGACAAAGAAGAAGTACATACGCCATGCATGCCTTTCTAATTCTGCTCCACAAAGTCACAAACCTAGGGATGAGTGAAATAGTACTTTCCGTAGATCCATATCTTAAAAAAGGAGATATCCATCCGTCCGCACATGCCGACACACTACTCAGTTAGTTACTTACTTGAGCTTTTTGAACAGATTTTTTTGATCAAATACGTACGTACTTACTCATCGATCCTACGGAGTAAACATGGGTATATTGTCCTTCCGAGTTCCGTGAATGCCCTAGCTAGCTAGCTAGCTGCTGACTAGTTCTTTGCGGCGTGAACTTCAAATATTAAATGCCCATCCATGTAATTTAGTTGCTGTATCAAGGGCGAACATAAGTATATATATAACAATAATAACAAATATTAAATAAGTACTTAAGTATGTACGGTATATAAGCGACCAATATAAGTACTTATATACGAAAATTTTTGATAAGGCATGAAGCTAAGAGCCAAGGTAATAGAAAGAAAATGGGTTTCCACTAGTTAGCTTTCGAACCGGTAACCGTGGATTATACAAATCTTACAAAGAGTTCGAGTGGGACAGAACACAAGGGAGGAGACCCCATTTCCTGGGGGTGGATTTTCTTTCTTGGAAATTTTGAAATTTCAGAATCAATAATAAGACAGGCTTTTTTTTGGTTTTTTTGGGCCAGGTACATACGAACGAACAAGAATTCCAAAAGTAGTAATCTCGGGCTTAACAGACCTATTACATGGCCTGTCACTAATGATATGGTATGTAATTCCACACACGAGCAACTGTTACAGAGAAAGAAAAAAAAAAAAAACAAAGACTTTTGTTATTTCCTTTGGATGGTTTTTTGCAAAACGGACTCCCTTACTTGGCATCAAGTCTCGGAGCCTGGCCAGACGGGGTTGGCATCACGAAGAGAGCCATTATTCGTAATAAGCAAAATCTGTTCACACGATGTTCTTTTCAATCCATTCCTTCCACTCCTCCAAAGTCCAGCCGCTGCTGATGGAGTTTTCCATCACCCCGTTGAAGAAGACGGTAGGCGTCACATGGGCGGAAACTTGACGAGCGGCCTTGGTAATAAGCTTGACGTCGTTGGTTACCTAGTTTTTTTTTAATTTTTTCAACACCCCCCAGATGCTCGGAATATATCAGTATTAATCCAGCCGATCTTATCCTCTTGCAAGGAAATGAAATATTGAAACAAATCAAGTGCAGGAAAGGTTATCAACCCCATCCACATCCCATCCCATATCCATGGTGCATGTAGCCAAGGGCAAAGTTCATAAGATATGAAAAGAAAGGAAGGAAAAACCCACCTGGTTCCCAATATTATAGGAATCCCCATCTGGTTTATCTGCTATGAATAAAACCTTTTGGACCTCAGCGGCGTTAACCCCCACAGTCGCAGCGAGTTCGGCAAGTCTCGTATAAGTCTGATTACGGGTCTCGTTCACGACATTGACATCAAAGTAATCCTTTTGCGCCTTGAACAAGGCATCGGAATAGACCCAAAACTTTTCCGGTGCGACCTTTTCAACTGCCAGAGCAGATTCATGAACTAGAGTGGAGGAGGGGTGCCACGGTTGGATGAGCTATTCGTATGGGTTTTTTGAGGCGGCGATGCAATGGGGGCGGCGGCGTCGGAAGGTTAGCCATATATTGCAAAGATGGGTGGGTGAGGAAGTAACATGTATGGATGAAATTCTTTTTGTATTGGAAAAGCCGGTCAGGGATGGTGAATCGAGGTGAGGGGAAGACATACCTGCCGGAAGATGATCTCCACTTGCTTCGGCTTTGTCGCCTCGAGGTAAGGAATCACATCTTCATTGATCCTAGATATGAGAACCCGGGAACCGGGGTGAATTGATATGTCAGTTATCCCCGATATTCACATATTTCTGTCTATTTCAAGTTTTGTTCTCCACCCCCCTTCCGTTCCCTGGGAATGCCCATCGTGGGCATAATTATCATCATGTCATGGGCTCCGTTGGATTATACTGGCAGAATGCACTGACAGTTTACATGCATAAGGAAGGGCACACCATGTCTGAATGTAAGGACTCATGTACATATGTATGTATGTATCATGCGAAAGAGAAAATTTTTTTTGGAATGGACAATCAATCTAAATCGCACGCACCTTTTCCAAAGTTTCGCAGAGTACTATAAAGTCACGAGAAGACACGAGAGAAGAGGTTAGCCTTGGCACCTGGTCATCTTTTATCTTTTATCTTCTTTTTTTTCGCCCAGCTATTATATATGAATATCTTTCACATGGGCCAATGAAACGTTACGTAAACTTCAACCCCGAAGCTCGTGGGAAGACCAGAAAGGAAAAAATGTCTTTTTGGACTCGTCCGGATCCTCGACACACAGCCGGCGGGTCGATACACGGGAAAGGCTCTTCAACCGGAGTGGATGTGACCCTTAAGAGGTTTTTTTTTTTTTTTCTAACTCCCTTACTCTCTTGTAACTTTTCTGGCCGGACGGCAAGAACGGCTGAGGCCTCTCGTCCCCTTTGAGACACGGCAAACAGGGAAGTGCGAGTAGACATCGTCAACTCTCCACCAACGAAATCTTGCGAAAAGAGAGGGAGGACGGGGAAAGTTTCGGCTCTGTGCTCGAAGGCGCAGCACCATGCGACCCGGTGACCTGAAGGGCTGCTTTGTGCGATTTCATCCGGGGGAACGAGCGCGACTTTGTGTGGGAAGGGAACCGTGGTCTTGGGGGGTGAAAAAAAAAAAGCCCTCTTTCATTCCGAAACAAGCCCACCGCGAACAGGGAAACCGAAATAAAAAAACGGCATTGCTGCTGCTGTGCTCAAGGAACATCGAAAGACTCGAAGGAGAGCAGCAGCAAGAGCACACGCATAAAACGGACGAAGATTTGGTCAAGTCGGGTGGCATGTACTAATGCACACTTACGGGACAGACAAAGTCCAGATCTACAGAGCCGCCCCAAAATGTCACAAGGCGGAACCCAAGCGTCAGCCTAAAATCCCTTTCTTTTATGTGTTGAAAATGTGATAAATGATAGCACCCAAATCGGGACATCGGTCTCGGGCCAATTGGTTCTTTTTTGAATTGGTTTGAGATTTTGAGATTGTCCGGATATATTCAACATATCTTATAGAGATGTAGATGGATGTATATGCAGGTTTTACCCAGAATGGAACGGTTTCGGCGGTTGATACTCACAAAGTTCCAGAGAATGAGGCGGCTTCTGGCCCGCATAGTTCGCCGAGTAGATGTGAGCGGCAAACTTTGGATTCACTGCCATTTTTGATATACTATATGTCTCGAGACTACTATGTAGGTAAGTAAGTATTGAGTACTTGAGTAATTGCGACTTCTAATGTGACGTCCGATGCTTGAATCGATTTCGAAGGGCTGCGGGGAAAGCTGTCTCAAGGGGGGTTAATTTCGGTGTGTTGGGCCTGGATCAGGGCTATCTCCGTCACGTACACACCCCAATTGATATTAAAATTCTAGAACAGGAGCTAAAGTGTTTCCGTCGTACGGACTATATTTTTTTCTTTCTCGTGTATAAAACGACGGGCGGACGAAGGAAGCGAAGGATCGGTTGGATGGATAGCTTAGCTAGATGATAGTAGAGTGCTCAATGCAATCTTGCAATTGCAATGGTGGTGGTTAGTTTGGGCGGGAGGGTCGGACGGAGTGTTCGGATGCCTACGGGCAATGATGCCATTGCAGCTTCAGCATGTGCCATCGATTGGCTGCTGACAGCTGACCACCCAAAGCAACACAAAGCCACCCCCATCGAAAAATACATACACTTATACCCATGCGCATGCACGGTGGCACGTTTGCAATGAGGTTGACGCTATCAGTGCGTCGACATTTGAGACAGGTTCGGTTCATAGCGGCGACTGACCTATACTATAACCTTGACCTGTCTTGTCTTTTGTCGTTGGCTTGATTGATGGCTTTTACTGGACTGGATTGATATCTGGCTTGACCGCAAACGGTATTTCGCCGCGACGTGTTACATTCCAGATAGCTGGCTTTTCTCGATAAGTCACTTGAAACATCATAATTTCAAATTTCAAGTTTTGCTGCATGCATGCGGAGTCCACCCCCAGAGGTCGCTTGTCTGGGGATATAGTTCGCTTGTATATTCATGTATGTATTGTTCTGATAATGCACACGCACTACTGCAGTGACTGTAATTTATCGACAAGGCTGAAAGTAGAAATGCTCAAAAAGCATTTCCTCCAATAACTTTTATAGCTGTTTAGAAATACAGAAAAAAAAAAGATAAGACAGCAGGGACGACGACAACATCCACCCCTGACTGGTCTCTCTCTAGGTGGCTTAGGTCCTTTTTAGACGATTGGCTGAATCCCTCCAAATGTCATTGTCTTAATAGTCACATATTCGTCGATGCCGTATTTACTACACAACCAATCGTATCAGCTTCCGACATATCCTGCTCATCCCATCATCCGGTGACACGCATGAAAGTTTTGAGAGAGGAAAAATAATAAGTATCTGCTTACCTTCCTTCCCTTCCAAACCCCGATTGCTTAACTCCACCGAACGGAGAGGACACATCCGAAATGATACCCGTATTGATCCCGATCATTCCCACTATGGAAAAGTACGTACGTAAGTACGTATGTATATATGAGCACACACGATCTTTCAATAAACGACATCTCATGCCCGGGAAACCCAGATGATTTAGAACTCACCCTCGAGAGCTTCGGCGACTCTCCAAGCCCTCTTCACATCCTGGGTGAAGAAGTAGCCCGCGAGCCCGACGTCTGCGTTATTTGCTGCTCTCACGACGTCTTCCTCCGTATCAAACTTGAATAACCCGGCTACAGGGCCAAACGTTTCCTCGCCCGCGATAGCCATTTCTCCCGTAACCCCAGTGATCACGGTAGGCTGGTAAAAGTTCTCACCGAGGTCGGGCAAACCGTGACCGCCGACGATTACACGGGCACCCTTCGAGGTGGCATCTTTGACGTGACTTTCGACCTTTGACACAGCCCTGCTATGAATCAGGGGACCGTGAGTGATACCTTCCTCGTACCCCGAACCAACTTTGAAAGCTTTGACCTTCTCAGCAAGTAGTTGTGCAAACTTGTCATATATGCCTGCTTGCACATATATGCGGTTGGCGCAGACGCATGTCTGACCGCTAGTCCTGAACTTCGAGGCGAGGGCGCCTGCGACTGCAATATCCAGATCTGCGTCCTATAGTATATTTAAACAGGTCGATTCAATTAGCCTGCGAGTCGAGCCACTATCGTGGATGTCTTATTGGTTATTATATCACTCACGTCGAACACGATAAGTGGAGCGTTACCTCCTAGCTCGAAGGAGAGTTTCTTAAGAGTGGAGGACGACTGCTTCATGAGTAATCTCCCCACATTTGTGCTTCCCGTGAAAGACAGTTTCTTGACGGTTGGATGCTCGCACAACAGTTGGCCGATCTTGGGCGTGTTATCGAGTGCCGTGACGAAGTTGACGACCCCAGCCGGTATGCCAGCACGTAAAGCTAGTTCTCCTAGGGCTAGCGCTGTGAATGGAGTTTCACTGGGTGACTTTGCAACGACTGTACACCCAGCAGCGAGAGCGGGCCCGATTTTGCGAGTCACCATAGCGGCAGGGAAATTCCAACTGCGACATTTTTTATGCTCCGTCAGCATTTGAAAACAAATAGTCGATCAAAATTGTTTTTTCTTCCAAATTGATCAACTCGGTTCCACAGACGTCAGAAATCGATGGAACCGAGATGATGAAAATGAAGTAGAAAACCAGGTTCGTTTGGTAAGAATAATACCTACGGGGTTATTAAGGCGCAAACACCAACAGGCTGCTTCACCGTTACCACTCTATTCCCTGCGACATTCGCCGGTATAGTGTCTCCATAAATTCGCGGAGCCTCTTCTGAAAACCATTCAAAGAAATTCGCAGCGTACGTGACTTCCCCTAAGGCGTCAGCGGTGGGCTTGCCATTCTCCCAGGTTATCAACGTCGCAAGGTCCTCCTTGTTCTCAATCATGAGGTCGTACCACTTTCTCAGCATCCGTGCTCGCTCACGGGGAAGAGTATTTCGAAACCCCTTGAAGGCTGCCGAGGCATGATCGATCGCCTCGTTTACATCAGCCTGGTCCATCTCAGGGACCGTCCCAATAGGTTTCATCGACGCAGGATCTGCCAAAGACAAAAAGAAAACAACGTTATTCCATTTTCGTCGACTATTTTGAGATCAGATGGAGAGAAACTTTTAGATTGTTTTTTTTTTTTTTTGTGAGACGGGGGTTCGCGCGCGCGCGGATGGTGCGAAACATCCAGATACCCATGTTAGGGTCGGTATATTACTCCGATGCGTACATTATTTTGTACACGGACGTGCGCAATAAAACGGTTTTTTTGCTCCATAATTGCATATGCTCAAGGATCAACCCAGCTTACCGTAGACCTCAAATGTCTTGCCTGACTTCGCCTTGACCCACTTTCCATTCACCAATGCCACATTCTCTTTGAACAGGGTTTTATCTTTGAGCTAAATGTCACACGTCAAAAACAGCCGATCTATCGTCAGCCTGCGATCCGAATAATTTGAGAAGGGGACATTCGCTCCGATGGTAGTGGAGATGGGGGGAGGGATCCACATGATGGGGCTCTTTGTAGTTGATGTTGTTGTTGTTATTGTGTTATGGGGGTGTGGAGTGCGTGGTGATATATACCGGAGGGACCGTGTGAGACGACATTGCCATCGCGAAAGTCCTGATAGACAGTGGGTATTGTTTCGGTGTCCTTAAGCCTCTAACTGTATTTTGAGCAGCTGAAATGAGAAGGGACGGCAGACGAGACATTTTTCTGTTGGTTTCTTTAAGAGACGAGAGGGATTAATCATAAAAAAGTGTGTCTGTGCATATAATGATTTTTTTTTTCGCGCTATGAGTTTGATATCGTCAGCTTAGGTGAACTATGTATGCAACTCGGATGCCGGCCTAGTTGCCGCTGGTCGGCCGCGGCATCCATCACCATGATGCATGCATGTCAACCCAAGACGTACAGGTACTTAGGTACTGATTTTCTCTTTGGTCACGACAACCGGGCCGTGTATTGTAGGGGGCAATGAGTCGAGTCCGTGAAACCAAAATTCTATACTCTATCGCTCTTGCGGGTCCTCAGGCTTAAGTTTGAAGTTCAATAGTCGCTACTTGTTGCGCTTGGATAAACGGTGGAGACTCTCCTTTCGTGTTCGGTGTATTTTTTAGGAGACAGTGATTACTCAGTCTGGCAAATGAGGCGTGTTGCAGCGGCCAGCGGGAACGCCTGAGATTCCACACAGGACTTGCTTGTCCTTGTCAATTAACTAGTATTTTATTGTATGTGTCAAACTATGGGGAACCCTAGCGAATGCAAGAAATGACGTGGAGATGGAAGGGTGGATGGGTGGATGGATGTCTGAAGGATAACCGAGATCTTACCAAGAGATTAATAACCGACCTCGGCCAATATCCTCGATTGATCGATTGACTGCTCGATATTGCTGCTCGAACTGTCCGGCTGTTGTACGGATTGAAGCGGGTCGAACGGAGTGTGCCCGCGCATGCACGATGAATCGGTTCCCCTTTCTTTCGATCTTTCTTGTGAATCCGAGGCTATCTAGCTTTCTTGAGAGAATGGGAAATATCATACAAGCTGAAGTGCACACTGGCAGGGCAAGAATAGTTTGATGAAGTGATAGTAAAGAGGAATTGTCACAGAGGCCAAACTGGTAAACCTTGTGGGTAGATATGGCGACAAAGGTGCTGCGTCCGGCCGGCAACCGGATGTGAGAGCTCTTCCTCGCATATATGCGCATTCCGCATGTAATGGTACCCCCGCTTTTTGCCTTCCGAACGGATATCTGCTGGCTAGCTCTAGAGATCTAACTAGTATGATCCCGATGGGTTAGGAACAGGTAGGACAAGATTAAACTTCTGATCCAAGACGGATATCCGATTTCGCAAGATCATTGACTGTCCTCTACCCGCTCTCTACAAGATTCGATTCATCAAGGGGTATATATACGTATACCGAACCCCTTATACTACCAGCTGCTTCAGAATGCACGTCTGCTCACGTGAATCGAGCCAGACGTCTGTGACAAACCCAAATGTGTTGCCATGTCGTCCGGCCGGGGCAAGCTATTAGCTGAGAAGCTAACGGCAAAGCTAAAATCCCACGCGGCGGCGACTTTAGCTTCCTAATAGCGTTTAAACCGACCCCTGCCGGACATCTCCTTCAAAGTCCACAGTAGTTACATACTTAAGTACTTTACCTAAGGTAGTTTATCGATAACAGCTTCCGGCTCCGAAATAGATTGATCATCGATTGCATTTGCTACAAGCCAAAAAAAAAACCTTGTAACCCCTCACCGGATCACCTACATATACTCGTGCATTGGATTTGTTGGATAAGTGGTAGTCCGCAAGGCTCGTGCATGACGCTTACAAACGGCCAAGAGTTGGTCCCGGTTGGTGATTCAATTGCTCGGAATATATGAATTACTCCACCTTGAACTGCATCCGTCGCCAGTCGATACGTATACGTTCGCAACGGCACCTGCCTTCAAGTCATCGATATATACAGGTACAAGTCCCGAAGCCTAGTTCGACTTTCTTCAATTTGTGCTGCGGAACTCCACAACTACAACAGTTATATATTTCTGTCATCCCAAACACAAGTTTCAGGATCTTTCAATCCCACAACTTTTCACAAACCACCACCCAGCGGCAGCAGCAGCAGCAGCAGCAGCAGCAGCAGAACCACCGCCACCACCGGTTCTATTCCACAATGGCTTCGTCCTTGGAACAGGAAATCAAGGCACCCAACGGGGTGACCTTCAAACAGCCCATCGGTTTGTTCATCGGAGGCGAGTTTGTCAAATCCAAAGCTGGCAATATGCTGGAAACGATAAACCCAACGTGAGTGTCTCGATGACCAGAATCAAAGTCCCCACGACGAGATCTAACAGTTTGAACTCCCTCGTTTTCAAAGGACCGAGGAGGAAATATGTAAGGTCTATGCCGCAGAGGAGGAGGACATCGATATCGCAGTAACGGCAGCCAGGAAGGCTTTCAAAGACGAAAGTTGGGCGGGTATTGAGACCAGCGAACGAGGCAATCTGTTGTACAAACTCGCCGAGTTGATGGAACGTGACGCAAAGATTCTCGCTACTATTGAAACGATGGACAACGGGAAGCCATTCAAAGTAGCCTTTGGAGATGATGTGACGGAATGCATTAGCGTATTCAGGTAATAAAAAAAGAACACGAAACGGAAAAATTTTTACCTAAACATACCAACCTCAACCCTCGAGTTTTTTTTTTTTTTCCCTTCAGATTTGTAAATGTTGGCAGCTGTACTGATCGGTGTGTCACAGACACTATGCTGGCTGGGCGGACAAAATATATGGCAGAACCATTGACACCTCGCCCAAGAAATTCGCCTATGTGAGGCATGAGCCTATCGGAGTGTGTGCTCAGGTGTGTCAACCCGACGATGTGGAAATCCAACATCGCATGTGTAGCTAACCGTCCTTTTCCTTAGATCATTCCGTGAGTTCCTTTTTCAATCTTATTAACAAGACTTTTTCAAAAAAAAATCGTAAGTTCCGTGTTTTGGGTGCAACTAACAGGTAGTAAAAGATGGAACTATCCACTTTTGATGGCAGCTTGGAAATTAGGACCCGCTCTCGCTACCGGCAACGTCGTCGTTATGAAAACCGCAGAGCAGACACCGTTATCTGTCCTGTACTTGGCAACTCTCATCAACGAGGCCGGTTTTCCTCCAGGAGTTGTCAACATCCTCAGTGGCTACGGTAAAACAGCTGGAGCTGCACTTGTGCAACATTTGGGTGTGGACAAGGTCCGTGATTCCATACCCTCTTCCCTTCTCCCGCAAGAATAGTGGTTCCCCCTTCCGCTTGGCGATAACGGAATTCTGATCTAATAATGCTGTGTATCCTAGATTGCTTTTACCGGTTCCACATTCACAGGGAAGCAGATCATGAAGATGGCATCGGTGAATTTGAAGAATATGTTGGTGAAACCTTCAGGCATATGTTTTTGGATCGTTGTATCGATCGCTGATATTATTTGACGCAAAAAAACCGTAGCACCCTCGAGACCGGAGGCAAGAGTCCAAATATCATCTTCGAAGATGCAGATGTGGAACAAGCCATCAAGTGGACTCACTCTGGCATCATGAGCAACATGGGACAGGTCTGCACTGCAACATCGAGAGTATATTTGCATGAGAAAATATATGACCAGTTTGTTGAAGAATTTAAAAAATATGTAGCTGAGGTAGGCAGGAAAAAAGAAAACCGACTCCGTTCCCGTTACGGGTTTTTTTTTTTTGGTTTTGTTTTTGAAGAACCCAGTCTAAGCTCTCAACTAGGTCAGCGTGATTGGTGATCCGTTTGAGAAAACAACCTTCCAAGGCCCCCAGGTTTCAAAGCTTCAGTACGACAAGATATTGGGTTATGTTGAATCCGGTCTATCCGAGGGTGCAAGGCTAATCTCGGGAGGAAAGAAACACGGTGACAAAGGATACTTTATTCAACCTACAATCTTCGCTGACGTGAAGGACCACATGACAATATCCCGTGAAGAGATTTTCGGTCCCTTTGTCTGCTTCTCCAGTTTCAAAACCGAAGAGGAAGTTATTTCCAGGGCCAATGACACGACGTACGGACTCGGAGCGGCCGTGTTTACAAGAGATATCGAACGTGCTCATAAAGTAGCTGCGAAACTCGAAGCTGGAATGGTCTGGATCAACAGTTCAAACGATTCACACTTCGGCATCCCCTTCGGTGGCGTCAAACAATCTGGTAAGTTTTTAATCAAATCCACATCGCCCTATGCCGATCAGTGCATTCGCACCGTTTCCAACGGCCCCGGGTTAACCACTCCAAAAAATGTCTTTCTGATCGGGTTTCTACATAGGTATCGGACGAGAATTGGGGGAATACGGTCTACAGGCGTATACGCAAGCGAAAGCGGTTCACGTTAACCTTGGGAACAGAAAGTAAAAAAGTAAAAAAAAAAAAGTCTCGGTTCCAGATTCCTCTTAATACGTCCAACGTATGTATGTATGAGGGTTATATGTAACTGCATTATATCAGATATGCAGGCGACCTTTTCGTTCGATGAAATCCAGATGTTCTGGGTCCCCTCGGAGAGTGTGAAAAAAAAAATTAATCGAGAAACCCCAGTGCAGTGGGATGCTCATCACAGTTTCGCCGGATGATGTTCCGGTGCAATGCAGCAGGCCCTTTCTTATTTTACTTGAAGCGTACCCACCTTTGAACTTATCTCGCCTCAAATAATTTTTTGATTCTAAGCCAATAAACGGCCAACAATTCCAACTCTTCAATGACACGCCAAGAATATCTCACTGAAAAAGTAGACCCATATTTCCTTTCTCTATCTCCTTTTTTTCCAAAAAATGTGATACAGATACGAGAGAGAGAGGTTTGGAACCGTAAACTCAGTCCTTTAGCCTTGATTTTAGATCGAATTATTAATATTCAACACAAGGGGAGTGCGAGAAAAAAAACAAACAAAAAAACAAGGCCTGCAAGGTAGATGGGGGGATCTAGAACCTCGAACGACTTGCATGGTGCATCCCGTGTTCGCAACCCGTTCCACAATTCGATCAAGAATACTACGTACTTACATACACCTGCAAAAGAAGAAAAAGTAGAGTAGTATTGAAAAAAAAAATATCATAATAATCTAGGCTCACCACGGGTCAACGCGTCTCACCATGCACTTTGATAAAACAATTGTTGGATAAGATGATGGATATCATCCATGATACTTATCTTAATTCAACGATTTTATCATTTTGTCAATGCAACGACGTTCTCTCCCCCCCTTGTTCAAGATATCATCCGCGTCCCACGAATATTAATTTTCGCAGTTATCTCTTAAACCACCGACTGGCTGGTGGGATTGTGAGGGCGCAAAAACCNGGGGGGGGGGGGGGGGGGGGAGCTAATAACTGTTGTTTGCGCCCTTGAGGCTTGCTTGCTTGTCTTGCTTACCACTTCCCCAGAACCCTTGCCCCCTGTGGCTTTTCCATTTTTAACACTAGCCCCGGCGTGGGGCGGTACATACATGCTGTCTCTAAAATACAAATTGATACTTTTGTTAATTGTTTGATCGTGATTTTTTTTTTTTTCAAGGCGGTGGTGCCTCAAAAGTTCACCAATCCGGCCAGTGTGATTCTCAACTTGCATACACACACTAACTATTGCCTGTGCGTTATTGAGACTTATGCTATTGCACTAGCTAGGGGGAGGATCTCCCTTATCCGTGACGAATTTCCGCTTTGATACCTTTTTTGTGTGAATTTCGCCATATTAGTGCACTGTGGAGTAAGTGTTGCGAAAGGGCAAGGCTAATCCTGCCCCCTAGCAATTGCTTTTTGGTCTGAAACTACCGAGTAGCTTTTTGGTGCTCTATAAGCTTTATTACTGCCGTTAATATCGAAATAACTCCATACCAAGTAAGTACTTAGGTACTTACGTATACTAGTATGCATTTGGTTTGAGTACCGGGAGCTAGCCAGCTAGGACGCCCTGAGTTCGGCATCGTCATGCCTCGACATGGTTCTACATACATATTCTGCACGATATCAGACGGAAGGACCGTTCGCAAACAGACCAACCGGCAACCTATAGCTCGAGTCAAGTTATTAATGTTATAGTACATGCATGGATTTATTTGTTTTGTTTTTTTGTCAAAAATAATCTCTTACTAATAGACTAATTCTGAGATGTAGACGCATGCACACTATACTGATAATTAATATAATATATTTATTTGGGTTGGAGCATGCAAGTAAATATTTAGATACTTTGTCAACAGGATGATCATCTAAGAACCTGGTATGGCATATACATACTTCTTCCCTTTAAAAAGTTACTGCTACCAGTATTTAATATTTGTATAACAATTTTAAATTTCTTGTTAGCTCGTCGCACACGCATGGCGAAACGAGCACTTTGATCCAAACTTTTGATTTGGTATACTGTATGAGTATGTAAGTATGTATGTATACGGACTGCCTAGCTAGCGCACCCAGGCCAGTTCGAATCTAAAAACAACATAAGTTTTTTCGGGTAACAGCGTTTGTTGGTGCTTTTCGCTTGATATTTCCAACATGCAGGCAATCTGCATGGGCCTCATGCCTTTTTTTTTTTGGTTTCCTTTCGCCTTACATAGTACTCCTCTCGCCTCAGTACGTACGGGTACGGGAGAAGGAAACTAAAGAAAGAGACGAGAAAGGGTAGATTGACGACATTATTGTCACACAATTGTACAAGCGGCGAGGAGTAAAATAAAATAAATAAACAGAAAAAATGATGACTATTGTTCTGATATTCTGATTCGGACGTGGATATGTCTCAAGTTTTTGGATTTCCTTTTTGATAACAAAAAAGCTCGACGTACGTCTGTAGCTGTCTCGTCGTACATTTTGTTACGATTTCGTACGACCCCACTCACCCCATATGCATCGTAGCATCCGATATCCAATAATACGTATTAATACCCCCTTTATTTATTTATTTATTTATTTATTTATTTTTTGGTGCACCGTAAACCTGGTATGTGCTCAACAACGATACCTAGTGATTGTTTCTTCTCCATCAGGCAGATGACATGACCGCTGCAGCTGCGTCTGTGATGGAGCATCATCATCATCATGCACTGGCCTCTCTTCTTTCTTCTATGTATGTACCGACAGATGAACGTTGTCGTGAACTTGCTTGGCTCGGATCCTTTACAGCTTGTGGGGTCGTTCGTTCGTTCACTTCAAAAACTTATTCCTGCAATAGTAAATTTAATTGGAACCCGGGGGAGTGTTTATGAATTACCATGGGCTGTTCTGTACAGGCATGCCAATTAACAAATATACAAATATTATATAGCATATTTATTATACGCCATACAGTACAATAATCATTAAATGTTTTAAGGTGAGGTAATATAATAATAATAAAATATAACGTTGAGGAATTCGAAACCCTCCCAATTCCGGTCTTTCTGTACGAAATGAAGCACGACAAACCCCTCTTTTTGCTTTGTGAAGAATTATCATCATAGGATTCCAACACACAAATATGTATACCCTGTCATGCAAGTACTCTTTTTCATCTCTTAATTGAGTAAGTAACCCCTTAAACCCTTGTACATAATATCAGATAGTGATAGAGGATGCATGAACCTCGACATAACACTTACGTTTGTTCATTCGTTCGTTCGTTCCCATTCATCACCTAAATCACTTCAGTGCTTAATTGCTTGCTTGCTGCTAGCTGCAGCAGTATAGCACTCGTACATACATACATACATACATACATACTCACACTTTTGGGTCACCTATTTAGTCACCTATTAATATTTTGTACTCCGCTCTCGGGCTGGACCGTGTTGCCCTTTTTTTTCCCTTTGGTTATTGTCAAGGTTTCCAACCTCGTCAATGCAATGACGTCAAATTAAAGCGAAACAAGGGTGTTGTTATCTCAAAGGGGGGGCAGTTTGATTTTTATCGGATGAAATGGAAACACGCTGCCAGCTGACAATATATGTATGTATGTACAAATCAAAATGGTAACATAGTTAATTATTGGTGCGCAGCTAGAGGCCGGCCTCCACTTTAGCTACTACTCGATTAGCTTTTAGGAGCGAGGTATGCTTCTTTTTTTTTTTATTTTTTATTTTTGGTCTGGTTTGTGAGTCGACCGGTGGTGCTGGTGGGTTCATGTCTGGAGGAAAAAAAAAAAAAGATGGATCATGCGATAATCTTCGTGCAAAAACAGACTATCGGGAAAAGACCCGTCAGTGTGGATGCTGGGAAGGGAGAAACGAACCAAATAGCCGTCACGATCGTCTTTTGGCGCAAAATAAACCCCCCCGTCCAGGGTCAGGCGTCGGGTTAAGATGACGTTACTGAGCAGTTTTTGTCAAAGAGCTAAATCAGAAACATCTGCCGTCCCGCGAAGGCTAGCTAGCAGCTAGCTTTCCCCTCTCTCTACCAGTGGGCCCTCCCCTATCTCGAGAAAGATGCTCTCTGTCTGTGACAAATTTCCAATCTTCTACTCTTTGGTTACGCCGAATACGTATATATTTTGGTCTCTCACTGAAAAAGAAACGAACAAGACGGCTGATATGATATGATGGAAAGGTGAAGGGGGGGGGAAACCGGAAATTCGGGATCCTCCCAGGAAAAGGGATGGAATCATGATCATGAGGGCCGACCCCGCTGAAGTGGATCAATCGAACCCTCTCTAAAAAGTACTTTTGCTTTTCCTATCTCTCTCTTTTTTTTTTTTTTTTTTTTTTCTCCAATGAAGCTATTCTCAAAATCGCCCAAATACCAATAAAAAGGTCTTAATGAGGTGTGTATTATATGTCTAAACAGCTAGAGAGATTGTCCAGAGCAAGCCTGTGGGTTTCGGAAAGGTGCTAAGATGGTCCCGGTGCATCGGCCATATGCACGAAATCGTTCAAAGGAACCCAAAAGCGGCCAAAGGTTTTTTTTTTTTTTTTTTTAAAAAAAAAAAAAAAAAATTATTTGGTTAACTTATGATATATAGCGGGGGGCATAATCTTCTCGAAATGACTTTTGTTGCAGAAATCATATATATATTGCAATATTGGATTTGCAGAATCAGAGCGTAGCAAAAAAACAATATAATTGTTAATCTAATATAGGGAATTAGCTACTTAATAATATCTGGGGTCTAAAAATATAGGAGGAGGCCGGAGGGGGTGGGAAAGGGTAACGTTTGCTGCCTTCGCCCAGATGACAGACCGTGTGACCTGGAATCGGACCACCACCCCAAATTTATTTCCAGGACGCTTGGATTTTTCAAGCCCTTGAGGCGTTTTTCCCAGATGGTTAATTTCCAGACTATCGGGTCCGACATGGTTGCTTGAAATATCACAATTTTTTAATTTTTTAATTTTTTTTTTTTTTTGGTGAAGAGGTTTCCCAAATGGCGTTCTTTTTCCCCATTGCAATGCAATATCGAGGCTTCAAGGACATCGGATCTATGAGATGTGGAGATCCGGTACCCATCCCACCACCCCCTCAAACTTGCCATGGTGGGACCGAGCCTGTGACATTGAGACTGGAAGTCTGCACCACAAACTTCACAGAAAACCCTACGGATAGGGAATTATTCTCGTAAATTAAATTAGACAAGGGAGTTGACACGATACTTGAAAACTTTCTCTTTTTTTTTTTTTTTTTTTTGCCGTTGGAAACGTCAGGAGAGGTAGAGGTGAATGAAAAAAAACGCCGGATTACAATACTGAGCGCGACGGAGGTACAAGAGCTTTTGGGCAGGACGGACGTCGGACGGGGTTGATGGTGCTTGCGAAGGAAGGTACCCGTCGGGCAGAAACGAAAGTTATTTCCTCCGCTGCCCACCACCAGTCCATCGTTTGGGGTTCCAGGGATCTGGGTAGGCGGCGGGCAGTCTAATCGATGGGCTACCGGTGCTCGCGTATACCCTGTTCGTGGGTACCACACCAGCCAGAAATAAATAAATGAAAAACGTCAGTGAGAACCAAAACTCAGGTAATTATGGATCACGAAATTCGAAAAGAGCCAAGTACAAATTCACACCCCCACGGAAATCAAAAGAAGAAGAAGAAGGAGGAGAAGGAGGAAAAAAAGAAAGAAAACGAGACATTCTTAATAATAACTCGTGAATTGAGATAGTATGAAGACGAGAGCAGGTTATTTCCAAATGCAAAAGTCGACCCAGCTCAGCTAGTAGTTCCTCTTCCCTAGAGCAATATATCACCAATCAATATTTGGAAGCATACATTCTTTTGACAGCAAAGAGAGGCGCAAGCTGCAATACCAAAATCCACATGCACGTTGGACGCCCACTTTTTTCTGCGCACAACGCTCTGAGGCGCGATGTGACTGGCTATGTGTCAGATTCTGAGGCGTTAGCAAGGATGTCATTCGGGGAACTGCAAGATCTCTTTTTTGGGGAGGGGCTTCAAACTTCTGGCACTAGTTAGCCCTCGGAATGTGCGCCTTGTGCTTGCATCACCCTTTGCCCGCTTTCCCACCGCAAAGCGTGCACAGTAAAATTATCGTATCTTGGTTTCTTAGTTAACCCCGTCCTGATCTCCTGTGCAAAAGATCATCAGCTGCTAAATTGACTCTGTCAACGAAACGGTACGGCAGGATTTTCATATAGAACGAAAGCCTATTATAATTATTATTATTATAATAATGTGACCATCATTGCTAAACCGTCACAGTTGGCATCATCCCCTTCCATTTAACTCAAAAGTGACCAAACTAACACGGGAAGCTTTTTCGAAATTTCCCCTTGAAAGATGTCATACACTCTCTCCATCGATGCGTGAATTACCAAAGCAAGTTAGACCTCGCATTCGGACCTTTTTTTTCTTTTCTTTCTTTTCCTTTTCCTGCAAGGTAAAGGAGCATCGGGCGTCTTCAATGTTACCTAAACATGTAGCTAGAGATACTTCTGTTCTAGATGGAGAACGATGCTTTTATTTTGCGAAGGGGTCATTCTTTCCGGGATTCCCTATTTTGATATCAAAAAAGCGAGCACTGTACATATGCAGTCTAGCACTAAACACATCTTGTCTCCACATTTCTCTCAGATTGATATCGATCAGGTAGCTGAAAAAAAAGATACATATTAAGAGAGATGAGGTCGGGGAAATTGACAGGCATGGGGTGATATGGCATCAAAGACAGACCCGCGATGGGCTAGAGGGGGAAAGTAAGTAAATCTTTTCGTATTTCCACATTCTCAGGCCTCTCCAACAGATTTTCAAGATAAGGCCACAGGAGTTGGGACATCCCACGTTTCCCCAAGTTGCGAAACCGCTTGTTTCCCAACCCGCTTCCGCGTCGGTTAGTTGATTAGTGGCTTTTGCTAGTTACCTCTGCCATGGTAGCTTTTTCGTCTACAACAGATTGAACTACAAGCTTAGAGACCCAGGCTCGGAGACATGGCTATAGTGTATCGGCTCGAGAACCTTGATCCGCTTGTTACAAGCTTGAACCGTCAAAGGCAGGACCGATCGTTTCTTCATTGTCACCAACAGAGAAGAGACCCAGGTTGGGTTCTTGGGTCCCTCAGATCAAAGGTTAGCTAAATATTATTAGTCTTTCGGGGACGACGGCAAGCGAAGGCATCCTTGGGGGGTGAGGGGGGAGAGTTGCGCTTCATCGATTAATTCAGACTCTCTGGCGTCTTGGTCGGCCTTGCAAGGACGTTTTTACACACGTAAGTGTAAGACTTCCCTTGAAATTTCCCAAAGGCAGCTGGTTTATTTTTTTATTTTTTTAAATAAATATTTCCAAAGAAAGACTAATTTATTTTTTCTCAGAGAGCCCGGGTGCACTAGATGAAGAAGACATCCTTGGAAACCGGATTGTGCCAGGTGTTGTTCGTGTCGTCGGGGCCCCAGTCTTCGTCAGGCCGCCGGGAGGCTCGCCGGACAGGCCCGTGTTGGGCAAGGGTCACAGCCCACCTCGAGCCTGGAACCGGGGGGCGCAGGGGAAGCGACCCACCACACGCGAGGAAAAAGATGGAAAAGCAACAGGAGGGGAGTCAAAGTCCCGGGGAGACCTTCCCTGCGAATTGACAAGTTAACCCTCCCCCTCCCCCCCTTCCCCCCTGTGGGTAGCCAGAAAAAATAAAAAATAACAAAAAAAAGAGCTGACCAGGTTCCGCTGGAGAGAAAAAGTAAAAAAGTACCATATGGGCACCCAAATTGTACCGGTCTGTTATTGACCAGAGACTCCTGCAGCATCAGGTATCGATGTATCGCACTAGTAAAAACCCCAGTCACTCACACCTTAGGGAAAAATCGAACCCCATGCCCATTGGTGCTCGTAGGAAAGTCGGCCACCACCCTTCCACCCAGCTCGAGCATGTTGTGCGGTCTGAGGACGCTCACCAAGGTCAGTGTTCAGTTCTTCCCGCAACATATAGCTAGTGGGCGTCCCACACTTCACAGACCGTTCAGATTTTGTTTCTGAAGAGCACTCACCTTTTTTTTAATTTTCTGTCTTCCTCTGTTCCTAGAATCATACATACATACATACATACATACATACATACATACAAACTTATATACACCGATATTTTGCAAGAAAAGTTTCTCGTTATAGCAATCGAGCATATTCACCGACGTTTAAAAAATTATTAATAAAAGAACATCTGCTGCTTGCATTTTCCCACAAGATCCAAATTTTAATAGATCCCCATACGTACATACGTCCCCCAGTTATCGAAGATTCATATCGCGCGCACTCGCACACACACTCACACACACACATTCACTCACACACTCACTCACACCATTGTCCCCATCTCGCTTGCCCGGAGAACTTGTGTGTGTGTGTGTGTTTGCTTTAGAGGCATCTTGTCGCAAAGTTAGCCTCATTGCGAATCGCCAGTTCAGAAAAAAACAAAGGAACCTGATATCAAAGAAATATCACCAAAAAATATATTCACGCCTAGGCTTTCGGACTTTTTTTGCTTTCTGCGCTCGCCGTTCAAAGTTGGCCCTTGCCTGGCTCTCTCCTACCGTTTGCATTGAGCCCCCTTCGCCTGGACTTCCTATCCCCAAACTAAACACTGGACGACCTCCCCAAGCGACAACACCTCACCCAAACCCAAACCCGTCCTATACAAAACTGTTCTGACGGGTTCCCTTTAAAAGTTGCGGGTTTGGCTTCTGTAATCTCCCAATACCCTTTGTCCCCTCCTCCTCGCAGCAGGTCGCCATCTCTGCTTGGTAACCGTGAGGAGGAAGACGGCCGTCAATGTGTGCAGTGGCCTAGGCAATTCCCTGCCATACCGCTAAGGGACGCAGCCTCTATGTCGCATGCATATCCACCTCACTCGCCTGCATCTAGCAGCAGTGATAGCAGCGGTAGTGATAGCGATAGACATCATGACGACTCGAAGCCATATGGACCGGCGTCCGCCAGGGGCGATCCGATTTCACATTCTCACACATACGGCACCAATATGCCATATTCTCAAGGTTCAGAAATGTCGGCTCTCTCTTCGACAGCACCCAGTCCAGAACAACGTGCCTCGAGGGCGCTGGACGTGAGCAAGATGCTCAATCCCACCCCGATCAAGACTGATATGGGGAACGGTTCTGGTGCTCGACGCCGAAACGCGGACGAGGCAGAACTTGACACACCTCAGAGAATATCATCGACACCTCAGCATCCTCCCTTCACTAAATCTCTTCCCCCTTCACCTACGGATAGATACGACATCTCTAGAATGAAGGATGGTGTCAATTATGGCACCTTCCCGAGGAATATCAAACAACCAATCCCACCATCCAGCAAGCAACAGCAGCAGAGAGATGGCCCTCTTCCAATGATCGAGCCTCATCAGCCTCCTACCTCTGCAGTTGGGACTCCACCGCGTCATCCAGCATCATTGTCCTCTCCTGTGCACCAACACCCTGCTGGCTTTCCATTCCCTTCCATCAATGGTCCACACGGACAGTCTCAACAGCCTCACTCTCAACCACCCATGACGACATCTCCTGGCACTTCACCTTTCTCAAGGGGACCGCTTCAAGGGTACAGCCAAAATAGTCCAGTCTATCCAATGAACCCTCCCTTCCATGAGAGTCATTCTGCACCGCACATGTCACCATCGTCTAGTATGCAACCTTACAGTGGGCATCACCTCTTGGAAGGCCTTGCTATTCCTGTTGATACTACAGCTGCTTCCAAGCTGGCGGATGAGAAACGTAAGAGAAATGCTGGTGCCTCCGCTCGCTTTAGACAGAGGCGCAAGGAACGGGAACGGGAAATGAGTGCGAGAATCGTAGAACTCGAAACTCGTCTCAAGGTAGTGGAAGAAGAGAGAGACCACTACCGTAACCTGGCACTGAGATACGCAGGGACGCCTTTGCCAAACACCATCTCAACATCGCTGGGCAACAACTCTCAAGCCAACATTTCCCGGCACAATAACCATGGTCTTCAACTTTCTCCTAGAACCATGGCGAGAGCTAACCAACAACACTTGATGAATGAAGGCCCGTACACATCGCCGGCTTATGCCCATGTGAGAGAAGAAGCTACAGGTAGCCCTGCGGTTCCACTTGGCCGAACACTCTCGACAGAAGGTCGCAGAGTTGGAAGAGCCTATTCTGCAGGTCAAGTTTACCCTGGTGGTATGCCTGTAGGTCCTGAAGGTCCCGATCGACCTTTGGAACCTTACATCATCAAGTCTCGAAACGGTTCTCTTCACCATCCTCGACCTCAACCGATTCCCGAACACCTTAATGGCCGAGACCATATCAAGACCGAATGGGGTACGCGTTAGTGTGTTTCCTCTACGATTAAAGACGACGACTTGCTGCTCAGTTTTTCACCTCCTCCGATTATAACACCTCGGATTCGCAGTTTAAAAAAGTTACCATAGAAAAATGTTCGGCCGCGCAGGCAAAATGAAATCCAAAAGTCCTCGAACACAGAGTATCCAATCTATTACATTCTTTCCGATCCTTCGATCTTTTTTTTGTTATCATTTTTTTTTTTTTGTTTTCTCTGGCGTTGGTGTACGGTGGCTTGCATTTGCCTTCAAGCAATAATCGAAGTTTTTTTTTTTTTCCTTTCTTAGTTTAAAAAGTTTTCCCACAGCAATTCGATACTCTGTAAACAGTAGCGCTGGTTCGCCATGGATCAAATCAATGCTCCTTAATTTGGACGTGTTTCATTTGTTCTGTCGACGTTATCGGAGCTGCGATCAAACTAACCATTTTCACATCATTCAAGGGACCTGTGTTTTCGTGCGTTGTAACTGGCGTTCCTTCTAGATATGAACATCTACTTTTTTTTTTTTTATTTTATTTATTCTCATATTTTTATCGGCGATGGGCGGCTCTCTCGATTTATCTATCTGTCTTTTTGTTTGAAATATCCAATTTGCAAATTTGTCCTTTTATTTCATATTCGTCCTTAAATTGTTTTTTTAGAAACAAGGCTCGAAATTCTAACCTTTCTCAACCATGTATTATTTCTTACCAAATTTTACTCTCAGACTTGATCAACAAATTACTACTACTACTCTCTCTCTCTCTCTTCTATATTTCCTTACGTCATATTTTACCTGCTGGAATCTACCGGTACCTTTTTTCTTTTCGCCTCTATCTTCTTCATTTTCCTTTGAAATAGATTGCCAAAGTGAATGTTGCTTGTTCTGTTATAGCAGCCAGCAAGCAACTGTGTTGTATTTTTAACAAATTAAAGCAGATTGATTCAAAAAGCTAAGTTGAAGTCAGTTCTATGGTAGACTCGCAAGAATCCGTCCCATACATCAAAAGCCATCAAACCAAAAACCTGATTTAATTACGCACATTCGCAAGGCTACGTTTTGTTGATGAAAAATACATTCTACAAATGGCTGAACTGAAACCTGCAGACTGGAGATTTTGCAGGCTCAAACGTGCCAGCATCATGGATTCTCAGTTTAAAGACAGACGAACAGACAGACAGGTAGACCGCTAAGTCACTGCTACTGCTGCTGGCATAGCATGCAAGGCACCATGTAGATGACCATGTAGATGATAGGGGCTGAACCCATGATTCGCACCCATGGTTCATATATAGCTAGCTAGGTTTACTTTTTTTTTCTTTTCGTCCCTTTCTTTTAAACATGGTCCATTATGATGGCTGCATTTGCCTTTATCGATTGTATCCTTATACTTAATCTTAGCACGATGTTTAAGATCCGTCGGAAAGGGGGGAGGGGCAGCGGTATGATATGATACTAAAAAAACTTATTATAGAGTGCTTATATACTAAAGTATATATGTATATATATACAATTCGAGGCTCAAAGTTAATATATATGCATATCGGTATTTTGATCCACAAAAGTGGATATAGTTTTCAATTGTCTCACAATGTGGATATATATACACTAGTATATCGACGGGGTTCTTTTTTGGTATCTATAATATACAGAACCGTACAAAGGGTACATTTTCTATACCAGCCGAAGCAAATCTTAAACTTGTCAAAGCTCGTAGACTTGTTGAAATTCCCTCACAAAAAAAAAGGGGGGGAGGGAGGGATAAAAAAGAACGTTACGTACGGGACGGGTTGGGGGAAGGGAAAATTTCAATGCATGGACATGTATGTATGTATGTATGTATGTATGTACATACGTAGACACTTTTACAGGCGCGCACAGATTTCCGGTCGACATAGACCAGACCCAGCTCGCAAAGCAGGCAGGCCTCGGCACGCTCTTTCCCTTCCGGCCAACCACGATTTTATTTTTTTTTCGCTAGAATTCAGGGAGGGTGCCAAAAAAAAAAAAAAAAAAAGAAATGAAGGAGGTTCGAAAGATCCAGACCTCTCAACAATCAATAGATGTGAATGGGTTTGTTGGCAGCGGTGTCTATGGTACCTCCCAAGTTTGTACACGTCTAACGAGATGGCACTACCATTGTTACATGTCACCTGGGTTCACGGTTACTTTTTTCCAACTCTTTCCTTTCCTTTGGTGTGAGTGCATGGGGGAAAAAAAAAACTTTTTATTTTTTTATTTTATTTTTTTTTGGAACTACTTTTTGGTGTGTGTGTTTCCCCACGCACTTGATGGGTAGACGGATAGGACTTTTTTTTTTCGCGGTTCCAACCAACCTAGCTACTTACATACCTTCCGTAGATGGAGTATTAGGAGAGAAACCCGTTTCGCTTCTACCCACCGCCGACGAAGATTTTTTTTGCACTTCCTTGGATCAACCGACCAGTGGTATGGTCCCTTTCCATTTTTTATTACTACACCATGCGCAGTTCCTAGCCTTTTTCTATGGTTATCCTTCTTGTCGGGTCCCGGGTAGCCTTCCAGCGTTTGCGAAAAATTTCCAGTGGGGACCCACCCTTCGGTTTTCCCACAGGCGTGGGATTTCTACTTTCCTTTTTCTGAGAGAGAGGGAAGTTGGAAGTGAAAATTTTAGGTAGAAGGAATTCGGAAAGGCACGATATCGATGTGGCTTGAGTGCGGGATACAATTTAGTCGATGGAGTTTGGTACTGATACTTTTTTTTTCTTTTGCTCCAATAGGCTGCTGATGTCTGATAGAGTACATACATACACGATCTCAAGAGTGTTTAGTTTACTTCAAGCTTCATGTATGTATGTACGCAATGCTGCCGGTATGGCGTTAACGTTCAACATACTCGATCTTTTCCTCATTACACGCATTAATTTAGCTGTGCGAGTAAGCCTAAGTCCGTGTAGCGACGTAGTTTTTTTTTTTTTGAATCTCCGTTTTTCTACGGATGCTTTCAACAGCTGATGATGATGAATTCGCGGGGGGCAGGCCAGCCTAGCCTTGAGTGAGTTTGACGACAAGGCTTGTGAGCGAATGGAATGCTTGTTGGTACGGCTAGTGCGTCGCCTTGTCGCCGCAAATGCGAGCTTCCTTAAACAAGCGAGAGAGAAACAACAAAGAGCAGCAGCAGTTATCAATTATCTACTTGGTTTATCAAACAAAAGATTGCTTTAAAAGTCAAAACAGAAACACTTTGAACCGATCTTTCGGGATTTTTTTTTGCTCTAAATCATCGGTTGGAAATGAAGCGGGGTAAAGAAAATATGATAAAATAGGAAAGAGAGGTATTGAATGGAGAGATGTAAAAGAAGAAAAATTTTGGGGTTTGGTTCTTGACCTTCTCGATTCTATCACCGCCTTCGCCCTCACACGGTAAGTTCTTCGCTTCCTACTGGACGGGAAATGGTAGCGAAAGCCGATGTTTCGCGGGTCTTGCATGGTTAAAAATGGGGTTTCGTTTCTGTCGGTCTCTTTGGAAGACCTTTGTTATTTATTTTCTTTCTTATTTTATTTTTTTTCTTGTGGGTTCCCGTATGTCGTGGATTATACTCTTTGCGGAAAGTGGCTTGCTACACGCTTTACCCAGATGGACCGTTCTAGCGGACCCAGCAATCAGGTAAATTAGCTAAAGGATCCCAGCGATGCGTTCAAACTTCCGTCTCCCCTCTTTTAAACCATTCTAGAGAAGCCGCAAAGAAGCTAAAATGGGAAATGTCTTGGTAGCGGAAACCCAGCTCCGATTGTTTTTTCCTTTCTTTTGGTTTTTTTCGTTATCTCATTCGTTCTTTCGGGTCGGGTCTTGTGGTAAATCTTCGGCCGCGGGGAGGTAAAGTCTCTCAGCGGGAAAGGGAGGGTAAACAGTGCATAAGACAGCGAGACATAGGCGGACAAGTCCGCAGGCTGGCCGCTTTTTTTTTTTTTTTTCTGTGCGGTTCATGAAACCTTTGGCACGAAAAAAAATTGCTCGCAAGTGGGCATGCACACACCATCCGTGCACGGCACGGGTGTCATGATGACGGATGGACCGTATCTTTGGAGACAGGACGGATGTCGATATCCGCCAGAAATATATATGTATGCACCGATGAGGGGGATAATTGGAACCGTTCTCGTTCCACCGGTGTGGGCAACGCAAAATGGAGTGTTGGATTTCTCGCCCCAAAAAGTGCCACCGCCCCTTTGGCTTCCGTCGTTAAAGGGCTTGGGTTGGCTTGGGGCAAAGAAACTAGGAATGGTACAGGTCTGGCGTTTTTTTTTTTCTTCGCCCACGTTTTTAATCCAAGGAAACGGCCGCCACTTGAAGGGATGGAGCCTAACGTCGAAGCCATCTCGTATTTTGGAGTTTAGCTCCACCAAAAATATAGCTTGGGCATCGATAGTATGGTTTGAGCACTTATCCTCCACACAGCGCCCCCGAAAGGGGTGCGTGACATCTTCTTCCTCTGCAGCTCTGCGACCCCCAAGTGAAAAAAAAAAAAAAAAAAAAAAAAAAAGAGAGAGTTCACAAGGGTGCATGAATTGCGTGTTGCTTGGGAGGGGGAAACGAACTTGTGGGTAATAATGCCAGAGGACGGCCCACGGTCCCGGGCAGGGAAAGCAATAAGCTTAGACCGAAAGGGAAACGGGTTGGTTCCGCAAGACTGGGTTGGGAATAACTAATGAGCCAAATTCCCAGAAAACCTTCTGCTTTGCTCCACCTATCTGCATTGTGAAGATGCCAAAACTCCATCGGCCCCAACCCACCAAACCGAAATAAGAATAAAATAAAATAAACCGCAGGGAGTTTTTTTTTTTTTTCTTTTCTTTTCCCTCTCTGGTGGTTTCTGCCATCATCCCAGCAAACGAGGGTGTCAAAGAAATGAGCCCGACGATGAACTTTTTCTCAGGGTGAATTAAATGCCGCTTCCCACCTGTTGAAAGAAATTGCCATTGAAAATGGCTCCAAATAAGGGAAATGGTGCACGCACTAATCAATAGTCGAACCAGAAAGCGGGGTCGGGGATGACGAGTGAAACTCTTCCTCCCACTCTCCTGGAAAGTGCTCGAGCAAGCGCTAAAAAAATTATAAAAATAAGAAGGGGGGAAAGAAAAGTCAAGCAGAATATTCAAATTTCATTAATATTTGGATTTATTATCTATGAATGCTGGAACCGGACGTGCTGCAAGAGTTCCCCGGGCCGCGAACCAAGTTTCTCTAGTCCGTATCCTTTCCTTCGGGTTCTTGTTCCAAGCCAAGGATAAATTGGAACTCTGCAGCGCTAACGGGACTGACAGATAGCCTGGTTTGGCGGAAGAGTGCCATTTCCTTGAGCGCACCTCCGTCGCCGGAATGAGTTCTGAGTTCCGCAAGTCCAATTTGACGTCCGAGCTTCCGGATGGGACTAGAGTATAATCATGCATGACATCAAATAGGCAAATCCATTAGTCGGGTGCTCCCAATGGTCAGAAAACGAACCCAAAGATGAGGGTGGGCAGAGCGCGGGATTTGGGATGTGGGAACTCTCTTCTTCATTTTTCGCTATATGGTATGGTATAGGAAAATGCAGACGGCTGTTAATATCACACATACCTGCAATGGACAAGGTACCATCTGGGGTTCGACTTGGTTGCCTTTTGATCGTAATACTTGGCCTTGGGGTCGAATTGGGATTCTGTCGGTAATCAACCAGCGATCCATGTCAGTTATACCTTGCAAAACTTAATACGCATTGATATTAAGCAATTTTCAA
This sequence comes from Arthrobotrys entomopaga, assembly GCA_012184315.1. NCBI lineage: Eukaryota > Fungi > Ascomycota > Orbiliomycetes > Orbiliales > Orbiliaceae > Arthrobotrys > Arthrobotrys entomopaga. Next base: position 973,400 of record LDDX01000214.1, on the reverse strand, counting down.
GCAGAAGCTGTGTCGATGGGTGGGACATGGGTGACACGCTCAACACCGACACCCAATTCACCATGTCCATACAAAGTATACGTAGTCGGCGTTCCTTCCCACGGACGAAAAGAACAAGCCCGTGACATGTTTCCTTTCAATCGACACAGGGTTTAGAAGATTCACTCACCATCAATCGAGGCATCGCGGGTAATCTCCATCAACCCAACGATACCTGGTTCTTTGCAATTCGAATGATAGAAGAAGGCCTTATCTCCCACCTTCATGGATTTGAGATGATTCTGCAGGCTCACAGATAACGTCAGTAAATTTTTGTTAAAATATTTTTATTTGCTCATCCAGACTATTTTGCTCATCTCATCTCGCGAACCGTCAATTGATCAAAGAAAGATCATGACCAAAAAATTCTGCACGGCTAAAAGGGTATAATCTCGCTAAGAAGACCACATGGCTGCGATGGGGAATCGCGTGCCGGCCCCCATCTCCCAACGCCGACACATTGGTAAATTGCGATTATTGGTTAATTGAACGAAGACAGGCCAAATGAATGGAAAATCATGCAGACCTAGTCAAATAAGGAGTCGATGGAATGGGTGTATTTTTAGTCGAGACAGACTAATTAGAGAAGACGAACCTTTGCAGTGTGGTTTCTGACACCATCCCATCCGGCCGGGCCGTCGTGCTTGCAAAGGTCCTCAAAGCTAAAGGCATCGGGCTCGGACTTCATGAGCCAAAATTTGCTTGTCTCCCGATCCTGGGGTTTGGTTTCTGCCTTGACTTGCGCTTTCGAAGCTAAAGTGGAGCTTGGGCCCGGCTCATTTCCATCTAGCGCATCCTCAGATTTGACCGGCTTTGGTTTAGCCTTCGCAGAAGACGACGACGACGCTGCCTTAGCTCTCTTGTTGGATCTTGTTGGGCCCAAAGACTCTTGATAGAGACCTCCAGCGGCATTTTCAGCTGGGTCAGCAGTAGCAGCGGTTTCCTTTTTAATTTTGATATCAGCCGTCGGTGAGTTTGAAGTTGTGTTGTTTTTAACGTTCCGCTGGCTGCGACGCGTTGGGCCTGTCGTTGTAATCGTCTGGTGATCGTCTTCATTGGCATTAGTCTGCGCTCTCGCGCGTTTTCGACCTCCTCTGCGACCCTTTCCTTCTCCCTCTGTTGTTCCTTCCGTCATCGCAGCGGCGGACGAAAACCAAACTTTTACCTCAGGTTGTCGTGACGGCGGCCTACACAGCGTACTCGTGGGGATGGCTTTCTCGCAGAGAATTGCCGGCCCGGGGCCCACGTTTTTTATGGGGCCGATGTGGGATACCGAGATTCGGAAACAAGCGAGACGAGGCGACGGCGACGGCGACGGCAGTCGAATGGCGGTTCTGAGCAGCAGAAACATGCACGCCTCCACAGCGAGGAAAATGGGGAATTCGAATTTCGAACGGCGCAAGGTTGAGCGAACAGAACTACTGGAAGATTTTCGAGCTGAAAGGGAGGGATGACTGAGCTGAGCGACCCAGACCTCCAATCGACTAGGATGTTTATTCCAACAGATGCCTCTGCTAAGAACAATCGGGTAAAGCTCGAATCACCGGATGTGCTCCCGATGGCGGAGACCCCCATGGCTGGCTTGCACGTTTCATTCATCACAATGATGCCATATAACATCTGATCGGGACCGCGAATGCCAACTGCCATTGCGTTCACCCTATTGGCCTATCCACTCCTTCGGCTTCACTGAGTGGAGTTGGACCAATTTCGAGCTGAGATGAGTGTTTCATTCATCATCATTCATTCGTTTTTGCGAAGCACATTTTGTGCGTGATGAGGTGCGAAAGATAGAGCGTGCGTAGCCTCGAATCCAGGCAGAGCGTGCGAAACGTTTATTAATAACACCTGCCGTGCGTGTGCGTGCGTGCAATGTTTCCCCTGGTTGGAAACCTGTTCGGGAAATCGCACGCTCTCCTGAGTCTCTGCTCCCGGACCAACACACAGGGGACCGGCTCCGGTAGACCATTCCGGGAAACGGGGCTCCGGCAACGCATCGCGTGCTGTTCACCGGGGAGAGCACACACCCCGGGTACAACCCGACCAACAACACTCACAAGTACACGAATGGAACGAACGAACAAAACGAAAAGCGAACGGACTGGCAAGTTGCCGTGCATGGCCCACGACCGAAAACCAGCCAACCGGATGTATTTTAACGGTCTGCTCCTAAGCGCCGAGTCCACGAAGACGTGCAGCGAGCGTGCATGAGAGGCATCCCTGCCGAGCGAGAACCACGCTTTCTTTTCGAAATATGCAAATCAGCGGGTGTTCTTCTTCTCTTGGGCTGTCCAGCGACACTCGAAAATCCCGTGTGGCATTGCCTTGGCTAAAGAAGACGCGTGCATCAGCATCAGCAAAGCAAAGGCACAACTGGTCGAATCAGAGAGACCCATGCGGGATGGCAGACAGGATATCACTGTCGACGCGGTTGAAAGGGAGGGAAGGCTAAATTTTGCCAAAGTGGCCGTAACCACACCGTCGGAATCCGCTAGCCTTGGAAGCATGGATACACGCATTGCATCAAGGTCAGATGACCGGCCACACATCTTGTTCCTCTTCTTTCTTCTTTCTCTTCCTCCACTTCCTCCCAGCAGAGCTCAATCCACCATCGAAAGTAGACGACGATGAAAACGACGACAACCAACGAAAAAAGAGAAAAAGAAGTCATTTCTGACCTACATCATCCGTTTCTCCGAGTAATTTACATCGCCAATTGAACACCTTCCTGGGGGCTCGGAATTCAAATTGACAACAACACGCTTGACCTCGGGAGTGAGTTGTTTGACTCGCTTGCTGCAGAGTCCTGCTTCTTGCATCTGGCAGAGTTATCAATCATGCAGCAAAACCCAGCAACCCTTTCTGGCTGTTTGTAGCCATCCATGCGTCTTCTCGTCTTGAACGAGAAAACGAGAGGGGTCCACGTCGGTTGTAAAACCTCGCCGTGAGATTTATGAGGGACTTTTTTTTCTCTCTCGGTCTTCTACGCCTTTCCCGATGCCAAATCTTCCTTTCATCTCGATGGCACAGTCAATCAATTAACCACTAACACACAATAGCTATTAACAGCATCATCGTCATATTTATGACGAACTAATTTGGTACAATATTAAATTCATTTGTAAAACCTGCAGCATTGGCCAGCGCATCCCCATGTCAAATGATTATAAAAGGTAGATGGCGTGATGACTGCTCGGACCGAGCTACTAAAAAAACCCTGGTCAATTTGAATCGAGGCTATGTCGACAGTCGGATAGCGAGAATTGGAGTTTTTCAAATCGGTCGAAAACCTGGCAAGAAGGGAATGGATTAGAAAAACTCGCCTTTCCCAAAGCTTGCTTCTGATACTACCTTTGGTGCGTTCCTTTGCTCCTTCTTTCTTTCTTTCTTTCTTTCTTTTTTTTTTTTTCCTTCCTTGTCTCCTCACCTTGCAATTCCGGCAGGATATCCTTTGCTGCATTAAAAGCTACTCGAGTAATTTCTGCATGTTGTGCATGGGCAGCACGCAAAATGATTCGACAATGCTGCAGCTTGCAGAGATGTGATGCATGCCAACCGACAAACACTTAAACCCAATGCAACGACACTGGGTGGATTGAAATCACGTTACTTGAAAGGCCTTAGGCGAGATACAGTAGGGTGGGTGAGCGAAAAAATGTCATCTGGGAAAAAAAGAAATTATATGCATTCGCAGAAAAAAGAGCTCGAACGGCCACCACCACCCAGGCTTAAATTTCATCGATGCATGAGCTTTCGAAAAGCAAGAAAGAACGGAAAGGGCGCTTTGCATGGCGATTTTTAACCTGCATGAACGAGAAGGAACTTGCCAACGAACAATTTCGACTTTTTTTTTTTTTGCTCTCTCTCCTCTCTTTGGAGACAAGGGCGTTTTTTTCTCGAATTCTTTTTTTTACGATGTTTGACGAGAGAAGAAGAAAAATTTTCCTCTCTCCCTTGTCAGAGAACGTCCCGTTTCGTGCCGCGCCGGATTTTTGACGAACGGGATGGTCGATTGCGTTACTTTTTCCCGTCAAAAAGTCTTATATCTAATCTTAAGTTGTATCCATACTGTACGAGTAGTCAAGGGCATTCCCAGGTAGACGCTGGTCTTTGAGGAGCCCCTCGCCCAGGATACCTCTACGAAGCATCAGGAAAGAGAAGGAGAGGAAGATGCCCGGGTTTCTTCAACCAAAGATGGTGTGTGAGGAAGGCTGCGGATTCGCCTATTAACCTTGGTTTGCATCGATGCTAAAATATCGACATCCCGTGTCTTTCCATTCGATTCGACCCGCAGCAAAAATACTTTTGTGAAAAAGCAAAAGAGAACAATCAATGGTGATTTTTTTGCTTGCTCAACTTCCAAACCTTGAATCAAGAAACGGGGAGTTTTTTTCTTGTCTTTCTGAAATACTTCTGATACGCCGTTTTCTGCCCCCGCTTTCTTAAGGTAAAACATAAGCCCCTCGCGAAGCATGGCCTGGCGAGACGAGATATCTCGTTAGCGGGTTTTTTATGCAAGCCATTAAAGCGTATCTCTCTTTCGGTCCTATGATAACACTAGATCCTTTTTTTTCTGTTATACCTTTTGACAGACATACGTGCAGCTACGCAGCCTCTTTTGCGGAACCCACTTTTGCTTACACAACCCTTGGGTTCTTGGACCAAACAGATAAAATTATAACACCTGGGGTGAATGGGGCGTTGAGCGATGTTTTCACTCTTTTAGGGTTGTGCTTACGAGTTCGCCTTTATCGTCGAATTACAGGATTTTGTTTCCCAGGGATCTCAATGGAAAGCTTCGCGAGAAGAAAAAAAAAAATGAGCGCTTTGAAGCTCGACCGGGTCATCAGAAACAATATTAGCTGCCTGATTCTGTAAATTTCGTTTGAGCGCATTGAAGAGGGGGGCTATACACTTAACATTGCATTCGAACCCATAAGCAAAAAATATAGAAAATAAAAATTTTCAAAGCTGAGGCCAGGTTTCATTAAGGCTATGTACTACGTATGTTCTGTACGGAGATGATCCAGGACGTCTTTTCACCTCGTGCGCAAACCAGACGTAGATTAATGTAGATTAATGTTTTACGGCATCATACCCGTTCGTTGTATTTTAGCGCACTAGCTAGCACAATTGGATAGAAAATGGGCAATTTATGGAACAGGTAAGGTAAGGTAAGGTAGGCCTGGGGACCGCCTTGTTTCCCATTAGCCCCGCTTTCTTGTCTTTTCCTTACTCTTTTCTTGGGGGGGGTTTTAATTTTGCTTCTTTCCGTTGTTTGTGTCAAAGTGCGCTTAGACTCCCCGTTGATCGGGGTACTCTGTGTTCCTCGCGCGAGGTCGTTTTGAGAGAACTTTGATCAATTATTCTACGAATGACAATTTGGTGCTGATCAAATGGGTTCGTTATCTCATCCTATGTTTCTGATTCCAATATATCAATCATCATGGGATCACAACTCGAGACGCGGGGCAAAAAAAAAAAAAACTAGAACCCACCCTGCATCGCATTGGAGGAGGAGGAGGTGTGGAAT